>CM053745.1:37266556-37280628 GCA_028658305.1 Pachyuromys duprasi | reverse complement strand
ATTAGATAAGATAATTTTAGATAAAATATCTGTGAAGGCCCATGAAGATAGATCAAACTGACAAAAAGTATTAATGTCATTAAAAATCATAATGTACACATTGTTGTTCTTTCATAGCACTAAAGATTTGTTGTTCTCATGTGTTTATAAATCATATTTTGTGTGTTAATTGCCAGAATAATTTCATTCAATACAGGATAAATATTCCACTTAATTATCATTAATATTTTATAATCTTAAAAAATAAATTTTAGTCATAAAATTCAGAGCACTCTAAAACAGTATTCATTAAGGATCAAAATATTAGTGTCATAAAAGTTCATGTCATTGCCATTTATCTGAGAGAAATGGTAAGTCATACAGAAAAACAATTTCAGCGTATTAATCTATACTTGGTTGATAAATGTAGGTAATCTCAGTAAATGACAGCTTATGTTTTCCAAACATGTAGAGGAAAGCATTTGTATCAAGTTTTGACTGTGGAAATAATAGGTGTTTCTGATATCTCCTACTTGTTTTCCTCTTGACTCAAATTTATCTGTGACTTTCTAGATGCCATTCTTTATTCTTGTTTACACTAAATGAATGATGCTGTTCAATCTCTGTTTACTTATAGTGCTGTGAACCTGGTCATACAGAGAAGCCCAAAAGTGTACTTTCTGCACCAGTGTCATGTGTTGGTTAAGAATAATTTAATGACTCCTGGCTAAATAGCAGAGTAAGTTAAGCCAGATTCTACCAAATGGGATTACCTGAGTTGGATCTCCAGATCTTCTAATTGGAAGGGAAGAACTGAGTTTTCCATGTTGTCCTCTGGCCCCTCAGGTATGTGCTCCCAAATAATAAATTAAATGAAATATTTTTAAGGACACATGATATATATTACCTAAAATTAAGCAATAGTGATTTAAGAACCTGTTGGCATTTTAATAGTTGTTATTAAATAGTTGTTGGGTATAAAGTGTCCTCTACCCAGGTCCATACGTTTTAAAACTTGATCTACACATGATATTATATGGCGAGAATGAACCATTTTGGACAATAAGCTAGCTAGTAGGAGTGGATCACATGGAATTGGTCTCATATATGATGTTCAATCATGGTTCTGACTCAGTTCTGTTTTCTTAGTCAAGATGTGAGAATCCTCTGACACACACTTGTGACTCCACAGAAAATCCATGCCTTCCTAGCATGATGATATCCTTCCTAACTGAATGCCAAAATAAATCTCCTCTCTCTTATCTTCTGTGAGGAGTTTTGTGACATTGACAAAATAGGTCACTCACGGTGTTACTTTCTTTTCTTTTCCTGTGGTTTAACATCCTGACAAAAAGTAACTTAGGAGCAAAAGGTTATTATTTTGGCTTTCCTTCCTGAAGGATAGAGACCTTCCTGGTGGGAAACCATGTAACTAGACAGAGAAGCCATTGCTACAGAATCATAAAAGTGGTTGATAACATTTTACCAACATATAGGAAACAGAGAACAAGATATTTAGATAAGCTAAAACTGTAAAGCCTGTTGCTCCTAGTGATATACTTCCTCCAGCAAGTATCTACCTCCTAAAACCTTTCATTTTTTGTTTCCAGCTGGGGACAACAATTAATGAAACATATGTGCATTTAGAGGACTTTTTTTAAAATTCAAATATCGCCTGTAACTATTACAGTTGGATAACACCAGAAAATAGTTTTGATATTGTGATATAATTAATCCTTCAATTCCTAAGTGATTTGAAAGAGAGCAGTGGAAATATTTGAGGTATACTAGAGAAGTTCTAGAATGTTGCAACCAGAGCTTGCATTCTGCTGGGATTTAGGAAAACTAGATAAAAGTCAATATAAATATATATACAATAAATACTTTGCAATGAGAGTGTAGAAACACATAAGGACTGCATCAGAATTGGGATCGTGGCTGTTCATGATATATTCTACAAGATAAGGTGCCTGTGCTCTACTTGTATTATTCAGTGGTTAAATAAAAGTAATGAACTAATTTTGTAACTGAATTACATTAAGACTTACATCACTGATGCATTCAGAATGTATAGAAAATATCTTGAGAAAATATGAAGTCTAAAGATGTGAAAATTTAAGTTTGTATATTTTGGAAATGGACATAAAATATCATAATTAGCAGACAAGACAAGGATAAAAAATAGTAAATATTAAAGAGAACAGGACTATTAAAAAGAAAAATCATCATGCTTTGCAGTGAAGAAAGGGAAAGGTGTCTCAATGGCAAAACCCCATCCATCAAAGTGTCTAAGGAAGAAAAACACAAATTCTGTAAACAGAATGCTTTCCTGCTGTAACGAAGACACCTAGGAAATGCTTTCCAAAGTTCAAACAGACGAACACTCAAAGACCGCATAACTATAGAAAAAGACAGCATGGATATATCCTGAGCTGGCAACAGCGCTTGGTGTCATCTGGGCTATTTTGATTTTTCATGCATGCAGAATTTCAGACTTATGAGTTGGACACTTTGGCAAAGGTTCCAGGAATAAACCAAAGCACAACAGCACAGAACAAAACAAAACAAGACGTAACAAAAATTCACAATGAGACTAGATAACATGCAGCAGGTGGAAGTTCCTGAGCAAGGCACTGATTGGTAAACTGATCTGAAACTGTGAGGATGAAGCAGCAATGGAGACCACAAGTTATTGGAAACATGTGGACGGTAGAATGCCTGTGTACATAGAAGAGTTGAATTACTTAGATCCACCTGAAGAGAAAGAAAACCTGTGTTTCAGGAGATACAAAGGGAATCATTCCACTTGGGCTCAGACGATGCTGCCATGAGTGCCCACGACACTTAACATGGAATTACAAACTTCAGTCTTTTTTCTTGTTGCTATTATTTGAACTTTTCTCATTATTCTTCAGTTATTCTCTTTGGAAATAAGAATTATTGTTCCATGTCATTACGTACTGGAAATGTGTCATTTGTTTTAATGTTGAATTAAATCCACTGTGTATTGTATGATGGACTTATACCTGTGCAGTCCAAAGGCTACCATATTTGTTTGATATGTACATTTTAAGATAAAAATTAATTAATATTTAAAACTTTTATTTTAAGTAATCACACTTATGCATATTTCCTGTTGAGACATAAAGAAATGTCCATTCATAATAGACAGGGTACGATTTCATCTGTGAAATGTCAAGCATATGGTGTGGGTACAGCATAACATAAAAATAAAGACTACATAACATACTTCAGACAAATCATGGACAACATGTAAAAGCAGAAAAAAAGCCTTTTGCCTGCCCATGCATGCCTGCCTGTCTCATCCATCCATCCAGCCAGCCAGCCAGCCTTCGTTCTTGCTTCCTTCCTTTCTTTTTCTCCTTTCTTCCAACTCACTTTCTTTCATCCCTCTGCTGAGAGACAACAGCAGCTGTTCTTGCTGTGGTAATAAATTCACATAAAGGCATTGTCTGAATTCACACATTGGGAGGTAGTACAGTGCTAATTCCTCATTAAATACATTTGAGATTGTTTGGCTAGAAAAGTGAAGAGGAAAAGGCAACTCTATTATTTTAGGTTTGATAATTAGGTGATATTATTTTCTTAAAGAATTGGATTTAAATGTTACATATAAAAAACTGAGAGATAAATGAAGGTACAATCAATTCACAAAAGAATCAAGAATTTTGTTTTAGCTTTTCAGTATTAAGATGTTTATTCTACTGATATGAGTCTAATAGTTGGCTTTGGGATTTTCTAGCTATTAATGTAATCTACTTATTAAAATGTTACTCAGACAAAAATATTTTAAACAATTGTGTTATTTAAAATGAAAAAGAAAAAAAATTGCTCATTTTCTATATTTAAGAACAGCATGCTGATTGCATGAAATTTAAAGTAAAAAAAATAGTTCTAACTAACATCATTTTGAGATAAACTTGGTAGAAGAAGAGGTAAAAAGGTGAGAATATTCACTGTATAGTGTTGTGCTTAAATTACTCCTTTTATTCTTGTTTAACTAAGAAGTTAAACACATTCTTAGCCCAGTCGTTGTCTCAGAATTTCTTTCTTACTATTCCATTTACTTAGCAGGAACTCAGAGAAAATAACCTAGTGCATAGTATAAACAGAAGTCTGAGTGTGACAAAGAAAAATGTATTTCTAGGAGCAGTGCATATAAAAGGAATACACAGAGAGCAAAATACTCAATTTGCAGGCCCCTCTAAACATTTAACGTTTCTTACCTTAGCCTGTTTCACAGGGCATAGTTCCTCTCAGTATTTAACTTAATTGACAATGCTTTGCTGAGAAGCAGGCTTCCACTTCTCACATTGTCCTATTAGCATCTGTCCCTTCATTCCCAGATCATTTCCTGTAAGATTAAGAAGTCTTCCTTCTGGAGCTGAGATTTGTTTTTTACCCAATGTTCTGCCAACATAAAAACAGCTCCAGCGTCTTATTTCATATTTATACAGAATGCCAAATCTTGTTCCCTTAATTGTCTCAGCTGGGGAGCCAAGAGTGCATAAAACAGCTGGTGGTGAGTTAGTATGTAGCAAATAGGTAGGGTAGATTCTGCTATAGGAAAATGCAACGCGAATCTTTTCAGTTAGGTGTTCTTCCCTCTGGAGGAAAGCAGCACAATTGTTACTGTTAAAACTCATTTACTATACACAACCACCTTCCAGATGGTAGCCTCTGACACCAGAAACTGCCTGAGGCAAAGCTGTGGCTGTAAAGATGTGCATGTGAATGTGATAGGGTAAAGTATTAAAAAAAAAAAAAGCTTTGAGGAAATAGAGACTTTTCAAATATGTTTTTATACTCAATGCAATGTTGTGCTTTAGCGGTTTAACACAGGAAACTGGGCTGGTTCTTTGTTCATTCATGTAAGTCAAAAAGACTGATGTTATGTCCTCAGTTTTTCTATAATTGTAGAATATTGTTAAAGATGAAATGTGCATATTATTTTTTCCTAATACACTCCTTTGTTCAAAGAAAGATTATGTTTGTAAATACATGAATTTTGAAAGCAGGCATTTAACAGAACTCAGTAGTTTTTCTAGTATTATCACCAGCTGTACAATTGAAAGTCAAAATAAGCTCAAACATATTCAACTAATTTTTTGTAAGTCTATTAGAAGCAATAGAAAAGGATAGGATTTTCAATATATATTCTTGAGAAAAGTAGGTATGATTATTAAGAAAAGTGAAAATGAAGACTTACTTTACATCATATACAAGAATAAAGTAAAAATGAATTAAAGACCTAAATTTAAGACCTGAAATTGTGACATTTAAGGTAAAGCTCTGTGATCTTGGTGTTGGTGAAGATTTTTCTGAGTATTATTTTTAAATCAGATGATAACACCACACCCTAAAAATTTGAGACTAGGACAAAATTAACATCATCTGCACCCAAAGGAAATAATAAAAAAGTGTAAACATTCTTTACGTACAAAGAGAAAATATATCCAAATTTCTTTTCTGTAAATATTAATATCCAAAATGTGTAAGGGATTGAATTCAATGTCAAAATAAAGCAAAATAATGAAAGAAAAGTAAAACACATAGGAAGGCAAATAATTAAAAATGTGATACTTGGATGTTATTATATAATTCTCATTAAGAATGGCAAATAGAATGTTTGCCAGAAGCTACTGAAGGGAAGGGACAGCAGAAAGCCTACCATAGAGGTCCTCTGAAAGATTCCACCCAGCAAGGGATTGAAGCAGATGATGAGACTCATAGACAAAATTTAGGAAGAATGCAAGGAATCTTATGCAAGATGGAGAAGAGGGAGGGAGGATGGGATAGGGAGGAGATGAGAGAGGGGGCCACAGCCAGGACACAAATTGAATAAATTGTAGTAAATGATAATGATAATAATAATAATAATAATAATAAAAAAAACCAAGGGGCTCCTAATGAAAAAAAAGTAAAAAAGCTAGAATTTACTGTTGGACTACCAAGTTTTTCATATCAGGACTTTAAGATTTTTAAAATTTATTTATTTACTATTATTTATTTACTATTTATTTAGTTTATTCTTTTATATCCCAGCTGTAGCCTCCCTCTTTCCCTTCCAATTCCACCCTCCCTTTCTTATCTCCTTTCATGCCCCTCCCCAAGTCCACTGATAGGGGAGGTCCTTCTCCCCTTCCCTGTGACCCTAACCTCTTAGGTCTCATCAGGACTGGCTGCATTGTGTTCCTCTGTGCCTTGATAAGGCTGCTCCACTCTCTTGGGGAGGTGATCAAAGAACCAGCCACTGAGTTCATATCATAGACAATCCTGTTCCCCTTACAAGGATAACCACTTGGAGACTGAGCAGACATGGACTACATCTGTGCACGGGTTCTAGGTTATCTCCATGCATGGTCCTTGGTTGGCATAGCAGTCTCAGAAAAGACCCCTTTGCTCAGATTATTTGTTTCTGTTGCTCTCCTTGTGGAGCTCCAGGTCTTTCTATCTTCCCCTTCTTTCATAAGATTCCTTGCACACTGCTTAAAGTTTGGCTATGAGTCTCAGCATTTGTTTTGACAAAAGTTTTTTTAAAAAGTTTGAAAGTGTTTTCCATTGTGGTTAGCTCTATATAAAATAATGTCATTTAGCTATTCCTTTAGTGAATTAATAATTCACTTTATGACAAAGACTGCTAAACTCACAAGGCTGTAAGCAAACAAGATAAAATTAAGAATTTTTTAACTTTATGACCTGAATACATAAATGAGTAGATAAAATGACTGAAATAAAACTTTCTTAAAAATCAAAATGAGTGTTCTTGTTTGTGACTTACTATTAATGTAAACTATGGGGAAACTAGTGGACTGATGATTTCACTTAGGACTTTTTCTGCATGAACTTAGTGACAGGCTCTCTGCCCTCCCCCTGAGGAATACACAGAGGAAGACAATGCAACCAGGCCTGATGGGGCCTAATAGGCTAGGGTCAAAAAGAAGGGGAGGAAGCACTCACCTATCAGTGGACTAGGGGAGGGGCAGAGGGGGAGAAGAGGGAGGGTGACACAGCTGGGATACAAAATGAATCCATTGTAATAAATGGTAATTCTAAAAACATAAACATTAAAAAATAAATAAGAATCTCACTTTTGGGTAAAACAAATATTTTGTCAATAGAATAATAGAAAAATATCTTCATCCAAGTTTCTCTAACTCTCAGTGGTAAATTTATTTGTTTTTGAAATGCATGAACGATGTACAGCTATCAATTTGCTTTTATTCAGAGATACCTCTGAGGAAGGTGCTGCTGCGTTGTCATTCTGGAAATTAGATTTCCGTCTTCTGCAAGCTAGTGTGGGATAGTAGAGATTAATTTACAGTGAATGCCTCTGAGATGTGAGAGAAATATCCAATATATTCAAACAAAAGTAATCTTCAAATCAAATAACTGGAGGCTTCTTCATATATATTTTATGACTTTACTTATTAATGAAATTACTTATATTTTCCCAAAATATAGTTATTTTATAAGCCAAGATATCTGTATTGACCGTATCCCATCAACCCATTTTATATGCTCCACACTAGGGAAAAGTAAGTTAATTAAAAAATAAAAGCTTTTATGTTGTGGTAAGATCTGTCTATGATGAGTCACAAAAAATTTACTTGTATATATTTTTAGAGGGAAAAGATTTTGGGAACTAATTTTTTCCTAGCATAAAATATATATTCAAATAATGGCTAATGTAAGAAAATTTTAACACAGATATAAAGTGTATGTTTGTATTAACAGATAGACAGGTAGATACTATTTCATCCATAAAATATTTTGATTATAATCATGTAACTAATTCATGTATACAAATTGATATTTTTAAAAATATGTCAAGTCCTAAAATCAAAACATACTATTAGAGAAATTGTAATTTGAAACCTTTTTTTTAAAAAAAAAATTAAGTTCTGCCTAAAATGAAAAGCAAATACATAGTTATACTTCACATTTTGTTTCAGACATAGGCCAGCACCTTCTACTTTTTCTTTTATGTAAATGTACCAGATCTGAATACTAACGCTATTTATAAATCTGATATTATCTAGAAAACCCCAGGGGACAGAATGATGGTCATATCCCAATGAGGACTTGTCCAGATTACATGAGTCTTGGGCATTTTGATTTTCTTTTTTAAGGTAATTGAAACGGGAAGATTCATACTAAATACTTTTGAGAAATTCTCTAAGTGTCCCACATATAGAGAATGAAGGAACATTTTTCCCTTTTGCCTGACGGCATTTGCTGCTATCCTGAGCGTCTAGTCTGTGCTGCTCTGCACACCTTCCCGCTCCCCAGCTGTCATCCTTTGCTCATACCTAAGTCCTCCCTATTCAGGTTTTCAACATGGCCTGCAGACTAAGGCTCTCCAGAAATTCGTTGAACCTTCAGCACCAGATTAGGATTACTAAAACTTCCAAATTTATGGTTTGATCAGGACTGTGTTTCAGGATTTTCGACATAAAGACAACTGTTTTTGGGTTGCCAAGACTGAATGATGCATTGCAATCCTATAAATCTCCTTTTAATATATTTTTATTATATAAGTTCTATTCTTATAGAGAACACTAATTAATATGTCTACTAAGCAAACATTCAAAGTAAAGAATTAATGACTAGATTGACTTTAGAAAAATCTAACTACAGATAATAACATGTATAACTAAAACTTGGTGATATGAGCTTAGATATATTTTAATATTTATGCTGATATTAAAAATTATTTTAGTTACTTATTTTTGTGTATATTTCAAAGAATCTCCTTAGGATTATTTTATTACTTGATATATTTTAAAATCTGATGTTTTATTATAATGTAAGTGTGAAAGTCAAATGAAAGCACAAATAATTT
Organism: Pachyuromys duprasi; assembly: GCA_028658305.1. NCBI lineage: Eukaryota > Metazoa > Chordata > Mammalia > Rodentia > Muridae > Pachyuromys > Pachyuromys duprasi. The sequence continues at coordinate 37,271,783 of CM053745.1, read as the reverse complement.
CTTATGGATGTCTCACTATATAAAAGCATTAGCTTCCACATTTAAAAATACAAAAATTCATCAACTATACATTCCATGTAATTTGTAATGAGCAGAAGAGTTCATCAAAGTCAATAACATTATAATAAATGAAATAATAAGCAAGTTTGCTATGTGTGCTCTAGATCTCATTATTATTATAAGAAGAAAGTCTCACAGAATGCATTTGCTAAATTTTATTCTCTTTATGTAAAACACAATGTAATATTATGTAATTTTAAAAGTCAATTTGATATTTTGAACTACAGTATGTGAACAGTTCTTTAACTGCTGGAAGCACAAAAGTAGAAAAAACTACCATGCAAAGTGGCACAATATATAGTTCTACTATCTGAGAGACTGAAGTTAGAGATCAAGAAATCCGAGGTCAACCTTGGATACACTGTGAGACCCTGTCTCAAAGAGAATAGATCAAACAAAACTGATCTAAAGATAATTATGTTATTTTTAGTTTTTATTTATTTATTTATTTATTTATTTTTCTTATTATTATTATTATTTGCAATTCATTCATTTTATAGCCTGATTGTAGCCCCCACCTCATCCCCTTCCAGTCCCATCCTCCCTCTCTCTACTTCCCCTATGCTTTCCCCTAGTTCACTTAAAGGGAAAGTTTTCCTCATGCCCCTAGCTTATAAAGTCTCATGAGGACTGCCTGGATCTTCGTCCTCTGTGGCCTAGGAAGGTTGCATTGCCAGAGGGAAGTGATCAAACAGCAGACAAACTAGTTCATGACAGAGGCAGCCCCTGCTCTCCTTCCTCAGGGATATACAATGGAAAAAAGAATCTTCAACAAATGGTGCTGATCTAACTGGATGTACGTATGGAGAAAAAAGCAAATAGACCCATTTGTATCACGCTGCACAAAATTAAAGTTCCAAGTGAATCAAAGACCTCAACATAAAACCAAACACAATAAATCTGTTAGAAGGAAAAGTGGGAAAAAGCCTTAAACTCATTGACACAGGAGCAAACTTCTGAAGAGAACACCAAAAGCTCATACACCAAGATCAATGATAAATGGGATCTCATGAAACCGACAAGCTCTGTAAAGCAAAAGACCTTATCAAAAGAACCAAATGATAGCTACAAATCAGGAAAAGATCTTCACCAACCCTACATCTGACAGAGGGCTAATATCCAGAACATATAAAGAACTCAAGAAATTAGACACCAACAAAACAAATAATCTCAATTAAAAAATGGGATGCAGAGCTAAACAGAGAATCCTCAAGAGAGGAATTAGTGAATGACAGAGAAACACTTAAAGAAGTGTTCAACATCCTTAGTCATCAGGGAAATGCAAATCAAAACGACTATGAGATTCCATCTTACAATGATTAGAATGGCTAAGATCAAAAACTCAAGTGATGATGATATGATCTTACGAAGCAAAAACCCTCAAAACAAAAATAATCTTATCTGGGAAAGACTAATATTTTTGCCTAAGAACCAGGAGAGCAACATACCATGAAAACCAGAGGACCTTATTGTGGGGAGATGGGCAGTAGTCAGGAAGCCGTGACCATTGCTTTAATAGAAGTAGGACTGATATCTGACTTAGAGTATATAGGTCCACAGGGATGCACATCTGCTGCATATGTATAGCAGATCTAGGTCCAATCCATGCATGCTTTGGTTAGTGGTTCCATCTTGAGCACCCGTCGGCCCAGGTCAGTTGACTCTGTATATTTTCCTGTAGTGTCTTTGATCCCTCTAGCTCTGTCTATCCTTCTTTTTCCCCTTCTTCCCACTCTTACAAAGGACTCCCTGAGTTTGGCCTACTTTGTGGCTGTGGGCCTCTGCATCTGTTTCCCTCTGCTGCTGGATGAAGCCTCTCAGAAGACGTTTATGTTAGGTTTCTGTCTGCAAGCATAGCAGAGTGTCATTAATAGTGTCAGGGGTTGGGTCTCTTCCATTGTGTGGGTCTGCAATTGGGCTAGTCATTGGTTTGCCATTCCCTCTGTCTCTGCTTCGTCTTTACCTCCACACTTCTTGTAAGCCAGACAAACTTTGGGTCTATGGTTTTGTGGCTGTTGCCATCCTTCCTCCACTGCAAGCCCCACCTGACCATAGCAGGTAACCACTTCAGGCTCTTTAACTTCTGTTGCTTTAAGTCTTATCTAGAGTCACCCCATAGATTCTTGGGAGCCTTCTCTGTCCCAGAGATGCCCCCTACCACTTTCTGTTCTTTCTCCCAGTCCTATCCCCACTCCTTCACTCCTGCTCTTCTCATCCTTGATCTAAAACCCTTTGTCCTTCCCACCCCTTCTCCCACCTAGATCCCTCCATCCATCTACTTCAGATGTCTATTTTATTTCCTGTTCTGAGTGAGATTCAGGATCTTCACTTAGGCCCTCCTTGGCTTCTTTGGATCTGTTAATTGTGGCACGGTTATCTTGTACTTGATGGCTAATATCCGCTTAATAGTATTCATTAAATTTAGATGAGTGAATGGCAAGGAACCTGAGGCTGGATACTTCAGAGACCTCGGATAGAGTCAAACACAACTGTTAAAAAAATCAATGAAATGATTCCTAATGGTATTCTTTATTTCTTATATACTTATAGACCGGCCTAGCATGATCTTCATCAGAGAGGTTTCATCCAACAACTGATGTGAATGGATGAAAAGACCTAGAACCAGACATTACACAGAGCATGGGAGGAGAAGAAGGGTTGTAAAAGCCACAGGGGTAGAGAATACAACCAGAGCATGGCCCACGGAATCAACTAAGCAAGGATCTTAGTGCCTTAACAGGAACTGAAGAGACAGTCAGGGAGCCTGCATGGATCTCAGGTAGGCTCTGTGCATATGTTATGGTTGGGTAGTGTGGTATTATTGTGGGACTCCTAACAGTGTGACTAGGGGTTGTATCCAACTCTTTTGGCTGTTTGGAGGACCCCTTTCCTCCTACTGAGTTCCCTTGATTAGCTTTGAAATGAGGGTATGTGCCTAGTCTTATTTTAACTTGTTACACCATTTTTGGCTGCCTGATCTTTTCTTAAGGTAAATAAAAGAAAAGTAAAAATGGGGAGCGGAAATGTGGGAGGGGAGACTGGGAGGAGGTGAGGGGGAAAGCAGCATCAAGATGAGAGAATAAATAAACAATTAGATGAATTTGAATTTCTATGTTAAAATGTGCAATACAATCAAAATGACAATGCATCATACTATATTTTTAAATGTTACAATTTGTGTTTCAACTTTTTGTGGATTTGTGCCACAAACAGAGTACTTGACTTGTTTTTATTAGCATATCTAATGTGTAATAATGCATATTTGATCACTCTCTCCTATCGACTTTCACAGAAGTGGCTGCTCCAAACAGAGATGCAAACATCTTCAAAGTCTCCTGCTGACTTAGCGAACACTGTAAATACTTCCAAATAGGTTAGTGGGTACTTAGGTCTTATTTGTTATCAATGATGATTAAATCAGCAAACATTATTAAAATGTGGATAAACCTAACCTTTAATAGGATAAAGCATCTTACTGTAAGAGTGTAGGATCATCATTACTGTCTGTGTTTTAAAGTATGCATAAGCAGTTAATTCCAAAATAAATTTTCTAATTAGAAAATCATAGCATGGTTCTCAAAAAACATTCAAGGAAAAATAGTATTCACGTAAATACAATAATTTGTGCCAGAATATTGATTTAAAATAACAAATTATTTTATTAGATAAATATATTTTTAGGAAATATTATAAAATATCTAGTCTTTGTATTTTATTAGCAATAAAATGATATTTTATTCATCATTTTTAATTATTTAATGTCCATAAAATTGGAGTAAATCAGAGGCTTATAATAATGCTATTTTTATTTAAAATTGTACTTAAATGTTCTCTTTTGTTGTTGATGCCTTTTTTTTGTTTTCATGACAGCATTTCTCTATATAACCCAGGCTTTCCTGGAACTTGCTCTGTAAACCAGGGTAGCCTGGAATTCAGAGATCCACATGACTCTATTTAGTTGTAAATGTAATGTATTCAATGTTCTTATGATTGCATCTCAAGATTAAGAATAGAAGTATTACAGTATCAAAAGCTTGCTGTTAACATTTAAAATATTAATGACCATAACAATAGTAAGCATGAACATATAAATAATAAGTATCATGAATATATAAATAGTAAGTATAATAGTTTTTTAAAAAACAGGAAACTTAGTTACATGTTAATTTTTCTCCCTAAACACAAGTAGTATGCTCACTGCCACTCACTTGTCATCTTCATTTTCATTCCTTCAATGTCACTTAATGTATGTCACTTAATGTATTGATTGAGGGGTATTTTTTGCTGGCGTTTGTGTATATATCAAGTTTCCTTTTGCTTTTTGCCAAAAAATGGTAGTTGGGTCATGAGGTAGATCTATTTTCTTTTTTTATTTTATATTTTTTGAATTTATTTATTTTTATATCAATCACAGGTTAGGTACTTTGCATCCCAGGCATAACCTCCTCCCTCATTCCCTCCCACCCTCCCACTCCCTCCCTCATCTCCCTCCTCCCCGCCGGCTCCAAGTCCACCAACAGGGGAGGACCTCCTTCCCTTCCATCCAACCCCAGTTTATCCTGTCTCCTCAGGGCTGGCTGCAATGTCCTCCCCTGGGATCTAGCCAGTCTGTCACTCCCCGCTTGTATGGGGGAGGGTCAAAGAGTAAGCCATCAAAATCATGACTGAAATGGTCCCTGTTTCCCTCACTAGGGTCTTCAGTCCAACAAGGAGCTATCATGGGCACCATCTGAGCGGGGGTTCCAGGCCATATCCACACATAGTCCTTGATTGTAGAAACTGTCTCATACAAGACCCCTGTGCCCTGCTCAGTTTGGTCTTTGTGGAGCTCTTGTTCTCCCAAAGTCTCACCAACCTCCCCCAGATCTATCATTACTTCTCGCCCTCTGCCAAAGTCTTGATCACGAGTCTTAATATCTGCTCTGATACGTCGCTACATTGACCCCCCCAGAGGTCCTCCTTGGCATGCTCCTGTCCTGTTCTTTGTTTTCTCCTCCACTCAATGTCCATCCCATTTGTTCATCCAAACAAGCATTGATCATACCAACCTGGGTCCTCCTTCCTGTATATCCTCTCTAGGTGTGTAGATTTCAGCTTGACCTTCCTATCCTATAGGTCTATATAAGTGAGTATATACCATATGTTTCTTTCTGCTTTTGGGATACCT
>CM053745.1:37238505-37266056 GCA_028658305.1 Pachyuromys duprasi | reverse complement strand
CTATCTGATCTTGGCTTAATTTAGGTAGGTGGAATCTCTCAAGAAAATTGTCCATTTCATTGAGGTTTTCAAATTTTGTGGCATATAGGCTTTTGTAGTAAGACCTAATGATTGTTTGGATTTCCTCAGTGTCTGTAGTTATGTCCCCCTTTTCGTTTCTGATTTTGCTGATTTGGACTGTTTCTCTCTGCCTTTTTGTTAGTTTGGCTAGGGCCTTGTCTATCTTGTTGACTTTCTCAACGAACCAGCTCTTGGTTTCATTGATTCTTTGAATAGTTTTATTTGTTTCTAATTGATTTATTTAAGCCCTGATTTTGATTATTCCAGCCGTCTGCTCCTCTTGGGTGTATCTGCTTCTTTTTCTTTCTAGAGCTTTTAGTTGGGCCATTAAGTTGCTTTAATGGGATGTTTCAAATTTCTTCTTGAAGGCACTTAGTGCTATGAACTTTCCTCTTAACACTGCGATCAGAGCTGTGCGCTGCTAGTCACCCAGAGTTTTTTCCGGGGAATAACTGGGTGTCCCTAGGGTTTTCCCACTTGATTTTCTCACCGTGGGAGTTCTGCTCACCTGGCAATCACGAATGCTGGCGTTTTAGGTCCCAGAGTCCAGTCTCCTGGTCGCTGTGTTGTTTCTCCTGTCCTATTCCTCAGACACAGTGTCCTCTAGTGGCAGCCATCTTGGATCTCTCTGTAGATCTATTTTCAATTTTTAGAAATTACTAACACTTTCTTCTAAAGTGCTTGCTCCAGTTTTTAAGGCCAGGAACAGTGAATGAGGACTTCTTTAGCACATTCTGTCTAGGATTTGTTGTAATTTGCTTTTTTTTTTCCTTTTTAAAATTTATCTTTCAATTAATTCTTTGTGAATCATCGTGCTCCCCAACCCCACTCATCTTCTTGTCTGGTTGTACTGCCCCCTGCCTTTACAACCTCCTCCTAAAATGAAAATATAAATATTATTGTGGAAGTTATAGTGTGTTGCAGTGTGTCTCACAGATTACCCTTTTGACCATACTTCTTTACTTGCAAATGGCCATTACGACCAATTATTCGTCTGGTCTGAGGCCTCTGGCTTTTGCTCTACTATTAGTATTGGATCATTACCCCGAACTCCTCTCAGATATCCTATTACCATGGAGATCCTGTAGCTTTGGTTCTGTAGAACCAACCCTTTCAAGAGCTCCAGCTTTTCAGAGATGAGGCAGATACTGAGGGTGGGCCAACTCAAAGCCCTGAATCCGGGCCTTCCTGATAACTGAGCTGGCCAGCCTGCCAGCTCTACTATACCCACATCAGCAGGGCAGGCTCTCCAGCAGTGCCTTGGCTTGCTCACCTACTACTGCAGCCAGCAAGGGCAGAGCCAGCTGTACAGCTCTTATGCCCTTGGCTTTCTCACAAAAGCAAAGCCAGCTCTCTGGTGCTGCCCAGGAAAGGTATAGAGCTTGCTCTCCCAAGGGCTGCAGCAGGCAAAGGGCTGCACCAGGTCTCATGATCTCAAGCCCTTTGGACTGGCATAACCACACCCTATTCAACCAGAGCCAGCATTCTATCCTGCCACAGGTGGGGAGGCAAAGGGATAAGGGTATCTCTCACTTGCCCAAGCTACCACATTGAGGACAAGTTCTGGGGCTAATTCTCCAACACTCATATTCTGGCTTACTATTTCACCCACAACCTTCATCCAAGGCCAGCTCTTCTGTATTCGCTGTTCATGTTGGGTGCAAGGCCCAATCTCCTGAGTGTTGTAGCCGGTAAGAAGCAAGGCCGGTCTGAATTTCATGACCAGGGTGCTAGATCTCCTGCTTCCTGCAGGCGGTAATACATTATAGAGTTGGTGGGAGGGCATCTCTGCCTCATTCATGTGACTGCATGATAGGGCCAGCTCACCTGCAACCAGGCAACCAGAGCCAACTCTACTGTGTTTCCTGGTGAGGTGCTGTACTCTCCCAAGTACAGCCAGCTCTGTTGCTTTCATACCTTCAGAGCTAGTTCCCTCTTGATGTCCAGATGAGGGGTGGGGCCATTTCTGAACAGCTCTCAGACCTCAACATGGCCCCAGGTAACAGTCTAGACCAGGGACTTCCACCTAATCTTTGAGAGTAACAGAAACCCACTGCTACAGGGATGCAGACACAGACATGGCTCTCAGTGGCAGCATGGGACAGGGCTTCATCATGGCCTTCGATGGCATCACCTGTTACTCACATCGGGCTGTTTCTCACTCTCATTTTGCACACATCGTTCTTCGTTTTCCCTTCCATCTCTCTCTCCACCCCTCCCTTGCTCATCTTATAGCACCTGGGGCTTCTGAGTGAATGGAGTACTCTCAAGAGTGCTATGCCCTGCCCATGCCATGTTGCAATGGGAAGATGTTATCTATAGAGTGGTTTACCCACCTGGGCCTGTGTGGTACCAGGCTAGGAGTCATCTCTTAGTTGCTCTATGGATTTCCTCGGACATGTTCTGCCCTCCCTGGTCCAGTGGCCCTGGGTGGAGGTATTCTACTGGTGGACCTTATGTCACCAGGCTGGCAAGGATCTCAGGTGTGCTCTGACAAAGTGTGCTCTGTAGCACTGGACTCCACATTTGTTTGCTTGATCTAAGGCATTGTGTTTGGGATAAGTGTGCATGATCTCTCTTTTATAATATATTTTATATTAATTACAGTTTATTCACTTGTGTCTCAGCTGAGGCCTCCTCTCTCATTCCCTCCCAATCTTACCCTCCCTCCCTCTTCTCCTCCTCTGCCCTTCTCCAAGTCCACTGATAGGGGAGGTCCTCTTGCCTTTTCATCTGAACCCTAGCCTATCAGGTCTTATCAGGACTGGCTGCATTGTCTTCCCCTATAGCCTAGTAAGGCTGCTCTACCCTCAGGGGGAAGTGATCAAAGAACCTGACACTGAGAGATAGTGCCTGTTCCCCTTACTAGGGTACCCATTTGGAGGATCAACTGCCATGGGCTACATCTGTGCAGGGTTTCTAGGTTATCTCCATGCATGGATCTTGGTTGGAGTACCAGTCTCAGAAAAGACACCTGTGCCCATATTTTTTGGTTCTGTTATTCTCCTTGTGGAGCTCCTGTCCCCTCCATGTCTTCCTATCTCCTCCTACTTTAATAAGATTCCATGCACTTTGACCAAAGCTATGTGGAGAAAGGGGAACCCTCCCCCATTGCTGGTGGGAATATAAACTAGTACCACTACTTTGGAAATTAATCTGGTGCATGATCTTTCTTATTTGTGGATCCTGGTAATATATCAATAGATTTTACTATGTAACCTTAATAAACATCCAGTAAAAGTGAAAAGACTATGAAGGAAGAGGGAAGACACAACTCTAGAGAGGGCATAGTATACACACATTCTCTTAAGGGAAAAAGGAGAATGGGGGACTTTAATAGAAAGGAGAAGTGATGCAGGAAAGGTAAAAATAGGATAATGGTTAAAATATTTAGAAAATTCATAGTGAAATACTATTTTTCATAAACACACACAGAGAAATATATTTATTGCTTTTCTTTTCGTATTTGTTACTTTCACTCCCAGAAGAGATCATGCTCTCCTCATGAAGCACAGACTATGTACCAAAATCAAAATTCAAGTGCCAGCCTTGATTAACCCTCCTTGGAGTTGTTGGTCATGGGATCTCAAGAATCTCCCAAAACAAGATAGGCTATTGCTGTTGTCTTCAATTGCCACCAAAACCTTGCAGTTAAGACCATATATTTTTTTAAACACCACACATTCCAGACACAGGACTTGGAGAACTGAAGGTGAAACTCATGTGGAATCCTGTTTCCTAACGACAATCTCTTATAATATTAGAAGATTTTAGGCACACCACCAGTGAGAAAAATCAATTCGTGGTTCTACACTGCTAAATCACTGAAAACCACATAAAAATGCATTGAAAAGGTATCCTTAGTGATACAATAATGGCACTTTATTCTTTGCATTACCAACAGTTTTCTAGTTAGACTTAAGACCCGCTCAAATAAGGGGAGTCTGTTCCTGGAACTGTAAACTTAGATAAATGCTCATGGCTGAAGTTGTTTAGTAAAACCTACAACAAGCATTTTTAAAAACTGGTATAATTTTCTAACTGAATTCTATATACCATTTTTATACCCAAAGATAAGTGCAGTTCACACTCATTAAAAAAAAGATTCTTTTTGCAGCAAAATTGAAGCAGTTACAGAGACCTACAACTGCTCAAAACGCAGAAAATAAGTGACTGTGCTATGCCCAGCCCTGATTACAACTATGATGCCACTCCTACAGCTAAGGCTCAGGGAACATCAAAGGAGGGCAGAGGGATTGTAAGAGCTGAAAGACCAAGGTGTTTGCTGGTATACAGGTCTCTCTGAGACATGATAAGATTGTTGCACTCACAAAGAACCCACAGTGTGGATGTTTTAACTAACTTTTGCTTAATGACAACACAAGTTGACATGATAAAAAGAGGGAATTTCACATGGTCCCACCTCTAGATGAAAAGGGACAAGAAATCACTGTATTTGGGAGAGGTAGAATCAATTTTTTTGCAGTACAAGTCCCCTGATATGTTATCCATTTTCTAAGTGGTCTACCCTAAAACACACATGTGTATGAGCAATGTTAGATTCATTAGGTGATGAATGAATGGATGGTGTTTATCTACCATCCATCAAGTATCTACTTCTCTATCATTCATCTATTTATCTGTCTATCCTCTAATCTATCATCTATGTATCTGTTTATGTATATAACAATAATTATGGGGAAAATAGGGGTTTTGTGAACAGGTGGAGGTGAAGAGAGATAGAAGTGATATAAGTACAGTAATCATGCATAAAAATCATAAAAAGAAACAAATGAAAACAACAAAGAAGTTAAATAATTGATAAGATTTGAATCTGAAATATCACCGGAAGTTTCATTACATAAATAAAGGGTTGGGTCAATAGTTGGATTAGGTGATTTGGGAACAACTGAGTTATATAAACTACATCAGTTTTCTTGACAGAGTAGTAATTTCTTGGAATTCTACATAAATATTTTTGACAGACTCATGATCTTTTGGCACTATTGGGAAATACTACAGAATAGAATAAAGATGTAAGGCTTGGTCAAAATAATTAGATGATGAGGGGCCTGTCTCTGAAGGTCAAATTCTCCACTCTCTGATTTCTGACTGCCATTGGCAAGCGTTTGATCTAGGATCCAATACTTACGCAGTTTTTATATTGTCATAAGCCAATTGGACTCCAGCCAGTTGGCCATGTACAGAGGCCTCTGAAACCATGAGCTGAAGTTAATTTTTCCTCCTTTAAGTTGTTTTTCTTAAGTATATTCATAGGCATGCGAGAAGAGAACAGCTGTACATTGTAAGACATGGTAATCTTACTTAAAGAAAGGGAAGATTGTTTGATTTGCTTCATTTTGTTCAAGGAGCTTGGAAAAAATAACCCCACAGAAAGTAAAACTCTTAAATTACAAAAAAAAAAAGCTAAAGAAATTTATACTGAAATTATAAAACAGAAATAGAAGATGACGTAAAGGGATTTGTGATTTATGAATTAGCATAGTTATTATGGGAAAGATTAAACTGTACCACAGAAAGTTGAGAATACTATGGTTATTTAAAACTCTCAAGGAAGATAAATTAGAATTCAGGCTTTATCACTAAAAATTTAAGGAGAGGGGCCTTTCAAATGGTCTCGGTTAGAATTTATACTATCAGCTCAACTGTTGAACTGTTGGTATTTATCCAGAGACTCAAAATTTCTTCCCAACACCTGTGTCTGGCAGCTCAGAGTGGCCTCGGGGGTTTCAACAAACAACCTCTTCTGTCCTCCACTGACACCCCAAAATGTTTGACATAGAATCACACATAATTGAAAATAAAAACAAGTTTTTACATAGTGTTCAGATTACACAGGATGAAGAGTGTTTTACCTGGTTGATGGCAAAGGTTGGAGGAAGAGTCCACAGAAATTTCTAATATTTGTCTTCATTTCAGATACCTGTAGAATAGTGGACTTGTAAACAACAGTTACAGAAAAAATAGATAAATAAGATGATGCCAAGTATAATCCCTCACTTTAGAAATAAACTAACTTGTTAGACTAAACTTATTGTCTTCAAATAGAGATATATAGATAAACTGAATTGCATCACTAACTTATTTAGATCATGGAGAAGGTGAAGATAGAAAACTAGTAGATGTTTATATCCAATGCAAAACGTATTAACCTTATTGGCTAATAAATATGTATACAACAAAAATTATTGAGAATTCAGTCAGTTGTATTAGACGAGGTTATGATATGAGAAAATGTGTTTTTGAGAAACATAACAGAGGTTTTTAAAAGCATAACTATAAATGAAGGGACAAATACATAGTGTGTATTTAAGAGGGTTCATGGAGAGTCCTTAGAAGTAACAAGGACTCAGGTGATAATTCAATTAGGATGATTTAAAAAGAAACACTCATTTAGATGAAAAATTTACTTATTACATATGGTAAAAATAATTTCAATTTTGATATTAAGATTATGGATTTTTTTGTTTATATTCCATGATAAAATTGCTATAATTTTCTCATATAAAAGGCCTAAAATTAAAAGTATGGAGTGTGTGAAATTTTAATGAGTTACATTGCATCAATAGATTTTAAAATAAAGCCCTTAGAGAAAAATAAAACTACATATGTATTTTCTTATGAAATGAAATTGATCTATAGAATTAATTAAGCTTAGGAATTGTTTTTTTTAATCAGTATTCACTGAGTATACAAAACAGTCAGAACTCTGAATAGAAAAAAAATAAGACATAAATTTTGTAATCCTCTTAAATAAGTATGGCATAAATTTTGTTGGTTTTTGATGATTATATATAAAGATATTAAACTTAAAAGTTAATAATGACTTGAAATAGTTTATAAAAGAGAAGTCTTGGAATTACTGAGTTATAAAAATTAAAGTTATAAAGGATATGATTTTGAGTGACAAAAGGTACAAAGGAAATATTCTTTTATTCATAACCATCCCATATTTTGATTCAAATGCATCTCTGTTTAATAGTAATTACTGGAATCAAAGCAAAATTAATCGTTATTTCATCCGTAGTTAAGCAACACCTGTTCAGCATTTACCATTTCAGAGACAGAGATGTGTAGGGCTCTGTTTCCTCCGGCTCCATTATTGCAGTATTCTCTACAAAAGCTCTGGTCTTACCAAAGCAGCTGCTTGTATTTAGTGATAATCCTCAGTTCTATTAGTTTTGTCTTTGGGGATAGAAAATTGATTACCTGACCTTAGCATAGAGAAGAGTTTGTATGTGCCGTACTTTTTGCCTCAAGACTGTAAATCAGTTATGTAAACACTGAAAAATAATTAAGAACAAAGTGATGCCATAGTTTGATTTGGAAACCTGAGAGAGAAATGAGAAAAAAAAAACTTAGCTTTATATTTCACAGCAATTTTCAAAATAAATTGCTACTGTATCAAATTTTGCATTTTATGGTGACATTTGTGTTTTCTAAGCATGTTTTAAAACTTGTAGCAGTGAGGGACATTTGGTAGACCCACATACCAAGATATTCAATTGTTACCCTGTGGAAACAGTCCTTTTCAGTGTGGGAACTTAACAAGCACTTTTCTAGCCACACACTAATTCTGGCAGACTTGTGGTAAATAATTAAAGCCTTCTCTTCATATTTGATTAAAAAATTTAACCCATCTGCAAGTAATGAAAAATCAAAATTTGTGTTAATATCACTCTAAGTAACAAATACATTTTGGTCTTTAATTTGCTTTATTTGCTAAAGGAGATCAAGTTATCCTCCAAACACAGCCAATAGTAATTTATAATCTACAATTATTTTCCTTCCCTTTATATTAATTTATTGGTGTCACAGGAGGTCCAGCAGCACAGCAACAGTGAGAAAGATTACAGCCCTGGGGGAACATTTACTCCTGTTAAATGTTCAAAGTCAACCTTGACAATAATTCTATTTCTGGATCATGGAGGATATGAAAGATATAAAATGCACACTTCTGGAAGACATAATTAGGGCTGTGTACTTTTAGGGGTCTACAAAACACACTAGCATGGTAATTACATACAGTGCACATGTATGTTTGGCACAAAGATTTCTAAGTTTTGATTTGAAAAATGTATAGATTCACTGCTAGAAATAAAGCCTTACATATGTCCTGATACTTTTCTTGTTATTTGCGTTTGCTTTTCTCTTCATAAGATGTATTACTAAATGTCTAATTCTGTAGCCCTCATTGAGCCCATATAGTCAGTCATTGTAGTTTCCATAAATACTGACACCTCCTCAAAGCTGGCCCTCAGCAATCACATTTAGTTTCTATAGATTCCTGCTTCTAATTTGTTTTTCTCTACATTTTCTGCCATGATTGCATTATCTAGTTTTTTTTCATAATCATAATGTACAGTACTTAACTAACTTTCCTTTCATTGTAAAGGAGCTTTTTACAAATTTATTTATTGATTTAATCAATTTTCAGCCTGAGCTCAGTCTCCTCCCTTCTCTCTCCCCAATGCCACCTTCACATTCCCTCCCCCTCCAGCCTTCCCCTCCTGGTTATAGGAGGGGAGCACTCCACTCACAGGTAGCAACCCACTCTGATGCATCAAATCACACATCTTCTACTGAGGCTAGACAAGGAAATCCAGCTATGGGAAAGGGATGCAAAGGCAGGCAATGGAGTCAGAGACAAGTCCCACTCCAACTGTTAAGAGCTCTTCCACATGAAGAGCAAGCTGCACATCTGCTATATATGTGTAGGGTGACACGGTATAGCCCATGTATGCTCTTTGGTTTATGATTCATTCTCTGTGAGCCTCCATGAGTACAGGTTAGTTTGCTCTGTAGATCTTATTGTGGTGTCCTTGATGTCTCAATTTTCCCCAATCCTTCCTCCCACTCCTCCAAGAGATTCCCGGGACTCTGCCAATTGATTGGATTTTGGTCTCTGCATCTGATTCCATCAGCTGTTAGATAAAACTACTAAGGTAAATTTTCCAAATTCTCCAGATGCAGTTTGCTACATTGTTTAAAGTAAAAGTCAAATAACAAATAATGAGAACACTAGTGGCTGATGAAGAATGACTTGACTTTTTAGAGACCAGTTTATGGCAATCTAATTTACGAGCTTATAAACAATAAAAGAAACAAAAGCACAAAATATGCTTTCTTCTTTAAGCAAATTAAGACCTTTATTCTTTTGTGTGTGTGTGTGTAAATATCTGTATACAAATAATAATGTGCTGATTATGTATACCCTCAACAATGGAGACCAGAGAATCTTTTTTTCTGAAAATTCTTTTTAATTGGATATATATGTATGTAAACTTCATTTATATTTAGGGGTATTGAATTTAACTAAAACCATGTGAGGATAGTTGCTTTTTCTGATTCCATGCTGGGGTGGCATACAGCATCTCCCACATACTACTTATGTGTTCTACTACTGAGCAAGGCTTTGGCTTCCTATCAATCTGATTTAAAAATGATGCATAAACAGTATGTCTGAAAGTGATATATTTTTTCCAAATACACTACAGTTAAATAACTGAAGAATAAATGTACCTAAATCTGAACTGTGTCTTATATTTATAAACAAATCAATTTTGAGTGCAATTATCTCCCTTGGGCTATCATATCTCCTAACTAAATGTTAATTTTAACTTTACTTTTCTAGTAGTCCTACAATAAGTTTGAAAAACACCATAAATTATCTACATTCAGAAAAGGAAATGTCGGTGTATTATTTTTTCTGAAAAACAATGTGAAGTTCTATTTTCAAAGCTGAATCAATGTAATTGGGAGGGTTTTTAAAAAGATGTTGGCTTAAATTGGATGTTGTAGTTAGATGTTTCTTAGGAGATGTTTGGGAAATGGTCATCTCATCTTCACTTTACTCTCAGTTGCAAGGAGTTCTTCACAAGGTGACTGTGGTGTGGAACAAAGGTGAGTATAGTTTGTCATAAATACAGTCCCATTTGTTTTAGAAATTTAAAAAATATATAAAATAAAATATGAAAGAGAAACTGATTACTAAATTTTTCTATATAACATCTATGAAAAATTATATATAATATCTAAAATTACATATAATACATATAGTATATTAGTATATTACTAATATACTATACATATATACCTTACTTGAAACTATACACACTGGGCTAACAATAGTCCCATAAAGTCATAGACTATCTAAGAAACCATGAATACTAGGATTTAAAAAAAATAATCCTTTTTAATTGTTAGTTATGAAAGCCCAAGTGACTCACAAACAATCCAAGCTGCTGCTCTTGTGCTTGGTTGAATCCTGGAGCTTGAACATAAGCCCAATATCAGTGAAGATACCATGCACTTCAAACACAGTATATGAACTTTCAACCTGGATCTGATTTAAAGGCCTCCTTCCTAAGTCACTATTTTCATAGTCCTACAATATTATAGAGAAGCTTCCAGAGGAGAGGAAACAAACAAACAAAAAACAACCTACCTACCTACAATGCCATGACCCAGTAGCCCAAACGGTTCTGTAGTAGCATACACACCTTGGGGTAACCAACGTCTGTTTAATTGAACTTAAGGCCTTATCAACAGGAACAAAATTATTCCTGGAAACCTAGCCAACACCTACCCAGAGCCAGTGAGGTCATAAGTCTTAGAGGAGAACTTTACTATACGAGCATGAATTCTTAACCGTCTTCTAATAATTGTTCTCCTACAAATAGAAGAAATTAGTTCTTATCATTCAAAGAAACTTCACTTTGCCACAAACAGAAAACGTCACAGAAGGCTACAAGCAGTCAAAACGATGTGGAGTGTCTGGCCCAGCTGATTCATTTACAAGGAAATTGCTGCACCTTAGAATCAGAGCAAATCACAGACGAGAGGCAGGATTCTTAGAGCCACAGGAACAGGAAGGTTTTCTTTTTGTGTTTGTTTTGTTTTTGTTTTTTGTTTTTTTAATGAAAACATGCCTCCTAAAAAATCCCAAATCACTCGTGAAATCTCAAAATCACTACCTAAAGAAGACCTAGAGAACTACAACATGAAAAGATGTGCTAACGCTGAAGAAAGGAATCACGAGGCCCTATCAATAGACAAAGAACTACAGGTCGCTAAGGAATGCTGAGATTTGGAGAATCCAACACCAAGTGACTAGCCGTGGATTCACAATCATACAAGTAGCATTATACAGACTCACAGCTGTATTTACACATTTAAGCATCTGTGCACACACAGCAGTTGTAGGTTTATCTGAATGTATAAGAATTTTTATATTCTACATTTTCATCTTGCTTTTATAACAGCATATATAAAATTACATATGATTCAATGCATGCATGCATGAATGTGTGTATGAGTCTTTGTGTGTATATGTCTGTTAATGTATGTATGTATAAACTTTACAGAAATGGTTTGGATATTTAATTCCTTTACAAATTCCATTGTGTTTGTTTTTCTATTTGTAGTATATCTAGGGAAAAAGAGATCACATTTATGATCTTTACTTGCTCATTTGAGAATTGCTGCTGTTAAGACACCCTGAAAACGGCATTTCAAATTAAGCCAAAAATGATTTGCCCCATGCTGTTGTCATCTTGCTTGAGACTTAAACAAGAAACAACTGTGAAATAAAAACTACTAGTAATGCCCAGAAAACTAAAGTGAAACATAAAGAAAGCCATCCATGACTGGGTAGAACATTTTGTTTCTCCTAAATGAAAAGAAAATGATAATTTCTGACATAAAATTCCTGATTATAAAACAAACAGATTCAAATTCTAAATATAGTAATAAATGATAAAATGGTTCATTTGTCTATTGTTTAGGCTTTTATATAACTGAGCAATGAAACAATGTTGGAGTATTAATTGGTCATTCATGCACTATGTCCTTAAAATAGTCTTTAAAGCTACAATAAATGCTTTATAAAAATTGTTTTTTATAACAGATCATCAGTATTGGTAAAATTGTTCATACTGTGCTTGTTTCTGTGAATTTGTTATGCAGTTATTACTAGATCAAGGACACTAACTTTCAGAACAATTTTTTTTCGAAATCTTTGCTGCAGTAGCCATTCTCTTGACATGTTTTGCTCTATTTTCTGTGGTTTAAAATTCTAGACCCTGGGGTAATATTAAAGTAGCAACTGATAGATTGGCAAAAACTGAATGTTTTTCAAATCCATCACTGCAACCCAAAGTTCTCTTATGTTACAGGGAGGACTATGACAATCAATTTATGTAAAATAATTGGGTTCATGTTCAACACTAACTTACTCAGGAACATCAAACAAAGTTTATAATTAAACTAGCTCCACTAAGTGTGGCATTATTTGGAAAACTTATTTTCTATTACAAAGACAAAAGATATAGGATGTTGTTCACACATCTGATCTTCCATGTTGGTAATCTGAAAAAAGTATTCATATTTGAAGCAATATTTCTATGCAGCATTATATAAATGATGGTTGTATACTATAAAAATATCACTGTTCTTTAATAAAATTGTGTGTTAGTGAAATTTATTTTCAAAATCAATCCCATGACTTTCCTGAGAGGTGTCCTTAGAAAACTTAGGGAAAATGGCATTTTTTAAAATAACATGAAATATGTACATATTCTACCATTGAATTATATTTCCATTCATGGAATTTAAATCAATTGTATAAATAGTGGAATGTGTGGTATATTATAAACTGATGTGTGTGTGTATATATACATATATATATTATACATATATATTTGTACATTTATATCCAATCATTGAGTTTTAAATAAGTTGTTGAATAAACAGAAAGTTTAGTATATTATGAACTGATGTGTCTGTGTGTGTGTTAATATACATATTTTTTGTTTTTAGATATATTAATACAAGAAAACGTTTAAATAGCTTTAGGTTCTTTTTAAAATGTTAGTGTAGGATATAATATATACAATAAATTCAAATATTTTGTAATGTCATAAATTAGTTCTTTTATAAATTTATGTGCATATATTTAATGCGTTTGCCTAGTGAGGGTTTTATTTAATAAATAACAGAAAGCTGACATGGAATTTGCCTGAGATTTGACTATAGTATGTGAAAAAAGTGAGAACTGTAAAATAGCCTTGTCTTTAAAGAATAGCCTATACTCTTTACAATACAAGAGAGTTCTGTCAGATGAATGTTATGACACATTACAATGTTTATCAGAATATGAATAAGTGAAATCATTTTTATGAGAGTTGGTTCATGAAATTAAAGCCTAATAAAAGAAAAAAAATTAAATATTCGCATATCAAAAAACATAGTTTTCTTATAAACCCTAAGTGATATTAAAGTTCTATTCTTATTCATATGCAAGGTTTGATTTTTATTCAATATTATAATATATAGACATTTGTTTCTACATAATAATTTTGTATAATTATAAGTGGATAAAAATAATTCTAGTGTGTGTATACTAAAATTTGTGAGAGTACATATAATTATCTTTAGGAAAAATAACAATATTTTCTTTCCAAATTAAAAACACTCAGAGCAAATGCTTTCTATCGGTCATTTACTTCTGACAACAACACTTGATCTCTTCTGATACCTGTAACAGGCTCTATAGTGGAAAGATTCAATAAAAAGGGAGGTAAGACAAAAGAAATAAATGGAAGACACTGATAATCAATCGTGATGCCCTCTTTCACTAACCCTGGACAAGAGCTCAAACTCTTTCTCTGCAAATGCCACAGGCAGCCTCCGCCAATTGATCAGAGTTGGCATGTAAGCTGAAAACCGATTTACCTTCACTGCCCACAGTCCCATTCTCAACACTGCTTCTAGTCTTCCCTTTCTAACATTCTATTTCCCTACCAACATTCTTCAGAGAGTTGACAACGCCTTCAGGATGAAGTACAAATTCCTGAATATATCATATCTATCTCTTCATGCCCAATAAAATCCTGCTTCCCTAACATGGTTTAAAACAGAGCAAATGCACACACACACACTCAAAAACGCACACATTCAACCCAATTAACAAATACAAATTCAAAGATACACAGACACATATCTCCATCTGACTAAAATATTATAACAATAGTAACTTCCCTGTCTTGCAATTTTATCTCACAGCAATGTATTATCTGCACATTCACATCATCCTATCCACTTATCAAATCCTATAATTCTCATATATACTTTTGAAGAATCTCTTGCACAAGCACTATGATTCAGATGCACCATGGTTGAATAAGGTGACCCTTTTGTTATCATTTAAGCTGATAGCTCTCCAGGGTACTGAGGTTGGTTAGATTAGTTAGATTAGTTAGTCTTAATTATCTGTCTCCACAAGACTGGATATGCATGATGTAAACTGGGTGAGTGACTTTTTTTTGACACATAAAATACTTATACACTATAGTAAGTTATTAAAATCATCTGTTCATATCTTTATAGATATATGTATATCACTTCTCCCTTCCCCTACTGTATGTGTCAAACACATGATACATTCTAATTATAATTATAAGTGTGTTTATCCAGTGGTTGTATGGCTTTGACAACAAGTTAGTTTATTTTTAGAAACAAGACAACTTATATGTTTAATTTCTCTGTAAAGAGTCTATGGGATAAAGATTATGGGAAAAAATCATTTGGTATAGAGATCTAGTTGTACCCTAGTCAAAGTTACTCCACATTGTATAAAAGAGTGTTTTTGGCTTTGTTGTCGATGTTGTTGTGATCTGTTTTGGTTATCATTTTCTGAGACTGTGTCTTCTCCTGGAGATCTTTATTTTAAGGTAACTTTGATTCCATTTGAGGGGAGGGACTCTGCATCCTTGTAGACACCTGACTATTTCCATCTGCCTGGTACCACCTCCACATCACGGAGTCCCGAGGGTAGAAAGAGTACATATTATAAACTTGCAGAAGTCAGTTGAGACTGCAGGAGCATATTATATTAGAAATGGGTAGTCCTGAGAATTTTTTAGATATCCCAAACTTAGGAAAAGGTACAATTCCCTAAACTTGTCCACATTGCAGAGAAAGTCATCTATACTCTCTTGGTGACAGCTTCCAGCAGCTTGTCATGTGACTATTCACTGTGTGTAATGAAGATCAACAGATTGCCTTACTGTTCCTAAAGTCTTCTAAACTTTATATTTCGTCATTGAGCATCTTTCAGATATATGTCCCGGATAGCTGGATCTTGAATTACCACTATTCCTAATTTTCTGAGAATGTGGCAGAATGATTTCCAAAGTGACTGTACAAGTTTACATTTCTACCAGCAATGAAGGAGGGTTCCCCTTTCTCCCCAACCTCTCCAGCATGTGTTGTCCCTTGAGTTTTTGAGCTTAGCCATCCTGATGGGTGTAAGGTGGAATCTCAGGGTTGTTTTGATTTTCATTTCCCAGATAACTAAGGATGTTGAGCATTTCTTTGTTTCTCTGCCACTCGATATTCCTTTACAGAGAATTCTCTGTTTAGCTATGTGCCTCATTTTTTTAATTGAATAACTTGGTTTGTTCACTTCTGGAGTAATTATATATTGTGAATATTAGCCATCTGTCAAATGTAAGGTTAGTGAGGAACTCACTAACCTGAAACTCTTCCCATAGAAATTGCCATATATTTTGAATGATGTCATTTTATTCAATATATTATATTATTTTTAAAAGATAAATTGTGATATTTCTGTTTCTGTTTCTTCAATTCCCGTTGCCTTCCTAAAAAATGGTTAGATTATATTCCTGAAGCTAGACACTGAGGTCCCTGCCCTTATTTTGTTATCCTCCCCGCCACCCCAAGGCTGACTGCCAAGTTCCAGCTATCAAGGTATTGAGTCCACCAACCAAAAGTCCCCTTTGACTCATTTAATTAATATGCCCAATTAAAAGTAATCACCTCATCCTAAGACAGGATTTTCCCACTTAATCTTTAAAAACTGGCATTTACTATGTGGTACATTGTTCTCTTTATCCAGAGGCAGTCCTTTGTCCACCGCTGGGCCAAATATCCTGCCTGCCCTTTTTTGGTCTCTTCCACTTCTTCATTCTCTATCTGCTCTATTTGTCTCTTATCTCCTGCCTTTTTTTTTTCTAGGGCAAATAAATCTCCCTTTCAATGAAAACTGGCTCTTGAGGGTCTTGAACCTATAAAGTCTCCTACAGTCTGACCATCTTTTTATTTTAATTTTTTATATTAATTACAGTTTATTCACTTTGCATCCCATCTGTAGCCCCCTCCATTCTTCCCTCCCAACCCCACCTTCTCCCCTCCCCATCTCCTACCTCTCCCTCTCTAAGTCCACTGATAGGGGAGGACCTCCTCCCCTTCCATCTCACCCTAGTTTATCAGGTCTTATCAGGACTGGCTGCAATGTCCTCCTCTGTCGCCTAGCAAGGCTGTTCCTCCCTCGTGGGGTGGGGGTGGGGAGTCAGAGAGCCAACTACTTTGTTCATGTCAGAGACAGTTGCTATTCCCCTTACCTTGGTACCCACTTGGAGACTGAACTGCCATGGCTACGTCTGAGCAGAGGTTCTAGGTTATATCCATGAATAGTCCTTGGTTGGAGAATCAGTCTCAGACAAGACCCCTGTGTCCAGCTATATTTGGTCCTTGTGGAGCTCCAGTCCTCTCCAGGTCTTACTAAGTACCCCTTCTTTCATATGATTCCTGCACTCTGCCCAAGGTTTGGCTATGAGTCTTAGCATCTGCTTTGATAAATTGCTAGATAGAGTCTTTCCGGGGCCCTCTATGGTAGGCTCCTGTTCTGTTTCTTGTTTTCTCCTACTTCCAATGTCCATCACATTCATCTTTCTAAGTGAGGGTTCATCATTTTACCCCAGGGACTCCTTCATGTTTAGCTTTTTTGAAGTTTGTATTTTAATAAAAAATTAATAGGTTATTGAAAAGAGTTGGAGTTTTGAGCCAAACATTGTGATTATTAGTTTTGTTTGTCAAGTAGATGAGATTTAGATTTATCATGAAAATGTACTTCTGAGCATGACTGTAAGGACTTTTCCAGTTTAGTTTAATTGGGTGGGAAAGACCATCACTCCTAAATTTGGACAGTTCAATCCCATGGACTAGGCACCAGAGTGAATACAGAGATGAAAATGAGCAAAGAACAAACATTCTTTGCTCCCTATTTTCTCACTATGAATTCAGTGTGATCACCTGCCTCATGCTCCTTCAAACATGTCTTCTCTATAATAAAAAACTGTGTGCGCAAACATACCCAAACACACCATTTATATGTGCTGCATAGGTCAGGTATAGTGTCACTGGGAAAAGCAGTTGCTACTCTTATAAATTATATTTATGATGCACTCTATTTTATTCCTGTGTCTCTAGAGAAACCAACTAAATAAAATAAATATAAATAGAGAGAAAAAATTAAGGATTTGGCCCCTTTTGTTATAGAAGCTGACAAGCCAGAAGTTTGTGGCATAAACCAGCTACTGAAGATCCAAGAAGATGCTGTTGTTGGTTACTTTTCTCATTTCTGTGACTCAATACCTAACGGGAAAAAAACCCAAAACTTTTCAGAATAAAGATTTGTTGAGGTTCACCATTTGCAGGTCCATTGAGGGTGTAATCCATAATGGTAATGAGCCATAGTGAGATAGCTTTCCAGTCAGGAAGGGTGAAGAGATGAATCCTGGTGCTCAGCCTGATTTTGCTTTTTCATTTAGTCTAGAGCCTGAGACCAAATGGTAGTCCAACTCACATTAAGTTTTGGGTACTTTTTTTTTTAATTAAACATAACTAGAAGCTCCATCATAGGTGTGAACAGGTATGTTTCCATGGTGATTCTAATTTCAGCCAGCTTGACAATGACCATGAACTATGGTAAGGCTGATTCTGCTTTTCAAGCAAATGAAATTTGCTGGTTTTATCTGTTTCTCATGAAAATTCAGTCTTTTCTTATATTTTGGACTTTTATTAACTAGAGGAGAACCATGTACATTAGGGAGAAAAATTATTTTATTTATAATTGACTGATTTGTATGTTAATTTTATGTAAATACATTTTCCTGAAACTCCCATTTATGTGTGTACTCAAACCTCTTTATGGTGACATGTAAGATTCAACGCTGCATATTTCCCTAACCATCTGAGAATCTTACTATTAGTTATGACAACATTATTAGCCAAAAATAAAATGTGATAGAACATATAAAGTACCCAGCAAATAATTGCTTTTTTTATTATTAGGCCATTTATTTTACCTTGTTAGAAAGAGGAGAAAATACATAAAATCAGGGATCTTAGAAGCAATGATATCATGAATAAAATAATTTTAAGAGAACAAGGATTATTTTCTGTTGAAAATGACTACTAGTAATTACTTAACTTTCGAGACTATTCATTGACTTATGACATTCAAGAAATGTGTAATGCTTTGTTGATTTCAACATTGTACTTTTCTGTATTTTTACATTTATTGTGTTTCTGAGCTACTGAAAACATTATTAGAAAAGAAATGACGTGTTTATATCATAATATTCAGTGTCATTTATTTTATACAGAATGGACAAGGCAAAAATATATGCTACTAATCAGAAAAGATGATGTTTACAGGTACCAATTTATAGATTTTTGAGTGTTAGCAGTACCAAGAAATTATAATAATATCTACCAAATACCTTTCAGTCAGACTCAAAATATAAATGTCAATAAAGTGCACATAAAATAAAATAGAATATTAAAGAAACTGCATAGTAGCATCACCTCGGATTTATTCAGAAGAGTAAAATTAAATACATACACCATCAAACTTATACATGGGCTTACATTATTATTTTTAATGTAGGTGAAATGCTTAATAAATATTTTACTACGTTTATTCTTTCTTTATCTCATGAGAAAGTCTGTATTTCCATAGGTTATTATTAGCCCTAAAATTAGATCCATCTAAAAATTGTAATTATTGAATAAATGTACTTTTGGCTTCTAATTTCATATTCTATCAAAAATCTTAAAGTTACATCTCCTACAGTTCTAACTTCAATGACAGTTACAGTTCATAATACTTATTAAGAAAATATTTCATAGTTTTGTTATATGCTTGAAATCAGTTGGGTTTGTAAGTCCGTGTTTGCTTTATCATCCTAGCAAATAAACATATCCACAAAAATAATGGAGGGGTTTATAACACTTCAGTATCCCAAATCAGCTGGTTAGGTTTCCTTTACCTGGCATGATTTTCTAATTGTTGTGTAGGTCTTAAGTAAAAATAAACAAACAAATAAATACATAAATCTATAGATAGAAAGAAATAATGGAAAGTTATGGTTACCTTTTTTCATTATTATTATTATTATTATTATATTATTATTATTTATTAGAATTTATTCAATTTGTATCCCAGCTATGGCCCCCTCCCTCATCTCCTCCCAATCCCACTTCCCTCTTTTTCCCCCTTTGCCCCAGTCCACTTACAGGAAGGTCCTCCTCCCCTTCTAATTGACCCTAGCCTATCAGGGCCCCTCAAGACTGATTGCATTTTTTTCCTCTGTGGCCTGGCAATGCTGCACCTCCCAGGGGGCAGTACTCAGAGAATCTGCAACTGAATTCATTCCAGAGACAGTCCTTGCTCCCCTTACTAGGCACACCACTTGGAGACTGGGTCTATGTGCAATATCTAAGCAGGGGTTTTAGGTCTTCTCCATGCATGGTCCTCAGGTGGGGTGTCAATCTCTTCAGAGCCCCCAGGGGACAGTTGTTTTTAGGCTCTGTTGGTCTCCTTCTGGAACTCCTGTCCACTCCAGGTCTTTCTATTAACTCCTTCTTTCATAAAATTCTATGCATTCTGCCCATAGTTTGGCTATGAGTCTCAGCCTCTGCTTAGATACCTCGATCAATAGAGTCTTTCAGAGACCCTCTGTGGTAGGCTCTTGTTCTGTCCCTGTCTTCTCCTGCTTCAGATGTCTATTGTGTTTGACCTTCTAAAAGAGGATTATCTTCCCTAAGGTCTTCCTTGTTGTTTTGCTTCTTTAGCAGTATAGATCTTAGTATGTTTATCTTATATTATATTTTTAATATCCACTTATAAGTGAGTCTAAACCATGTATGTCTCTTTCTGGGTTACCACACTCAAGACGCTCTTTTCTAGTTCCCATCATTTGCCTGCAAAGTTCATGATTTTCTTGTTTTTAATAGCTGAGTAGTATTTCATTATGTAATTTATGATACAATTTCTGTATCAATTTCCTTCATTGAGGGACATCTAGGCTGTTTCCAGATTCTGGCTATTAAGAATAGAACTGCTACGAACATGATGAGCAAAAGTTCTTGTTGCACAGCTGAGCATATTTAATGTATGTGCCACTAATGTATGATTAGGGTTTTTTTTTCTTTTCTTTTTATCATTCTGGTTATTGTTGTGGTTCATTGGCTTCATGGCTAAGTAGGACTGCTGTATACTTACTTCCTTTGATAGCTTGAACAACACGTCAGACCATGAAGTTAGTGTTCAAGGAGGAAGTATTCCAATCAGGTTCAATTCAGGGAAGTCTAGACCATTGATCTAGAGTGCATGGTGCCTTCGTCATTAGAGAATTTATTTTCAGCTCTTGGCATTAGGCAACCAAGGGAAGGAGGAATAGCCTGTAATGTTTTGGAAGATAATTGAGCAAGAATTAGGACTTCCCTTCCCTGTGGTTGTTTTTGGTTTTTTGTTTGTTTGTTTTTGTACTTTCTTATTTTCAGTAGTCTTTGACTTGTGCATAAAGCAAAGTCATCCAATAAGAGAAAAAATATATACATGTATGTATATTTTAAAGGAATTTTAAGCATAACAGCTTTTTGTTAATTTTTAGGTACGTGTTTAATAGTATTCTTTCTTATGAATTTCTCAAACATCCTTGCTGTTATTTTAACTTCCTCCTTTGTTTAAATGTTGATATTTGGGGCTGTTGTTTGTGTTCTCTGTTGTACTTTGTGGTTTAATAATTATGGGTTTGTATTTTACTCTCCAGATTTTCTATCATGATTTTTCCTCTACTCATCTTTAAATATTGTTTTTTGTTTGGTTTGTTGAACATAAAATTTGAAACTCTTCATATTATGTGAAATTTTTCTTTATCTGTAAATTATGATAAAAATGTGCTGTATACTGGATTGCTTAATTACTTTAGGCATGGACACCATAGATTTTTAAGTTCTTGGAATGCATTTCTTCAGGCTCTTCTGACTTTCAAAGCTTCCATTGAGAAATCAGCTGTTTTGGTGGTTTTTTGCTTTTTATATATATGATTGATATTTTTCTCTTATTGCTTTTAATACACATTCTCCATTATGTATATTTAATGCATTAACAATGATATGTTATGGGACAGTGGGAATTTTCTTTTCTTGTCATGTTTATTTGGTGTATTGGGTACTTCTATTTTGTGTATTGTGCATTGTGTACAAATGGTTGTGCTTTTCCTGAGTTAAATTTTATCCTTGATTGGTTGAGGATCTGGTCTATGCCATTGACTTAGGGACTTCTCCATCATGCATGCTTAAATGCAAAGTTCACTTTTTTTTAATGTATCTTCTTTGAAGAAATTTATAGTTCTCTATTCTTGAGTTCATCTTGATAATTATCATTGATAAACATTTCTGCATGACTAATACATTTTAGAGGAATGACACTCGCTTGATATTTCCTGTTGTTCGTAGTTTTAAAATGATACCTGAGCATGTATAGACATCTTTTGTTAGTTCTCTGTCTGATGTGGACAGATCAGTTTAGGATAGGAAGGAGGATGTGCAAATATGTTATCCTTGGGGTTGGAAATTGTTTGGGTAAAATAAAGTCCCATAGATAGAGGTGTCTAGAGTGGTGTATAAGATGTTACTTTTGCTTCAAGCCTGGGGTGTGTAGGTAGATCTACCTTGGTGAAAATGTTGGAAATAGTGTATAAAGGTGCTCTGGATTGATGGATAGGTATAAAGGGCCCTGGCAGAGATTGTTGGTACAGAGAAATCACTTGTGGCAAGATAAGGGTAGCCAGACTAGGCTGGACAGTGGATGTGGCACAAGATCTCCATTTGGTAGGTTAAGGAAAAGCTTGTATACAGCAATAGCAACAACAACAAAAAATATGTCTGGACTGGCAGATGACTAATTTTATTGTTATTATTTGTTCACTTTATATCCCTGTTGTAGCCCTCTTCCTCAGCCCCTCTGTTTCCACCTTCTCTCCTTTTTACCCATCCCCTTCCACTAGTCCACTGATAGGGGAGGTCCTCCTCTCCTACTGTCTGACCCTAGCATATCAGGTCTCATCAGGACTGCCTGACTGAACTCAGTTGCTTGCTTTATCATCACATCCCCCTGGCAGAAAGACCTTGACAGACCACAGTGGAAGAGAATCCCGGTGGTTCAGTTTTCAAAAAATTTATTACACATATTTAAAAATGAGAATATCCACATAAGCTGGGTGGTTCATTGTACTGAAGGATAGGCAAATTTATAATTTTCCCATTTTTTGCTAAGATTAGAAATACTTCCCAGCCTCAATTTAAAATCCCAGAAAAAGCCTTTCTAACCTTATTTTTAAAAATTATTTAACCATTTTACATAGGTATTTTAATTATATTCTTCCTTCAAGCCTTTCCCCTAATTCAACCCAGACCCACCCTCACTATCTCTACTCTTCCCACACCATCAAATTTCATGTATGTTTAAACTCTAAGTATCTAGTGACTACAGTTTGTGTATTCTTATATTTCTGGATGCCAAGCTATCCACCAGACCATGACTGTATTACCAGGAGTGACAACCTTAGAAAACACACAAATGCTTTGGAACTCCATCTGGCACTTTCTTAGAAAACTGGGAATAACTACCTCAATACACAGTTATGCCACTCCTGGGCACACACCCAAAATATGCTCCACCATACAATAAGGATATTTGCTCAACTATGTTCATAGCAGTTTTATTCATAATAGTCAGAATCTGGATACAATTTAGATGTCCCTCACCAGAAGAATGGATAAAGAAAATGTGGTCCTTTTCAGAATGGAACACTACTCAACTATTAAAAATGGGAAAATCCTGAAATTTGAAGGCAAATGGATAGAAATAGAAAATACCATCCTGAGTAAGGCTAACCAGATCTATAAAGATAAAGATGGTATATATTCAAGTATAAGTGGATATTAGCCATAAAGTACAGGATAACTGTCCTACAATCCACAGACCCATAGAACCTAAGTAAGAAGGTGGTCCCAAGGGAGGATTCTTAAATCTTACTCGGAAGTGATAATAAAATAGACACCTGACTTAGATGGAGGTAGGGAACTAGGTGACAAAAAGGATGGAGACTGGAACAGGGTGGGGATCAGAGGTGGGGAAAGAGGGGGAGGGCTAGGAGAACTGAAATAGATGGGAGTCACCTGCGTGGTGGGAGAGCTCCAGGGAGTGTATGGTAGTGATCCTAGCTGAGACTCCTAGCAATGTGAGTGTGTGTGTGTGAGTGTGTGTGTGTGTGTGTGTGTGTGTGTGAGTGTGTGTGTGAGTGTGTGTGTGTGTGT
Organism: Pachyuromys duprasi; assembly: GCA_028658305.1. NCBI lineage: Eukaryota > Metazoa > Chordata > Mammalia > Rodentia > Muridae > Pachyuromys > Pachyuromys duprasi. The sequence goes on along the minus strand of CM053745.1, from coordinate 37,242,503 downwards.
GTGCGCGTGCACATGCACTGTGGGGAGGTTGGGAGTAGAGGACAGGAATGAAGCCTGAAGTAGCTACATTCTGTAGCCAGGGAGGACTTCTAATGGACAGAGTGGAACACCAACCCACACACAAAATCTTCAACCCAGCCAATCAATGACTGGCCCAACTTGAGTTTTATGCTATGAGAGAGAGCCCTACACTGGCACTACCAATAAAACAACCTTAACAAACAAACTAACACTTTGGAAATCAATCTGGTGTTTCCTCATAAAATTGGGAGTAGTTCTACCTCAAGACTCAAAGATACCACTCCTGGGCATATGCCAAATAGCATTCCACCATTCCACAAGGATAACTACTCAAATATATTCATAATAGCATTATTTGTAATACCCGTAAACTGGAAACAAACTAGATACTCCTTAGCCAAAGAATGCATAAAAGAAAATATGATATATTTACACAATGGAATACTACTCAGCTATTAGAAACAAGGAAATCATGAAACTTTCAGATAAATGCATGGAACTAGAAAAGATCATCCTGACTGAGGTAACCTAGAACCAGGAAGAAACACATGGTAGGTACTTGTATGTGGATTTTGGTCATATAATACAGGATAACCATAGCACAATTCGTAGACCCGAAGAAGGTAAGTAACAAGGAGTGCCCAAGGGAGGATGCTTGAATCTCCCTCAGAAGGGGAAATAAAGTAAGCACTGGAAGAGGATAAAGCAAGAGAGGCTAGGGTAAGGGGCTAGGAAGGAGAACAGGGGTGGCGATCAGGCTGGGAAAGAGCAAGGATGGCAGGTGAGCAGGCTGGGAGAAAGGAACCCAATGGGGTACACCTCAAATACAAGCTGGAGGCTTGCAACTGGGTATGCTCCTGGAAGGATATGGGGGTGATTCTAGCTGAGACTCCTAGCAGGGAAGTATATGGAGCCTGAAGTGGTCACCTCCTATAGCTAGGCAGGATTTCTAGTGGTGGAAGGAGGACACCAACCCCTACACAAAACCTTCAACTTATAATTTCCTCTGACTGTAAGATATACAGGGATAAAGATGAAGCAGAGATTGAGGGAAGGGCCAAACAATGACCGCCTAAACTGAAACACCCCGACACACAGAGACAACCCCTGCAGCTACTAATGATACTCTGCTCCACCTGCAGACAGGAGACTAGCATCACTGTCCTCTTGTCAGGCTCCACCCAGTAGCCAATTGAAACAGATGCAGAAAATCACAGCCAAACAGTAGAAGGAGCTCATGGAGTCTTGTAAAGGGGTTTGGGGAAGAAAAGTGGGAGGCAGAAGGGACAATATCTTAACAAGAAGACCAACAGAGTAAAATACCTGCGGTCTATGAGGGCTCACAGAGAGTGAACTACCAACCAAAGAGAATGCGCTGACTAGACCTAGGTCTCCTAAACATATGTATCTGAAGGGTAACTCAGTTTTCCTGAAGGTTCCCTAGCAATTATAGCTGGGGCTGTCTCTGACATGGACTCTGTTGCCTGCTTTTAGATCATTTTCCCCTAGCTGAGCTGCCAAGTCTGGCGTCAGTGGAAGACGATGCGTTCAGTCCTTATCTGACTTTATATGCTATGCCTAGGCTTATTTATTGGTGGTGGTAGGTGGGGCTCCTCTTTTCTGAGGAGATAAGAGGAGTGGGAAATGTGGGAGGGGGGAGTTGGGAGATGAGGTGGAAGGGACTGCAATAGGTCTGTAAAGTGAATAAAAACAGAACAAGCAAAGAATCTTAACAACTTCCATAGTTTCTCATTTAGACCTGAGGGCTCATGAGTCCCATCTTTTCCCATGCTAATGTGTTGCACATCTTGATATTGTACAGGCAAGCACACAGTTGTTCGGAGTTCAGAGTACACGGTTCCTCTCATAAACAGAAGACACTGATTTTCTCTGGTCTTCCTAAGTTAAGTTATCAGCATCTATTTGTCCCTACTCCTGCTGGAGTCACTGAGACTTGCAGAAGAGGTGTAAAATTACATGTTTCACTTGTGACTGAACCCTACACAGTCACTCATTCTTCGTCCTTTGACTAGTGAGTTTTTGTACTGATTACCACCCAATTCACAAAGAAACTTCATGGCCTGGTTTCAGAGCAGCACTACTCTCTGTATTGTCTATTTAGAAGGAAGTTTAATACTATGCCTAGTTAGAAAAATAATGGAAACTAGAGCTGTAACACAAAATTATGAACTCTAAATTTTAGTCATATTTTTATAAAAGGTCATTTCTGAGCCAAATATCAGATTTACTTATGGACTTTAGTTAAGTTCTCCCTTAATTCTGTTCCAACAAAATTTTCATGGCATTTTAAAAAAATAAACATTTGTAGTATTGTATTGTTTCAGAGTCTATTTTTCTATGCATATTCTTTTAAACATAATTATTTATAACTTGAGCTCACTCTCATATAAAAGCAGTGTGAATTGGGTGCTGTTTTATAATTGCTGTTTCAAATATAAATTGTAACTATTAATTTATAATGATGTTATTGGTCAGTGACTAAGGAACCAAGAACACCATCAATATGTTTAGAAATCCACCTGAAAATGCTTAATTAATGTTCATGAATTAACCATTATATTATTACTTATGATTAATTACCAAGATGGTTATGGATCAATCCGTATTCTGTAGTTCACCACACCTACTTAGGACTAGTTAATGCACACCCCCCCACACACACACATTGTGCTCAGAGGGGTAAAATATTTCTTGTTATAATTTCCCTATGACAGAAAAGAGCTTAATTCTCCCAGAGAGAGGGAGCTCCCTTTTGTTAGGTAGTCAGATATTAGTGGTCTTGGAAGTCCCAGGAACAGACACCTAACTCAAAATCCAGAAATCCAGAAATAAAACGGAAGGTTTGCATTACTAGTAAAATATGGGACTGATCCTGGGTGTAGACGCAGTATTTTAGATTGCTGCACTGCTCGGAAGTTCTTAAGGTTGCTGTCTTAAGACGGACAGCTTCCGGGTAAACAATGACACCCCACTGGACTCTCCAATCAGAGTCAAAGTAAATAAACTGTGGATCATCTGGTCAGGTAAAGGCCCCTCAGGAAAGATGTTCCATCTTTAAGATAATAAAATTGCTACCAAAATATGTATTCTGGCAATGTGATCTTTGGCCCTTATCTCTTCTTACAGGGAGAGAAAGCTTCCCTATGCAATGATACTTTACGCCCTGTCTACCAGCCTGTGATTGTCCTCAGATGGCTGTTGGAAACTTTGCCTCTGGTCTGTCCTCCATGCTGTACTGTGTGTCTTCTGTGGGTTTATCTGATGGAGAGCATAACAGGGACAAATGGAGATCCCAATGCAAGAGTATCATACCTTTGGCTGATGGATTTTTTTTAATTTGAAGTTTGATTATAAACGAAGTTATTTATTTACTTTACATTTCGGTCACAGATTCCCCTCCCTCCTATCCTCCCAGTCTCTCCCTCTTACGTCCCCCCCCTTCCATCTCTGCACCCTACTTCCTTTCTCCTCAGACAAGGGAAGGCTTCCCACTGGATAGCAACCAACCTAGGCATATCAAGTTGGTGTAAGAGTAGGCACACCTTCTACTGAGGCTAAAGAAGTCAGCCCAATAGTCAGGGAAAAGAGATCCAAAGGCAGGCAACAAAGTCAAAGACACCTCTGCTCCAGCTGTTAGCAGTCCTATGTGAAGACCAAGTTGCACAGCTGTTACACATGTGCAGAGTGCCTACGTCAGTCCATTGCATGCTCTCTTGTTGGCAGCTTAGTCTCTATGAGCCACAGTGGTCCTAAGATAGTTGATTGCATAGATTTTCTTGCCCCATCTAGATTTTCAATCCATCTTCCACAGATGAAGTTTGACTTTTAGTAAGAAATAATCTACAAAATAAACAAACATATAGCACATTCTATGTTATAGATAAGAACTGTGTAGGAGATCCAAGATGGCTGCCACGAGAGAACACTGTGTCTGAGGAGTAGGAGAGCAGAAACAA
>CM053745.1:37190695-37238005 GCA_028658305.1 Pachyuromys duprasi | reverse complement strand
AGGTCCTCTTTGGCATGTTCCTGTCCTGTTGTTTGTTTTCTCCTCCACTCAATGTCCATCCCATTTGTTCATCCAAACAAGCATTGATCATACCAACCTGGGTCCTCCTTTCTGTATATCCTCTCTAGGTGTGTAGATTTCCGCTTGACCTTCCTATCCTATAGGTCTATATAAGTGAGTATATACCATATGTTTCTTTCTGCTTTTGGGATACCTCACTTAGTATGATCATTTCCAGGTCCCACCATTTGCCTGAGAATTTCATGATTTCCTCCTTTTTAATTGCTGAGTAGTATTCCATTGTGTAAAAGTACCACAATTTTTGTATCCATTCCTCAACTGAGGGACATCTGGGTTGTTTCCAGGTTCTGGCTAATCACAGGTTAGGTTTTTTGCATCCCATGCGTAGCCCCCTCCCTGATTCCCTTCCACCCTCCCCAACCCTCCCTCAACTCCTTCTTGCCCCCTCCAAGTCCACCAATGGGGGAGGATCTCCTCCCATTCCATCTGACCCCAGATCATCTTGTCTCCTCCCCTGGGATCTAGCCCTCCCCTGGGATCTAGCCACGCTGTTACTCCCTGGCATGTATGGGGGAGGGTCAAAGAGTCAGCCATCATTCTAAAAAGATGCAATATAAAAGAACATACCATGTCCATGAGTGAAGCAATATTGTAAGACTTTTCTTCAGTGCTGAGTAATAAAAATTGACAACTGAAATGATATTTATGATATCTTTATATATTTCTGTGTGTGTTATCACAAGTAATTCATATTATAAATTGTGCATGAACCTAAATGATAAATATTCATAAGGAACTGCACACTATAAGATAGCATTATTAATCTAATTAATATCAAAGAGATAAAGTGTCAGCAATTAAAATCCTGGTTTGACAGCAAGGACAGATGAATTGGTAGAACAAGTACAGTTCAAACCCTGAGGACTGAACATTTGATTTATGAAAAAGATAAATGCAAGTATGTAAATCTTCAGCATACAATAAGGATCTATTGAATATTCATCTGTAAAACGACACACTATGTCTCTACTTTTCACTAAATTCAAATAGCATGGCATCAGTACTGGTGAATCCAGTAATCACTAGAGTGGCTGACATAGCAAGGTCACAAGTTCAGCCTTCCTGGATTTTCATTTGGCTGGAGATGCTTACTGCATAGATGTCCTGGGCTTGATCTTCATCACAGCACATCAAAATAATTCTAAGATATAAATTGCAGTTAGGGACAAAACCATCATTATAAAAGGAAAAAAAAGAATGTTGTGATATATTTGAATGTGTATTCTAGTCTTTTAAAGTACATAATTCTTAGAATTAAAATACACTTTGTATATGAAATCTTTGATTGATTGGGCTATACTGTGTTGAGACCCTCATGCTGATTTAATTTGCTATTATGCATAGAACAGCCGGTGAATGTGGTATTTTTTACATAAAGTAATCATGAAGTCTGATATTCTGAGGCTATATAGCAAGTTATTAGCAGAATAAACAGTTATGGAAATGGGACAGGATATGAATAAAGTTCATGGATGATTATAATATATATAGGACTAAAATATATTGTACTGAATCCTGAAAGGACTAATAAAATTTGAAGAAGTAGATAATATTATGGTTACTTAAGATAGGCCCTTGAACCACACCAGATTATTCTAGAGAGTTAACTCATAATGAGAAGTATTATAATTCCATCATGGAAGATAGCTAGCTATGTCAGAAGGGCTAACCATGTGTTTGAAGGCCTGGGATTTGAGCCATTTACCTCCTAGTCTTACCTCCTAGTCTCCAAAAGTTTAGAAGCTGAATTCATTGATAATTCAAAATTCAACATATCACAACTATTTAATGAAATGTCAAGAAAAATCCTGAATCATTGGAAGTTGGTGAGCTTGCTCATCAGTATTACCCACTGATAGTGCAGGAAGGTAATATACTATGACTCCACAGAAGACTTAACGGACGTTCTAATATCTGATGCTTTAAAATTTGCCCTTTGTGAGGTACTTTGTGGATGCTTCCATTTTGAACCTTTTCTGTTTTCTGTATTAAAACTTTACATACATTATAAGAGGTTACAATAGCATTTATGTTAAAACTATAGACAAATATATTGGATAAATATTCAATAAAAAGATTGTTTAAAAATAAGTAAGCATAAAACATTATTCTCAACTAATTAAGTAACAAGAAATCACAAACCAAAGCCATATTCTTGAGTTTTTACCCCTGAAAAATTAATGCCAAGGAGGTGATTAAAGAATTGCTGTAGATACTGGGAACGTGAGAGAGCAGAAGCAGACCATTCTACCATTAGAGGGAAAACTAGATGACAGCTTCATTTGAGATAAACATTATTATGCCAAAGAAATTCTTCTTCTGTTTAGAATTCAGTCTATATACACCATCACAATTATACTACAATATCATAAATATTTATATTAGCCTTTAAGAAAAGAAAGTATCAACATACGCCCCAAAAGTAAAACCATGTTTTATTCTGAAGTCAATTAAAATAAAATACATACAAATTATATATGGAATACAGCATAATATTGAAAATATGAGAATGTAAGTCTACCTACAAATTATAAAAGAAAAATAATTAGTATTTATAGATATTTATAGATACATGTTCATTTGAAAAGGTATTGAAATATTGCATAATTATAATGGAGAGGATGTGGAAGAGAGTGGAAAAGGCTTTCTTGTGCTTCCAGGCCCTGTAATATAAAAGGTGTTTCTACATCTTTTCAAAAATGTTAAGCCATTTGTTATAGTAATTAGTAGTTTGTTCAATTATTGCAATTTCATGCTATATCAATTATTCTAGAAAAGAACAAGAGTTTAAAAGGCACATTTCTGCGACTTAAATGTGTTTGAATTCAAAAGAAAACCCATATGTATAAAATCACAGATACATATTAAAATACAATTTGTAGTAATTATGTGTATTCTTGTTTATATGAGGAGAGTACAGTCAACTTCTAACAACCTTTATTTTCCATTTTCCCAGTGCACAATGCACTCATATTAATTTCTTACCATGTTAACTACTTACCCTTCAATAATCCATGTGTTGTTTATGTAATTTCTTACTTCCTCATGACCTTTTAGGAATGAAATTAATTGGGGTTTTATATTGCTTAATATTATGTATTTGCAATAATTCTGTTTAAATGAAACTGAAATTCTACCAGTTTGTATTTTCTTCTTTAAACAGTGAAAGGTTTTCACTACATAGAAAGGTCAGTAAATGTTTTCACGGTTTGCAACATATTCATATTTTATAATTTCACAACAAAACTAACAAACAAAAACATTACATTTACTACTTTAAAACACTTATCCTGTTTTAAATAAATATATATAATTAACAGTTTTATATTTATAAATTAACAAAGAATGGTCTGCTTATGCTTTCTCAGATTCCCAACTACCTATCTATATAAATACATATATATTACATGTATAATTATATATACTATATATGCATATATATATATATATATATATATATACAATGAACAAAGAATGCTCTTTTGCTGTGTCATATTTTATTGCACCAAACCTCCCTTCGTTAGTTACTTTTGTTGGGGAATTTATTTAGAGGTAATAGAAATATAACCATTCATAACTGTTAATTGTAAATGCCCTTTTAGGTGCTACTTTCAGTGTATATCCAGAGGAAAAATTGAATAGATTTTCTTTAATGTTTAGAAATAGTTTGGTGATTTTAGGAGCAATAAAGAATAATTCTTATACTGGAACGAAAAACATATAATATTCCAATGTATACTTCATATATTTTATATTGTATGCAATTTAGTTACTGAAGACAAAGAGAGAGGGAGTAGGAGTAAAGAGCAGAGGTGGGGGAAGCAGAAGAAGGAAGAGAGACTGAAGTCAGGATATCAAAGGAAGGAAGGAGGGAAGGAATGAAGAAAGAATCAAAAAAAAGGAAGGAAGGAGCAAACAAATAAATAAAATTATGAAGATGAAGATCCAGTTATACAATTTCTCAAAATATCAGGAGATGTGGATTATTTATGCAAAGACACAGGGGCTTCCTCCAATCTCATGGGTAATTAGCTTTTTGTACCCAAATCTTCACCTAAAGAAGAAGACACACTCATATCAAAGAAAACAGTGAGGGAAATAAAGTGTATTTATTTAACGTTAATCCTAATAAAACCATCCTTAGAGTATACCCAGAATATTTGTATACTATTTAGTGCAGCGAATTTAACACATAAAAGATTAACATCCATATTGCCAAAATTATTAAATTATACAAAATTTACAGAAAATTTTTTGCTTGACAAATATCTTGCTAACTTAAGGGTCTTCATTTTTGTGTCTTGCTGTTTTATCTCACCCTTGTATTATGTGGTCTGGATTTCCTTCCTTCCTTCCTTCCTTCCTTCCTTCCTTCCTTCCTTCCTCCCTCCCTCCCTCCCTCCCTCCCTCCCTTCCTTCCTTCCTTCCTCTATCCCTCCCTCACTCCCTCCTTTCTTTCTTTCTGTCTTTCTTTCAAATTACCTCCACATAAAAATCTTACAAGGATCTTTTAATTTCTGAAGTTTCATTTAATTCTTTTATTTTTAATTCTTTTTTAATTTATTGACAACAGTCCTCTCCTCCCTTTCCTCCCTGTAAACCCTCCCATCCCTATTCTCCTTCAGATTCATAACCTATTTTTTTTATCAACTGATATTGAATGTGTATACCTCACCCTTGTATTATGAGGTCTGGATTTTCTTCCTTCCTTCCTTTCTTCCTCCCTTCCTCCCTCCCTCCCTTCTTTCTTTCTTTCTTTCTTTTTTTCTGTCTTTCTGTCTTTCTTTCTTTCCGTCTTTCTTTCAAATTACCTCCACATAAAAATCTTACAATGATCTTTTAATTTCTGAAGTTTCATTTAATTCTTTCATTTTTAATTCTTTTTAATTTATTGACAAGAGTCCCCTCCTCCCTTTCCTCCCTGCAAACCCTCCCATCCCTATTCTCCTTCAAATTCATGGCCTTTTTTTTTTTTTTATCAACTGATATTGAATGTGTATACATACTTAAGTCTGTTACATATTTTAAACATATTTTTAATAATATATGTTTTAAAATGTAAATGCTTTCAAAATCAATCCAAAGGTGTCCACTGTTTACACAGAGCCTGGCAGTGAAGAGGCATGGGACAGTTTTGTCCAGTGATAGCATCATAAAATCCAGATGGATTCATCCTTGTGGAGTCCTGTCAATTCTTCAAGATCTAAAAGGTTACTGTTAAGAATAGTAGAAAATAAAAACACTGTATATTTCTTGTTCTGCAGGTCTCTGAGTGCTTTGAAGACTATATTCTATTAAGCACATCTGAGGTACACAAACTTTGTTCCTACTTACTTACTTCTGACTCAAATCTGAAAACACAGAGGGAGCTTATTTCTGGAATTAGTTTATACTCTGTATGACTACTAGTATCAGGACAGAAAGTTCTTATAGATATACATGATAATCTCATAGATTTTGAGATAATATTTCTACCTTAAAAATGTTAGAGTCAATTGAAAACTAAAAGATTATGAGGTTTTTGGCAATAGCATACTCTCTTATTCTTTCTTTTCCTTCTGATATGAGACAAAGATTTTGGATTTTCCTTTAACATAAAAATTATTTGCAATTTATGTCTGTAGAGGGCAGCAATACCGCTTGGCCAATTTACTCTTTTTCTTGGGAAAATTTCCTCTGGTGATCCATCCTTTTTTTTCCAGATATTCTGCTTGTCTAGTGGTCTCCAGATTCCTTAGTTGGATGTTTTTTTTTGTTTGTTTGTTTGTTTTTTGTTTTTTTGTTTTGGCAACAGAGAAAGTACTAACCTTGAATTGATTTTTTTTTTAATTTAATACTATTCAAGGTCTTGAATAGCTGTAAAACTTCAATAGTTTCACATTTAGCCAGACAGGGTGGCATAAGCTTTTTTTTCTGTCAATGTATAATTTCAAATTTTTCTTTTTCTTAATTAAATTTTTATTTTTTAGTTTTATATTAATTACAGTTTATTTACTTTGTATCCCAGCTGTAGTCCCCTTTTTCATTCCCTCCCAATCCCACCCTACCTCCCTCATCTCCTCCCTGCCCCTCTTTAAGTCCACTGATAAAGAAGGACCTCCTCCCCTTCCATCTGACTCCAGTTTATCAGGTCTCTTCAGGAATGGCTGCAATGTCCTCCTCTGTGGCCTAGCAAAGCTACTCCTCCCTCGGGTAGTGGGGCGGAGCGGGGAGGGGGGTCAAAGAGCCAGGCATTTTATTTCCAGCACTCAGGGAGGCAGAGGGGCGGAGCGGGGAGGGGGGTCAAAGAGCCAGGCATTTTATTTCCAGCACTCAGGGAGGCAGAGGCATGTGGATTGTTGTGAGCTTGAGGCAAGACTGGTCTCCGAAGCGGGTTCAGAACAGCCAAGGCAGCACAGAGAAGCCCTGTCTCAGAGAAAGAAAGAGAGAGAGAGAGAGAGAGAGAGAGAGAGAGAGAGAGAGAGAGAGAGAGAGAGAGAGAGAAAGAGGGAGAGAGAAAGGAAAAGAAACTAAATATACTTTAGTATACGTAGATAAATATAACTATATTCCCCTTTTTTGTGGAAGAATGGGAGAAGGGGTTGAGGGAACTTAAACAGTCAAAGACAGCACACAAGGCCTACAGAGTGAAATAATCTCAGCCCATGAGGGCTCATGAAATGAACCACCTAAAAGAGCTTGCATGAGCCGGACCGAGACCCCTACACATATGCAGAAATGTGCAGCTTGGTCATCATGTGGGTCCCCTAATAATGGGACTAGGGACTATCTCTTATCCTGTTGTCTGCCTTTGGATCCCGTTCCCCTAGGTGGGCTGCTTTGTCTGGCCTCAATGCAAGAAGTGCTCAGTCCTGATGTGACTTGAGGTGCCAATCTGGGTTGATACTTCTTCAGGTCCTCCTCTGCCCCGACCCACGGGACCTAGTTATTCGTGGGGTCTGAGGGGATCCAAGCCTGAAAGAAAAATGGGCCGGAAAGGAGAAAGAGACCAAGCAGTTTCCTAGTCAAGGTCTCGTTTAATGGGGTGAAAAGTACCAGTTTTAAAAGCAGAGAAAGGATGGAGCAGGGAGGGGTAGGTAAAATTCCTGTAAGAGGAGTGGTTCCGCCTGGGCAGCTTGCGATCTTGGAATGTCCTTCCTCCAGGGCAGCTCCTGATCTTGGAATGTCATCCCACCTGGGAGCTTCCATATCTCTGGAATGTCCGGTTCCAACTGCATGGCTGTTGTCTTCGGGGGTCAGCAATTCTCAGCGAGGGGAGCCTTTTACTCTAAACCATATTTGTTCCCAACACTCCCCTTCTCCAAGAACAAAGAGAATGGGGAATTGAGGAAGAGGGACAGGAGGGCAGGACTGAGAGCCGAATAAGGAGGAGACTGGCATCAGGCTGTAGAGTGATTAAACAAAATTTAAAAACTAAATGGAAGATAGAGAATAAACAAAAATATGTAAATATAAATATTGGCTACAGAAATAAAAAAAATAAATAATGCAATGTTACATATTATATATAATTAAAGAAAGAATATTTGGATTAGAGTAAAAGTTACGATATTATACTTAAACAAATTTCTTTTATGGCCACTAAACATACTAACTGGGTGAGCAAATCTGAATTACAACAAGGATGTTTGTGATACAAAAGAATATTGTATGTTTGATCAGTTATCATTAATTTTGAAATCACAATATATATGCAGAACTTCTTTATAAGAAATAATGTTAATATTAGTAGCAATTTTTGTAGAGATTAGAACTTTTTAAAAGTCAAATGAAACTTTTCTGAGTACATTCATTAGTAATCCCTGACCATGAATATATAACATCAAATTTTCTTTGTGTATAACTTTGGTTAAGAACTTTTCAGTCTTGAAGTCTATTTTAATAATCTAAATTATCTTTTGATCCAATTGGTTCTCCTTTTACATCTTTTTAACTACATTGTTATCTATATTAAAAAGAATAGCTAAAATGGATCCTATTATCACAAGTTTTCAGAAAATCTGACACTTGATAACTAGGAAGAGATTATACTAATTTACTTGCCTTAGGTTTTTGACGTAACTATTTCTTTAGTATTTTACTTATTATTAAAGTGAGGAAAGGCAGAGTTTAATAATGGCACTTTCATTGATTTTTTTTTTAACACCTCAAAGACCGATGACAATCGCTTGTGACAAATTCTTTAAATTTTACAGCTTAAATACTCGATCTTCCCCATTGGAAATACTGTATCATTACATAGAGGGATAAAGAAATATTTTAAAATATAATAATATTAATATTAATAATATTGTATTCATTTTTCAGATTATTTGTCCAGAAAAAAATTTGTTATTAAACACCAGTGTTTTTTATTTATGCATTCACTTTACATCCTGACCATAACCGCCTTCCTCCTCACTTCACAGTCCCATCCTCCCACCCTCTTCTCCTCATTTCCTTTCCCTTACTCCTCAGAAAAGGGGATCCCTCCCCCATCAACCCACCACAGGACATCAGCATACTTCAAAGCTGAGCTCATCCTCATCCAATGAGGCCAAGCAAAGCAACCCTATTACAGACAAGTGATCAAAGAACAGGCAAGCGTCTATGTCATAGACAGCACCTGCACAACTTACTAGGGAACCCACATGAAGGTCACTCTGCCCATAGGTCACACCCAAGCACTAGTTGTAGCTTGGGGAGTCCTGTGGAAGAGTTGGGGAGAGAGATAGAAGAACCTGGAGTCAACAAGAATGCCACAAGAAGACCAACAGGGCCAATTATTCTAGGCCCATGGTGATTTACTGAGATGGAAGACCAAACAAAGAACATGCATAAGCTGGACCTACGACTTTACACATATCTAACCGATGGGCACCAGTAGGTCTCAATTTGTATTCTTACACATCAATGTGGCAATTATTATTTTTCATACATAGTTAAAATAGAAGTTTAGATGCTAACTTTTAGGAATGTTAATATTTTTAAGTATTGCTATTTGGATAATTATAGTGCATACTCTTTCCTTTTTAATTTTATTTTCGTGATTATAATTATAATACTTTCCCCTTTCTTTCCTCTATCCAAACACTTTCATATACTAATCCATACTCTCCTTCATATTCATAAACTTTATTTTATTAATTCTTATTATATGCGTATATATTATTTCTTAAAGTTAACCTCACAGATCATATGTTTTTTATGTTTTCAATTGGCTGTAATACCAGATCTCTTTCTCCTAGATTTTCTTGGTTGCCTATTCTTTTATATGTAATTTTGAAATCTCATGGGCTTTTTCTTGTCCACTTTGACATGCTCATTGACATCACAATCTTTTACACAGATATATATATAAATACTTAAAGGTATTTATGTATTTATGTATGTATATACGTATAATGTATGAGTACGTGTATGCTAAAAGGTGACTGTAGAGGTCTGAAAACAACCTGTAGAATCTAGAGTATCTACCATATTTGAGAAAATGTTCGTCTTCCTCATTGCCAAACTCATTGAAATTAGAGATGCTTGCACTTTTGAATCTTCATTTCGTTAGGCTTAAACAATACAGTGCTATAAGGTATTTTATTTCATGCTTTATGATCCAATTAACAAAATGTAACAATTGCAAAAGAATGTAACTTTCAGATAGGTTTGAATATTCTGAATATTCTGGTAACACTTGTAGTTTATGTAGTAAAGGCTTAGCTCACCACAATGGGAGAAACTATGAAATTAAAGTTGTATTAAAAGTTTTTTGTTACACTTCAGTGAATATTGTAGCAAGTAGAAAAAGTTAACATGTACAGGTCTTTTAGAAAGAATTAAATATTATTCAAAATATGGGTAATTCAGCTATTTAAATATTTGTACATAAAGTCAGAATATGATCTTATTTTGTAGATTAATTATCATCCATTTATCTATCTATCTATCTATCTATCTATCTATCTATCTATCTATCTATCTATCTATCTATCTTATTCACAGTCAGGCTCTCATATCCAGGCTGCCCTCAAATTTATTTAGCTAAAGATGACCTTGTGCTCATGATCCTACTGTATATACTTTCATGGTGCTGGGAAATCTTGCCTGGTTTTATGCTATTCTGGAAATAGAATCCATGCCACTGCTAATGTTACTGCTAAACATCCTACCAACTGTGTTTCATTCTTATCCTGATACTGGATTTGAAATGGTAGCTCTTATTTTGGAGGCTTGTATATCTCAGAAAAATGTAATATGGGAGCACATTGGATTAATAGTCTTTTCTTTAAAAGGGAAAAAGACAAAAATAAAATTGAATATTTTCTTTTTTTAAGGAACATTTTCTTTTTTTAAGGAACATTTTTTTCTTATTTTATTTTCGATCCCCTAATATTTTTTTTAATATTAATTACAGCTTATTCACTTTGTTTCCCAGCTGAAGACCCCTCCCTCATTTCCTCCCAATCCGTCATGTCCTCCCATGCCTCTCTCCAAGTCCACTGATACCGGAGGTCCTCCTCACCTTCCCTCTGATCCTAGCCTGTCAGATCTCATTAGGATGCCTGCATTGTCTTCCTCTGTGGCCAGGCAAGGCTGCTCCTCCATCAGGGGGAGGTGATCAAAGAGCCAGCCACTGAGTTCATCTCAGAGAAAGTCCTTGTTCCCCTTACTAGAGTACCCACTTGGATAATGAGCTGCCATGGGCTACATCTGAGCAGAGGTTCTAGGTTATATCCATACATGGTTCTAGATTATATCCATGAATGGATCTTGGTTGGGGAATCAGTCTCAGAAAAGACCCCTGTGCCCAGATATTTTGTTTCTGTTGCTCTCCTTGTGGAGCTCCTGTCCCCTCCAGGTTATGATCCTCAGTATCTGCTTTGATACCCTGCTGGGTAGAGTCTTTCAGAGGACCTCTGTAGTAGGGTCCTGTCTTGTTTGCTGTTTTCTCCTTCTTCTGATGTTCATCCCATTTGTCTTTCTGAGTGAGGATCGATCATTTTACCCAGGGTCTTCCTTCTTGCTTAGCTTCTTTAGATGTACAGATTTTAGTATATTTATCCTATCTTCTAGGTCTTGTACCCACTTCTATACCATGTGTGTCTTTCTGCTCCTGGGATACCTCACTCAGTATGATTGTTTCCAGGTCCCTCCATTTGCCTTCAAATTTCATGATACCTTGTTTTTAATTGTTGAGTAGTATTCCATTGTGTAAAAGTACCACAATTTCTGTATCCATTCCTCCACCGTGGGACATCTGGGTTGTTTCCAAGTTCTGGCTATAGGGAATAAAGCTTCTATGAACATGATTGAGCAAATGTCCTTGTTGTGTACTTGAGCCTCCTTTGGATATATGCCTAGGAAGCTGGATCTTGAGGAAGCACTGTGCCTAATTGTCTGAGAAAATGCCAGATTGATTTCCATGAACATTTTCTTAAAATGCATCAATATTGCTTACAATTATGAATGTGAATGTTATATTATTAAAGCCTGAAAAGTCACGTTTTTATCTTTAAAAGATAAGAGGTGAAAATATTTTAGATTGTTGTTTCCACCTGCAGATACACACAGACTGGAAATGGTTATGTATGTCACTGGATTAAATCTTACAGAGACTCAGTTTCAAATTTTTCAGTATATAAGAAGTTGTTTCAAAAAAAAAAAAAAAGAAGAAGTTATTTCATGCTCTTAAACACCACTGAATTGGATACATCTGGAGTTGGATTTTGGCCTATTTTCCCCAGACCCAAGTTTGTTTGTTTACAAGTTTCAACAAAATTCTCTCTCCAGGGTCATGTCCACTACCTTACTCTGACACAGAAAAGGAAAGAAAAACAAACAAACAAACAAACAAAGCATGAAGGGCCCTAGCAGGCCCAGACATGAAAAACACAGGCTGGAGCATGGCACAGACGGATTTTGCCTTTTGCCCTTCTCTTCCTTACTAAAAACCACTAGATAACATTTCTAAAGCAAACTATCAAGATCTCCTCCCTCACGGGCCACTTTCTTCTTCTATGGTTGACTACCAATGTCCAGCTATCAAAGTACTAAAGTCCAGCAATTAAAAGCCCCCTTTTGACTCTCCTAATTGACATGTCTAATCCAAACAAGCCAATGTATCTAATGTGAAGTTTTCCCTTTTTCCTTTGCAAATAGCCGTTTGCCTACGGGCCAGGTCCACCTCCTCTCTATCCAGATGCGGTCCTTTGTCCCTCTGGCACAAATGCCTTTTTCACCTCTCTCACGTTCCTTTTCCCTTCTCCCTTGTCCTCTGTCTCCTGTTTTTGTCTCATTGTCTTCATTCTTCATTTCTCTGAGGAAAATAAGTCTCTTTTGTAATGAAATATTTGTCTTAGTGTGTCTTGCGCCACTTCCTGTCCTTTCAAACAAAACAAGCCAGGAAAAGGCACTTTGTGTTCCAGTTTTACTCAGAAGTAAATCGCTTTATATAGAGGTTACAAATTTGAGCAAAGTGTTTAACTCTCTGAATTAACCCTACTTTTGACATTTTTTATTTTTTATTTTAATTACAGTTTATTTACTTTGTATCCCAGCTGTAGGCCCCTTCCCTCTCCTCCCAATCCCATCCTCCCTCTTCTTCTCCTATGCCCCACCCACAGTCCAATGATAAGGGAGGTTTTCCATTTGACCTTAGTCTATCAGGTTTCATCAGGACTGGTTTCATTGTCTTCCTCTGTAGACTGGTAAGGATGCTTGCCCCCTCAGGTAGAGGTGATCAAAGAGCATGCCAATAAGTTCGTGTCAGAGAAGGTCTCTGTTCTTATTATTGGGGAACTCTCTTGTTTACTGAGCTGTCATGGGCTACCTCTGTGCAGAGGTAATAGGTTATATCCATACATGGTCCTTGGTTGGAGTTATCAGTCTCAGAAAAGACCCTTGGGTCCAGATTTCTTAGTTCTGTTGCTCTCCTTGTGGAGCTCCTACTCCCTCCAGTCTTTCTATCTCCTCCTTCTTTCATAAGATTCCCTGCACTCTGCCCAAAGTTTGGCTATGAGCCTCAGCATCTGCTTTGATACACTGCTGGGTTGAGTCTTTCAGAGGCCCTCAGGGATAGGCTCCTGACCTATTCTCTGCTTTCTCCCTCTTCAGATATCCATCCTGTTTGCCTTTCTGAATGAAAATTGAGCATCTTACCCAGGGTCCTCCTTCTTGATTAGCTTCTTTAGGTATACATATTTTAGTATGATTATCTTATACTATATGTCTAATATCCACTTATAAGAGAGTGTGTACCATGTGTGTCTTTCTGTTTCTTGGATACCTGACTCAAGATGATCTTTTCTAGTTCCTACCATTTGCCTGCAAATTTCATGATTTCCTTGTTTTTAAATGCTGAGTAGTATTCCATTGTATAAACATACCACAATGTCTGAATCCATTCCTCAGTTGAGGGATATCTGGGTTGTTTCCAGCTTCTGCCTACAAATAAAGCTGTTATGAACATGGTTGAGCAAATGTCCTTGTTTTATATTTCAGCATCTTTTGGATATATGCTAAGGAGTGGTATAGCTGGATCTTGAGGTAGCACTGTTCCCAACTGTCTGAGAAAGCGCCAGATTAATTTCCAAAGTGGTTGTACAAGTTTTTATCCCTACTTTTTCTTGGTTGTGTTTACTATCATTAAAGCTTTTGTTGAAATTTTAACTTTCTGCCTATGGTTAAGCTTACTCTATTATAGCATACTATACATATAACTTGGACTCAACTTTTCTTTAGGAACAGAATATGGACCTGATGACCTAACCTTAGAGTACTGTGGATTGTTGCCATCTTGGCTGATGACTTAGGATCACCTCAAGTCAATTACAACCATGTGGTTTGCTGACATGTAGCAGCCAGGTGATTCAGACACCATGTTTACTAAAGATAAAGAAGGGTCATGCCATGTGACTTTACCACCGTTTTAGTTAATGTGACCAAGTGGTAGAAATTAACCAAGACAGTACCCATTAAATACTTACACCCACTGATCCCTCTGTTTATCATTACATCTCCCTTTTCCTAGACTAAGGAAGAAACACTAAGATCAGAAAAGTGAGGTTCCCAGCTTTTTCCTGGACTCTATCTATGGTTTAATGTTTATTTTGACAATAAAGAATCCACGATTTAGGAATTATAATTTTATAAGGCTTAAACTTAACAGAGATATAGTTATTAACTTCTAATCATATAGAAATTTTTCTGAAGTGTTGTAAACTGACAAATATAATTATGATGTATAGGTTAATGACCAGTCATCCTCAGCACCGTTCATATATAGGAACAAATCTGGAGGGAAAGACCAATAACTCTTTCTCATCTTATACTATTCTGTATATGTAGTCAAAATTAAGCCTAAAACAAGTAATTCAAAACAACTTTAAAATATATTTAAAGTTTATTTAAAATAAAAGTATTGTCTAATTAATGTATACATTTTAAATGTTGTTATGAAAACTTAGATGCATGAGTAAAATGGATTAAATTGACGATCTACTTGAATGGCAGAAAGTACCAAAGTTCAAGTACTTCCTTTGAATGGAGCAAAAGTTCACTTGGGTGAGCACAATCTCACCAGAGAAAATTTCATGCTAGCCTCAGTACAAAAGAAGAATTTATTGGAAATAAAATCTGGCAGATATCTGCTGCTTCTGTGTCTAGCTATGTAGACTTGGCCAGCCATAGCTGTGTATGCCAAACCATTCAAAACCTTCTCCATATCTAAAGACGAATTGTTTTCATGTCTCAGATGATAAGAGCATGGGTTCTCTTGCCCAATGGAGGTTCTCAAAGTCTGTACCCATAACTGAAATGTCTGAAATCATAGACAGCCAAATAGTAATTACTCTGCCCTAAATGTTTCTGAAATTGACAATGAGGATGCTGTGAACAAGGGATTTTTTTTTTTTTTTTGTAAATGAGTGTACCACCTGACAGGTATGGGATTTACAGAGGAACCTTATACCTAAGCCTACAAATTGACTTATTGAAGCCTGCATGTTAGTTCAATTGTTCGTGTCCTGCAACCTGACATTCAGTTCTTCCTTTCACAAAGCCTATTTCCCGGACTATATCCTATCCACCAAAATTCCATCATTAATGCAAGATGCCAGAGAGTCTGTCATTAGATTTGCAACTTTGAAAATTTACTCAGAATATTAAGTATTTTCTTTTATAGTTGGTTTTATATCTGTAAAATGAACAAAGAATTCTCTTAAGTGATATCTCAGGCCTTTAGATTCTTCATTGGGAGATGACCTAAAAGAGAGTATCTCCAACCTGGCTCACATGTGGTACTTTGGAAAATATAATCTAGACTCTATCCAGATAGAGTGGTTTAGCGTCAGGGCCTACCCTCTTACTTTAAAACCTAAAATGAGTATAACGGCTTTGAAAGTGATGCTTGTAGAACTTTGCTAAAAATTCCCAAAGCCAGTATTTGTTGAAGCTCATGTAATTTGGTTATTTTGCTTTATAAATTATGCCTCTAAACATTGAATCTTTTTTTAAATATAATGATGTTAAGAAATATGCTTACTGTTCTCAGTTTCTGTTAACCTAGAAATGTTGTGCATGATAAAAGGAATAGAGTTGGTTTCACCTTCTTTGTTAATTCAGACAATTGCATAAATTACTTGTTACAGATTAGATATGACTGACGTTTTCCATCTTTTGTCTGTTGGTTGAGTGTATGCAATGTAAATGTAGAGGTGTTTAAAAGGTTCTCTTAATATGTTTAATTTTAGAAAACTTTATAAAATTAATCATTTACTCTTGACATGGCAGACACTATCTTTAAGAGTATACCTTTAAAATAGGAAATTTAGAATTATTTCTTTAGGGTGATTATAACTTAGAATTAAACTGTCTCTTCATGTAGCCTTTTATTTAATATGTAATCTTAGAATATAAGTATAACTTAAATAAGTATAAATATAAGTATACAATATAAGTATAATTTGATGCTAACAAAAATATGTTATCATGATTTCAAATAACGGATATGGTCATTAAAGGTAATGGTCTCAATTTTTAAATTTTTGCTTTATCAAATTGTTTCCAACCAAAAATTTTGTTTTATTTCAGATACTCTTTTTCTCCTCATTAAATAGTAGCTAGTGTTGTTAATATGTAAATCAAATATTCAAAGTTCACCATACATAAAAGCAAGGTGTGCTGCTTAGACTATCTCTGTTCAGATTCATTCCTTGTATGCAGACTTTAAGTGACCCTGTTTTACCAAGCTTACAGTTTTCGTCTGATTGCTAAGTACAGTTATCCTTCTAAAGAGCTCTGGTACAGGCAGATTACAATTGCTTTTAACTCTTTTTAATCCTGTTATAAATTTTTTTCTCTTATTGTCTTCACAAAGCATGAAGTTATTACCTCCTGATCATTGGATCATTGTCAACTATTAAGTTTTGATGGGACCTCTTATCAAGTACTCTAAATACTGTTTCCCTTGTTGCACTTTTGAAAGCCTTGAAGCAGTGACCAAGAAATCAATACACTTGAAAACCCTAAAACAGCTCGAGTGAGTGTCAAAAAGGGGGCTAAATAGGCCATCCATCTCATCTCTCTTCCTTGCTACTCTAGACATTGTTTAGGGACTAAGAAATGAAACAGGTGGCATGCAGCCTTCTCTGCATCAATTAATCTCTCTATCTCACCTGATCAGATCACCTTAATATCCTTCAAGACCAGCTCTACTCCTGGACTGCTGCAGTACTCCATCATTAAAAAGGACTAGATCTGCCCAGTGGGATGGAATTTGTGCTCTTTTCTATGAACATGATGTTTCCAGGCCAACAAACCCTGTTTTGAATTGAGACCTAGAGGCAGGGACCAGAAAAATTCAAACACAAATATCATACTATGTACAGCTTTCTGGCTGCTTCATGCTCTGAACCTGACCCTTGATCGTTCCTTTCTCCTTATTATTCTCATACTTATATTTTTTACCTGCCTTTTAAAACTTTTATTTAGTGAACTTTTTCTTTTACCCAAACAAAATATTCAACATAAGATTCCTTCATAGCTTTCACCTTGAAACAGCTACATTTTTTCCTGTCATATTGGCAAAAACATCTTTTAAATGCTGTGGGGAAACCTGGCTAAAACAGAGCTTCGTACCCTTGACACTAGACCAGATAGTAATTATTTACATCAGTACCCTAGCTTTCCTCTTCCCTTCTGCTGAAGCACTGAAGCTCCCCGGCACTTCCGCTAGCTTATTTTGGTGCAACAGTCCTGGCAATGGTACCACGTACTGTCTCCCAGAATCAATTCTATGCACACCTTCTTCCACCTCTGTCTCTCCCCATTCCTCAACCTTCCCAGGAAATCTCTCAGTTATACAGTAAACAAATCATTTCCTGTCAGTACCTTAAAAATTATTTTTCAAATCTCTTGAGGAATACAGAATGGCAATTGTCTGATCCATCACAGTCAATCAAGTTAGGACTCCCCTTTTCTGAGTGAGAATTAAGCATCTTCCCTAGGGTCCTCCTTTTGTTTAGCTTTTTAGGTCTGTAGATTTTAGTATGTTTATCCAATATTACATGGCTGATATCCACCTATGGGTACGTACCATGCTTGTCTTTCCGGCTTCTGGGTTGCCTCACTCAGGATGATCTTTTCTAGTTCCATCCATTCGCCTACAAATTTCATGATTTCCTTTTTTAATAATTGAGTAGAATTCCATTGTGTAAATCTACCATAATATATGTATCCATCCTTCAGTTGAGGAACATATAGGTTGCTTCCAGATTCTGATTATTACAAATAAAACTGCTATGAGCAAAGATGACACCAGAAGCTGTAGAAGAGAGGGGATAGGATGGAAGCCTACCACAGATGTCCTTTAACAGACTCCACCAAACAGGTGATCAGAAGAGATGCTGAGACTCACAGCCAAACTTTGGACAGAGCTAGGGCATCTTATGGAAGAAGTACAACATAGAATGACCCAGAGGGGACAGAAGCCACACAAGGAGAACATCAAAGCACACACACACACACACACACACACACACACACACAATATTCTGGGCCCAGGGGAGACTGCAGACACTGATGCATCAACCAAAGACCATGCATAGACAAGACCTAGACTCCCTGCTCAGATGTAGTCCACAGACAGCTCACTCTCCATTTGGGTTCTCTAGCCCCATGCTAAGGAAAACAATCTAAGAAACATACTAAGATACAATCTCTGACATGAACTCAGTTGCCTCCTCCTTGATCACTTCTCTATGGTGGGACAACCTAGCCAGTCCACAGAGGAAGAGGATCCAGGCAGTACTGATAGGATCTGATAGACTAGGGTCAAACAGTAGGGAAGGAAGGCTTGCCCTATCAGTGGACTAAGAGAGAGGGATAGGGAAGAAAGAGGGAAGAAGGGTAAGACCAGGAGGAGATGAAGGATGGGGTTACAACTGGGATACAAAATGAATAAATTGTAGAATAACAATAGTAAGGAAAAATAAATGAATAAATTATGTCAAAAAATACTTTTCCCTTGCTACTTGACTTGAGAATCTACCAATTCAATACACCAAGAGCTACTCCCTCTCTCTCTGAGAAAAACTCCCTTAGTAAACACAGTGATAACACCCTGCCTTGCCTTTTTAAATATTCTCTCATAGTTAGTAATGATAGTTCAAGTTGACAGACTATATATCCCAGGTTCCCTGTGGACAACAGAAATTATTTCTGCCCTTCTAAAAGGTTATATCCCATTTTCCTCTGTAGGCATTTTGGATATTTATGTAAGTGGAAGACAAGAAGCCCCCTCACTGTGAATAAACACAGTATCAGAACAAGACTTTCTCTCCTCTTTCCATATCTCTATAGCTACCTCCTTTAATATTTTAACAGTTAATGTGAGCCTAAAATGTTTATATTTCAATATGTATATTCATACATAAAACTATATGTATACCACTGTGCAATCATACGTATGTATATTGAAAAATGTGTGACTGAATATCTTTATTTGTAATTGAATTGCAAGTGATATGTAGCATGAGAGTAAATATTGCTGGAGACCATGCTGATGGCTGTGACCACGGCTGTTGTGGGAGACCATGAAATACATCTGTGACCCCTGCTGACTCCAGAGGCCATGTTGATATTGGTGTTCCGGGCAGTGTGTTTTCTTCATTTATTTTTGGAGAGGGCTCAAGGGTGTGATAGTGTATCCAGGAGGAGACGGAAGCAGTATGATCAGAGTACATTGTATGACATCCCTGAATAATCGGTAGAAATTCTATGTTGGGAAAATAATACAGAGAAATAAATAACCATTTGGTTCTTCTAAGAACTAAGATGATTTAGATCAATCCTCACTCAGAAAGACAAATGGGATGGACATCAGAAGAGGGAGAAAACAGGGAACAGGACAGAAGCCTACCACAGAGAGCCTCTGAAAGGCTCTACCCAGCAGGGTACCAAAGCAGATGCTGAAACTCATATCCAAATTTTGGGCAAAGTGCAGGGAATCTTAGGAAAGAAGGGGGAAATAGGATGTATCAGGTTTTAATTCAATCTCCTGAATATACCTACAAAAATCAAAGGTTAACCACAAGTCCAATTAATTTCACAATTTTTAAAAATCCCAAATTATTTCTGTTGAAGATACCATCATCAAAACTTTTAAAAAAGTATAATAAAATATAAATTTATGACTGTAAAAGAAGGAACTCACAAAAAGGAAATATATTAAAATAGGAAAAAAATATGATTATGACGGATAACCTTCATGACCAATGCTAGTAGCCTTTTCCATAGAGCCAGCAAAAATGTTTTCAAAATAACCTTAACAACAAGAGATAAAAAGCAAATGAAGGCAACATAGAATTCTACAATCTTTTCATTTGTATCTACAAAAAGGCCACATATAGATACACTAATTGATAACAGTTTGAATTACTGAAGTTACTATTATTGTGATTTATTTTTCTTTTCTCGGTGTAGCCTTGGCTGTCCTGGACTCCCTTTGTGGATCAAGCTGATCACTGCGACCTCCAACTCGAAGTGATCCACCTGCCTCTGCCTCCCTGAGTGCTTAGATTGCATTACAAATATGCTCTACTGGCAATATGATTTGTATTTGTTCAATTGAAGCCGAATATGTTATAGTAAGTCTTCTGGTGCTACACATTTCTCTCAGACTACAGAGGAGTTGTCATGCTGTGTCATAAGGTACCTCCATGTTTCATTTCTAGAGAAAACACAATTGATTAAAATATTTCTATAAAGTAGGTACCGCTAGAGATATTATTTTCAACATTAAAAAAGCAATATTCCAGGAATAGTTTAGAATAAACTATCACTGAGCAAAGTACATTTGATCATGTACTTTTCAAAGTATATGCATTCTTGAATCTATCAATTTAGTAGTGAAAATGTACTGTTAGCATTTGAAATAATTTTTAAGATTAATTTAAGTATTTATATTACCACAAAATTTTGGGAGATAAAATTTTAAAAATGGAATGCTTTGTTTTTTGTTTTTACTAGGCAATTTTCATTAAAAATAAACACAGAATTGCAAACTAGATAGTATGTATTAGTGTACACAAATGAAGGGCTATCATTAAAAACAACTCAGTCTCTCCAACCAAGGACCAAGTATGGTTATAACCTAGAACCCCTGCTTATATGTAGCAAATGGTAGCTCAGTACCCAAGTGGGTACACCAGTAAGGGGAACAGGGACTATTTTGGACATGAACTCAATGGCTGGCTCTTCGACCTCCCCGCTCCCTGAGGGAGGAGCAGCCTTGCTAGGCCACAGAAGAGGACATTGCAACCATTCCTGAAGAGACCTGATGAGCTAGAGTTAGATGGAAGGGGAGGAGGTCCTCCCCTATCAGTGGAGCTGGAAAGGGGCAGGGAGGAGATGAGGGAGGGAAAGGCTGGACAGGGAGGGGATGGAGGAGGGAGCTACGGCTGGGATACAAAGTATATAACCTGTGATTAATATAAAATAAAAACGCTAAAACTAAAAAAAAAAACAACTCAGTCATTATGAAATAATTTAAAAATAAAATAAGGTCTTCAAAGAACAATTAAAAATGAGTTTCACAGACTTCAGTAAGCATTAACACAAGCATGTAAAATGTGAGGAGACTATTATATAGAAAATCGATTTCTAAGATAAACCTGAAACAAAGTAACTGCAATAATTTTCAGGATTATGAAGAAAAGAAACCGTCATGTAAAGCTTACTGAAAGAGACCTGTGTAGATATTTTACCATAGGCAAATTCAATGTACAGATCAGCATGACCTCAAACAAGAGGACATCCTAGACGATGACCTTTTTTGCATCTTCTTTTGTTTCACATTTAAAATAAATATATATTTTTTATAGCATGAATAAAACAGTGGTTCTTTTTCATGTTTTTATTTTTATTTAAATTATTTTTATTTTTCATATTAATTATAGTTTATTTACTTTGTATCCCAGCTGTAAACCCTTCCCTCATTCTCTCCCAACCCCACCCTCCCTCCTTCATCTCCTCCCTATCCCTCCCTTAAGTCCACTGATAGATGAGGTCCTCCTCCCATTCCATCTGAACCTAGCTTATCAGGTCTCATCAGGACTGGCTGCAATGTCCTCCTCTGTAGCCTAGCTAGGTTGTTCTTCCCACGAGGAGTGGGGAGATCAAAGAGCCAGCCACTGAGTTCATGCTAGAGACAGTTCCTATTCCCCTTACTAGGGTACCCACTTGGATACTGAGTTGCCATGGGCTACATCTGAGCAGAGGTTCTAGGTTATATCCATGCATGGACCTTGGTAGGAGAATCAGTCTCAGACAATACCCTTGTGTCCAGATATATTTGGTCCTTGTGGAGCTCCTGTACTCTCCAGGTCTTACTAAAATCTGTATACCTAAGGAAGCTAAACAAGAAGGTGGACCCTGGGTAAGATGATCAATCCTCACTCAGAAAGACAAATGGGATGGACATTGGAAGTAGGAGAAAAACAAGAAACAGGACAGGAGCTCACCATAGCGGGCCTCTGAAAGTCACTACATAGCAGTGTATCAAAGCAGATGCTGAGACTCATAACCAAACTTTGGGCAGAGTGCAGGGAATCGTCCAAAAGAAGGGGGAGCCAGTAAATCAGCCATTCTTGACTGTAATCCAGAACCTGTGAGGCAGAAAGAGGTGAGGCTTAAAGCTGATGCTACCTTGGGTACAGGCAGAGTAAGCTAGATTTAGAATACTACAGGATTAACTAGAGATTTATGTAAATTACCCTGGAATAGGGACAAGCTTCCCAGTAATAGTCTAAAAGACAAAAATATAGAAATAAATCGATTCAAGTATTAAAATACAATTAAATTAACTAACTATTTTTTTGGTCAGGAAAATTAAATAAATATATACACCCGTTGACTCTTAATGTACTCACAGTTGAAAACGTCATAAATCATTTAATGGTGCACATATGACAAAAGTAAATTATAAGTGATTGATAAAAATAGGAATCAATATAAACTGATAACATTAACATATACAATAATGAAAATAAAGACAAAACATGATAGATGTTTCAGTTACTAAACTTACTGAATATTAATCTGTTCTGAACATCATCTTGTGTGAATAAAGTTTAAGAATCACATTAATGACATTAACAAGCACACATTTTCAAAAAAATGAAGTTAATTATCAATTATCTCTTCCAGAAATCATTCTACTTTAGAAATATATTACAATTAAGATAAAAACAAATTTATAGAGATTTTTCTGATATATATTAATTTTATGTAATATATATTTATCTATTTTAAATATATATTAGATTAGATATTTCACATACAAACATATAGAGAAGTTATACACACATATATACATAAATATATACGTAAATATGCATATTTATGCATATATAAATATACAGAAATATATGTATATTCACATATATATAATCACTGTATATAGTTATATATGAAACTTTCAAAGTCTTATTGTGGCATTGATTGCAGAGATGACCAAGTCTCTTTAAAATGTATAGCATTTGCACATAAACTAGTTACCATTTAAAAATAATTTGTAGATCATTAATGCCTACATAATGTTAGTGTTATGAAAATAATTAAACTCAATTATTCAGATAGTAATTTGTTTTTTCAATTGATTTCGGCGGTTTTGTTGTATGTATGAATACTAACATGAAGTATTAAAGGCTCACTGTATTCCCAACATTGTTGTTGTTAAGTTAGTTTACTTTAGTCTAATTTTGTGATTGTCTTTTGCACAGTATAGTATAAAATTCAGAATCCCTTACCTCAATTTGCCAAGCATTGGCACTACATCGATATGGCCACTGTGACCCTTTTTTATACATATAAAAATTAACATGCAGCACTTTTATTTCTTTATTCTTGATTGATTAATTAATTAATTGCAATTTATTCACATTGTATCCTGGCTGTAGCCCCTCCCTCGTCTCCTCTCTGTTCCACCTACTCTCCCTCTCCTTTCCTGGTCTATGGATAGGGGAAGACCTCCTCCCCTACTATCGGACCATAGCCTACCAGGTTTTATCAGGGCTGGCTGCATCATCATACTCTGTGTGGGAAAATGAAGGCTGACAAAATAACTGAGTGGTTAAGGATATATTCTGCCAAACCTGAGAAGGTGGATTCAAATGATGGAAGGAGAAGGCTACCTCCAAGCATGTACTACACAGACACACAGACATACATGGGGCGGGAGGTGGCAGAGAGGCAAAGAGAGAAAAAAACAAATGAAAAGTGAAATAAAATTAAATTGTACAACCAAAAATAATTATTAAATGTAAATTCATACACTATTGTTTATTTTAGTGGACATTTCTAATTATCATTAAACAGTCACAAAAAAATTTAACAGTAATATTACAGATTTTAAAAGCATTCTGAAATTTCTATCCAAGTTACAGCCAATAGTTTGTTGTCCTTAAAAATTAATTAATTTATTCATTCACCTTACATCCCAATAATAGTCCTTTCTCTCCTCTCCTTCTGGTGCTACTCTGCCTCCCTCTTCCCCCACACCTCCTCCTCTGTTCCTCAGAGGAGGGGACCCTCTTAACACAAACCCACCTCAGCTCATCAAGTTGCATCAGGATTGAGAACATCCTCTTCCCTATTGACTTGGCAAGGCAGCCACACAAGCTGAAGCGATCAGAAAAAAGGTTACTGTGTTCATGTCACAGACAGACAGCCAATGGCTTATTAGAAGACCCACATGAAGTCTGAGTTGCCTATAGAGTACATCTATGTAGAAGGCCTAGATCCAGTCTATGCATGGCCCTTGGTTGGTGCTTCAGTCTCTGCAAGCCCCTCTGGGCCCTGGTTAGTTTCCTCTGTTGGTCTTCTTGTGGAGCTCCTATCATAGAGACAATAGTTTAAGATACAGTTTATATTTCCATTCTTTATATGCAGCACCGTAGACAATGTAACAGTTTTTAAAACAATATGGTCATATGCACTATGTTCGGTGATCTTAGTGATATTCAATCTACAGCCTAAGAAAAAGAAAGATCAGTAGGCTTTCTCAGCCACCAAACTTGGAAATTGAACAGTTCTCATCTATATACTGATGTGTTGTTAGAAAATCTTGAGTGTATTTAGAAAATAACTGATAATGAGTTAAAATTATACTGAAAGCATAACTTATCAAAAGTCATAGAATACAGCTAATGCCCTCTCAAAGAAAATCTGTTGTTCTAGAACAAAATGATAGCAAAGTAGTCCATAATTCAAGTCTAAATTCAATAAAAGTAAGTGGTTGTATGAGAAGAGGAACATTAAATTGAGGGGTGGAGGATCTAACAAAATTCTACCAAGTCACTTTTTTATCTCATTTGGAAAAAAAAAAAATCAATGTAATCGATAAGTCACTATAAAGGTTGACTTAGCAAAAAAGAAAACAGAAAATAAAAGTAGGTAGCATGAGAATTGAAAAATGTTGTTCTAATATAGATCATAGAAATACAAATAAAAGACACTATATCAACTCTACAATTGCTCAATAAAATTGAAAATGGAGACATAGATGATTTAATAGACTCAGATGTTCGTGGTTTTGGATGTTTCTAACATTTCAGGAAGAAAGCATTATTTTTCCAAATTGCTCAGACTTCAATGAAAATGAGCATACACTATCTAAACCATATCTGAATTTTTATGAAAATCAAATGAAAGACAGTTAAAGAGAAAAAATCACAGGACCCTCTTGTTAATAAAAGCCTCATAATATTGTGTGTGCATAAAGTACAAAATTGTCATTACTTTCATATAAGAATACTGTAATTTGGGTATTTAAAATTCAGATGAATGGAGAACTTAACTGTGGTTACCAGGATGAAGATCAATGTAAATATACAGCAATAAACACATCTGGAATACATATTATAGGTCATATAAAAGTCACAGGCATCACAAATTCACAAAAAGTTTAAAGGAAAAAAATGGGAAAAATTTATATACAAAATTTAAATATATGCACTGCTTGAATGAAAGTTATCAAAAGATTAAAAATTGAAAAACTTGTTTCTAATATATGACACTAATGTATTCTGGATATTTGAAATTACATGTATATCTGGAAAGAATAGGCAAACGAAAAAGAACAAAGTAGTTTCCTATAAATCTCACAGAAATTTAAATTCAAGGCAAATGTGAAATACAGAGAGTATAAAATATGCAGTCTACAAAGATAATTTGATTTTATAAATATTTAAAAGGTAAATGGCATATTTTCAAATTAAACAAAACAGAGTATCTACTGAAAGTACATACAAAAGTGAGAGAGGAAATGAGGGAAGGAAGGTGGGATTGGGAGGGAATGAAAGAGGGAGCTATAGCTGGGAAACAAAGTGAATAAAATGTAATTAATGTAAAAAATAAAAAAAATCATTAAAAATGATAAAATATTGGGATTTACATTTATTCTCAGGGTGTCATTTTTTTCTTTTCTTCAGCTATTAAATTTTATTTTTTATATTAATTACAGTTTATTTACTTTATATCCCAACTGAAGCTCCCTCTCTCCTTGCCTCCCAGTCCCACTCACGCTTCCTCAACTCTTCCCTGCCCCTCTCTGAGTCCAGTGATGGGGGAGGTCCTTCTCCCCTTCCATCTGAACCTAGCTTATCAGGTCTCATCAGGCCTAGCTGCATTGTCCTCCCCTGTAGCCTAGCTATGCTGCTCCTCCCATAGGGGGTGGGGAGTTCAAAGAGCCAGCCATTGAGGTCTTGTCAGAAATAATTCCTGTTCCCCTTACCAGGGTACCCACTTGGAAACTGAGCTACCATGGCTACATCTGAGCAGGGTTATAGGTTCTAGGTTATATCCATACATGGTCCTTGGTTGGAGAAACAGTCTCATAAAAGACCCCTGTCTCCTGATATATTTGGTCCTTGTGGAGCTCCTGTCCTCTCTAGGTCTTACTAACTCCCCCTTCTTTCATATGATTCCCTGCACTCTGCTGAAGGTTTGGTTATGCGTCTTAATATCTGCTTTGATACACTGCTAGGTAGATTCTTTCAGAGGCCCTCTGTGGTAGGCTCCTGTTCTGTTGCTTGTTTTCTCCTACATCCAATATCCATCCCATTTGTCTTTCTAAGTAAGGATTTTTGGTTTTTACCTGAATCTTGTTTGAAAGGAATCAGAACCTGCAAATTGCATTCAGAATTTATTTTTGTTATACTGATACATGAAAGCATAGAGAATTATTTCAGTAATTTTCTGCCTTATTTCTATCTTATTTGACTAATAAAGTAATCTATTTTTAACCCAAATAACTTTTTACTATGTATTTATAACATCAAAACACATTGTTTTTCAATTTTGAATGTGCAGGACAATATATTTTCTTTAATGGTTAAAAATAATAATATGGTAAGATATTGTGATGTGTTAAGTCAACAGTTAACACTCTTTGGGTGATGTCACCGAACCTTTGGGAGAGGTTCGTTGTTGGAGGGCGTACGTCCTTGGACGGGCTGTGAAACTTCACAGTCTTGCGTCCAGTTCCCCCTCTCTCCTTCGTGTTTCTATTTGAAGATGCAATCTTTCAGCCTTCTGCTTCAGGCAGCTGCTGCCAGGCTACTGCCATGTCTTCTAACCTTCTGAAACCATAAATCAAAAGACACTTTCTTCCTTTTGTTGCTTTTATCAAAGCACCAGAAAAGTAAATAATATTGAAATCGATACTAGCTATATCGTGCTGCTAGGTCTTAACCCGGGACAAAGGTGACTACTTAACATATCAAAACAGACGCTGACCATCAGTACGCCCTGTACCCTGCAGTTCCTACTGTTCATAGTGCCCTTGTGGATGGCACGTCAAGCCTCATCTCCTAAGCTTCTCCAGCCCAGGGACTGAGCTGCCCTTCCCCTAGTTGACCTTTCCTATATTATCTGACAATTTCAGTTACCTGACACTCATTTACAGTTTAAGCTTACCAATGTTGTGGTTTCTTTAAGAGAAAACCAAAGGTAACCAAAGGGCCCGGTGTTAAGAAAAAGAAAGAAGCAAAGAATTGAAAGAAAGAAAAGAAGAAAGAAAGACTAAAGAAAATAAAAAGAGAAGGAAAAGAAAAAACAAAATCTTGGCTATGTATGTAACTAACTTGGTATAGTGCTTAGCAAAAACACATTGATGATTACTAATGTAAAATATTGATATAGCAACTGATATTATGTGGACCAACCAAGGGAATAAAAAAGTAGGTCACTCTCAGCTACAAACACTCTCATAGGCCAGCATGCAATAGTTGAGTCTTTGTCTCAAAAATAACAATACAACAGATCATTACTGTGTGTATAATGTAACACATTTTAAAATTTTTAACTCTTATCTCCTTCCACCTAAGATACTGAAAGGATCTCATTGAAGCCAAGAGAGTAATGATTTTTATAGACAAAATTTCAGACTTAAGATCATAAAACAGGAAAAGATGTCAAACAATATCACAAGTATCTTGACTGGGAAATGGTTTTGAGAAAGTCTCCTGCCTTTGGACATATTTGATAGATTATCCATTCAGTGTTTTAGGACTTTGTTCATCTATAATTGACCAAGAAAGTGATGAGCTACAGATGGTGGGAAGTTCTTCTAATGGCAGGGAAACAGAATGCAACAGTGTTTCCTTTTGCACATGTAAGCAGTTAAGTTTCACAAGGAAAGCACAAAAATAACTTCTGTGCAGAGATAACACAGTTCATCTGTCAAGATGCAGGGCAAAACTGAACCAGAAGAGCCTTTTGGTAGAACAAACACAGAATTATAATGAGCAATGTTGCTACAACCTAACAGATGTGGGACAATGACAGCCTGGCTGATATATAAAACAGAAATGTCTCAGAGAGGAAGCCACAGGGCACCACACTGCTCCCTTTATTAAAATGAATCTAAAATCAATTTTGTGATACTTCAGAATCGATTCTCTGTTTGTACATGTGTCTCTCTGTGTGTTCATTGTGGTAAAAGCACATAGCATAAAATTAATCTTCTAAACTATTTCGAGTGAATAGAGTTCTTAGCTTTAAATACAATTATGTACTTTTTTTCAGAAATTCTTTATCTGTGGAGTATGAATCTCAGGACTGTATAAGCAAAAGTTTTCCCTTTTTCCTTCCCCCCTCAGACCATGGTAGCATAGTCATGTTACATTTATTTGATCATTTGTTCAACTTTAGAAAGAACAAAGAGAACTTTGAAAAGTAAAACATAGTTGGGCATGGTCGTATATGACTTTAAACCCAGTATTCAGGGAGGCAGAGGGAAACCGATCTCTGTGAATTCATGGTGAGCCTGGTTTACAAAGCAAGTCCAGGACAGAGAAGGCTACACAGAGAAACCTTATCTTGAAGAAAAGAGAGAGAGAGAAGTAAAATTTTGCTTTAAATTTCTTGAGGTAATCTAATATTTATATTAAATTAATATGAAAATACAGCATTTAATATATAAAACAAATTAAAATTTTCTTCTAAGTCATTGAACATACATAAAGTAGTTTGGTACCTATGATATTCTTTTATACATTGTCATAAACATATTTTCCAACAGAAGGGGATTAGTTAATGGAAATAACATTGAGTACTTTGTTTATCTTATAAAAATTTAAAATCTGGAGACTTGGACTTATATGTAAACATTCAACAATAACTTTGGGGTTTCATACTTATGGGAAATATAGAGTAACCCTTCAGTGCTAATGAATTTTTTTAATGTGTGTACTTACACCTGTGTGTGTGCTCTTGAAGAGGCTAGATTCCCTGAAGCTGGAGTTTTGATAGTTATAAACACCCATAATTGATGCTGCTTGCTGAACTGGGTACTCCATGAGAGCAATACATACTACTTTTTGTTTGTTTGTTTGTTTTCCTTCTGATGCCGACTTGTATGAAATGGGTCATTTATTACTGTAAATTATTGATTACTTTTTGGCTCTGTCTCTTTATGATAAAGTCCTTTAGTCCATTTTAGATTATAATATATACACGGTGTTAGCTTTGTGTGTGTGTCTATCAGTACATATTCTTAATTACTGAGCCCTTTCTCCAAGTATTTATAATAGGGTATAAGAAGTGGAACACAAAATTGAATATGAATTATGAGCTCTATTAAAAGTAGTATGTACAGAGAAATTAATAAATAATAAATATCTTGAACTTAAAACTATTTCCAATTTTTAAAAATTAAGAATAGCTATTCACAGATTCAAAATTTCTATGAAAATTATATTAAATAATGTATATATCTTCCAATTTATGAGTATATATATTCTCTATTCATTCTCATTGAGAGAAACTATTTTGAATATTTTATAATTTCCTAAGCATAATACTTTTATTTTATCATATTATTTGCATAAAACCTACATTCTATGTTAAAATATTTAGAAACATTAAATATTGTCACATATCTCAAATGTTCAAGAACTTGAAAATAAAAATCAATCATCTATCTTTACTATCATATTAAGTTAAATATATTCATTCAATTTTAATTCACACTACAACCTTTCGGTTACTCTTATTTTATATTAAAACAGTGCTTGTTAGGTTTTTAATTATTCCAATGAGAGAGTTGGACAAGATTACTTAGAATTCATATTACTCAGAATTCAGTGGGTTTACGTCTTGCAGAACAGGGAGGAAACTCAACCAATACAAAGCAGGATACAGTAGTAATCATGGGTAATCCCAGCATACCTACACTGTGTGTAGCATACAAAAAAGGAGAACACTTGGAATGCCAAGGACTGTCTAACTTTTTATATTTAATGGAGAAAATGCAAATAACTTGCCTCAAAAGGTAGACGTAAGTATCAAACTAAATGCCATCCTCTGATTTTCACACAAACCAGATATCATTATCACATGCCTATTCACAAACATCAAATACAGACACATTCAGACGCACGTAGACACACAGAGACAAACATTCACACATTCTTTTTTCTCTTTCATTTTACTCTATATTATTGGCCACATTTACTTAGAAGAACATGTATTTTGGCTATTTGTTGATAGTGGTGATAGTTTTTGTTCGTGAGACCTCTGTTTTTGCCAGTTTTTTGTTTTTGTTTTTTTAACTCAAGCATAAATTCCCAAGCATAGTAACCTGAGTCATTTCAAAATGACTCCTTAAAAGATTGGAGAGTGGTGATATTTGTAAGCAAAGACCCTTTGCCCTCTGGACATTTTATTCTCAAACCCATTTAATAAATGTATATTTATTAATGCTTTATTATGTGTTGTGGAGTCTACAGATGTAAAAACACCCACAGGAAATGAACCTGAAGACTTGGCTTCTAAGTGCATTTCTGTAATTAGCCGAGCCACTCCAGACTAGTTCACAAATATAATGTACAGACATCCTCACACTGAGATCACCCACAGAGGGTATGGATCCATTTATAATTTATATATTCAAACATAAAGTCACTGTTAGCAAGTATACATCATGCACTTAAATATATCCCATGAGTGAGAAGTTTCCCAGCTATCATAGAGCCCAGGCACCATCAGCATCTGCAATTTCTGGGCCCATTACCAATTTACTTAGTGAGGAGTTTCAGGATATATATGGCCTGGCCAACTCGGAAAATGTTCAGACCACAGCACTTAGTAGCCACAGTCAGGAAAAGCAATTGAGACAAAATCTTTCATGGCTCTCAAGCCTACTCTCATCAGCCAGTGCTGAACTTTAAACCCTAACTCTCCAATGCGCGTGCACACACACACACACGCACACACACACACACACACACACACTTATCCTACCATTGCCCATATTATGGTAAATGCTTCCTTATGTTTGGCTTCTTATTCTCCTCTAAACTCAAAGTCACCGGATGTGTCATCCAGAATCTTTAGCCAATAATTAGTCAAGTTTCTCATATTTCCAAATTCTCTAAATGTGCCCTTTGACCCTTGGTCTTCTGAA
Source organism: Pachyuromys duprasi (assembly GCA_028658305.1). Lineage (NCBI taxonomy): Eukaryota > Metazoa > Chordata > Mammalia > Rodentia > Muridae > Pachyuromys > Pachyuromys duprasi. Next base: position 37,206,486 of record CM053745.1, on the reverse strand, counting down.
ATTGACTCACAGTATATATGATACTTTCTCTGTGTGTTTTTCCCCTCTTTTAAGGAATTGAATTGCACTGAAATGTAAACAGGGTGGCAGTTCAGTTCTAAACCTTTATTATTGTGCTTACTATTTCTTCATTAATTTAGCTCCTTCTTATCATTGTACTTTTAGTAATGCAGCAACATGCTCTGCCTCCTTCCATAATTCATAAATAAAATTTTCTGGCTATTTTTAAAATTCATTCTTATTGCTTCTGAGAACACTGGAGGCTTTTTTGTTTGTTTGTTTGTTTGTTTTTTGTTGTTGTTTTTCCTTTAAAATCCTGATGTCAAAACAACCTCAGAGTTACTGACCACGGCTTTGTTTACAGATTTCTCTACAACATTTTTTGTTTTTCTGTCGGACCAAAATTTCTTTTTATTTTTTAATGGTGCTCTATTTCTGTATTCTTTTTGGGGAGAGGGGTGTGAAAACCTGCTAGCTTGGAGAAGCAGAGAAAACACCCAGCTGATCTTCCTACTCAGACAATGTCCCAGAAGGAAAAAGCCAAAAGCCCTTCCTTCTTCTCCATGCTGTCTTCAATTCCCTTCTCTCAAATCCCCTCCTATACTTTAATCCCTGTCTACTGGTTTCTTGCCCCACCTCTTGACCTAGAGTTAACTTCATTTAGTTCTTGGATTAAAGGTATGTGCTAGGGTTGAGCCACACCACAAATACTTGTTTAGAGTAAACAGAAAGCTCTTAAGTTTAAGGTGTGTTTTAGGGCTAAGCCAAACAGCTGAACCAAATAAGGAACAGGTTTTTACAGCTCACAATATCAGGTATCACAATGGAATCAAGTATCTTGCAACATTTCTCCCTTTTGTGTAACTAAAAGACTCTTTTTTTTCCCCTACCATCAATAAGCTATATACTATCTGGTAAAAATTACGTTCACAATGTCATCCATATATATTTATCAACCTTGAAGAAAGAACCCTCCTATGTATTCTGTTTTGGTGTGTTCAAAATTCTGAACCTAACTCTATTTCTATCATACTTGCATTACAAATCCAAAAAAACAAAACAAAACAAAACAAAAAAACCACATCTTTTAAGACCTAAAACATCTTATATCCTAGAAAACTAAACTTAATTGTAAGCCTTTAGCTTCTAGTCTTCAACCCCATCAGAGACCTGAGAAGGATGAATATTATCTGAATAAACAGGAAGTGCAGGTTACTAATTTAGTTAATCACAGGTGTTTTCTAAGTTAGTCTGAGAGTAAATAGCTAAAAACAAAAAATTCAGATATACTAGAGACAAATGTTCTTTAAACCCCAGAGAACAATAAAATATGGTATGTAAAACTGTTTTATGAATTTAAGATTTTTTTTCTTCTTTTTTTTTTTAATAAGACATGTCAACTCCTGGTAGCAACTCCATTATGCTTTAAAGAAACCTCCATATGGGATTTGCTTCATATGTGGCAACTTAGCCAAACTAAAAACCAAAATCAAACAAAAAAACTCTTTGCTTCAACTGGAGACAAACTGACAGCCCACTGAACAAACTGGATGCGGAGAATTTTACCACCGAGCTTTGCATGGACAAGGCAGGCACATTCTTTGTAACGTCTGTTTCACAGAAAGGCCTGTCAGATCTGATTCAGAATGGTGAAGATGATGCTCCAACTTTATAAAGAAAATTTTCAGGACTGTCCAAGCAACCAACTTCTCTGTCATTTCTATAGTTTTAGGATTATAACTTCTTTAAATTTATTTTTATAACTATTCACACTAAATTACTTTAATAAAAATTAAATAAGAACATCAATATGAAAATCAGACTTTTATAAGTAAGACAAACAGGCCTTCATTGAGAGTGAATAGTTTCTCCTAAAATTTACAATACCAAGATAATATACAAAATAAGAAAATAAAAACAAAGAAGTAGGACCAATACAGTGAATTTTGAAGTATGCTGTTACAAACCATGTGTTTACTAATTCAATACATACACCTTTGTAAATATATAAATTTGTATAAATAATAATTTAATATATTCCTAATCACCTTTAAGAAATAGTACATCTAATAAAAAATAATTGACAATTGAAATGTATCATAGATTAAAGGAGCAATCAGTTAACAAAGTGGGTATTCCTCAAAACCAGAAAAGTTCCAGTAGTTCCTCCATCTATGATCTGGTAATACATACAGATAAAAAATGTGAGGAAGACCCATAAACATCTGCACTAGTCGTGGTTGACCTTATTCTAATAAGGTCCAAGTAGTTGGTGATTGTGATTAACTGAATACCAGATAATTTAATTGAATGACAGTTAGATAATTAGTAAAAAAAAATAGGCAATTAGTTAAATTTCATATTAGTTACATTGCAGCACATTAGGTGGAGATAGAAAGTATCAAATTAGTTTAATCATTCTGAACTGTGACAAAAATTTTCCTGAAGTGAGCAGAAGAAATCAGTGAACGTGCTGCATTTTTTTTTCAAGTACGTCATTTGGTGTCTTAGGTTTTCTATTGCTGCAACAAAACACCATGACCCTAAAGCAAGTAGGGGAGGAAAGAATTTATTTGGCATACACTTCAACACTAATGCTTATCAAGAAGGAAGTAATGACAGGAACTCAAGCACATCAGTAACCTGGAGGCTGGATCTGATGCAGAGGCTATGGAGCAATTCTGCTTATGGATTACTTTTCATGGCTTTATCAGACTGCTTTCTTATAGAACCCAGGAATACCAGCCCAGAGGATGGTACCACCCACAATGGGCTGTCCCCTCACCCATCAATCAGTCATTAGGAAAATACCTTACATCCAGATCTTATGGAGGAAATTTGTCAATTAAGCTTCCCTCCTTTCAGACAGTTGGTGTGTCAAATTGACACAAGACTAGCCAGCCCATTTGGTAATTCAGTTAGTATACTTGGGTTATGACAGGCTGAAAATCAGCCTTCTAATTTTTTACTCAGAGTGTGGCAAGTTAATTGCCATGGCAGGTCTGATTTTTCCATCCTCATAAAATTTGGGATTCATAGAGAAAAATCATGGGCTACAACTCATGTGGAGGCACAAGTAATGCTTGTTAACGAATGTAAATTTTACACACATGTGATACTAGGTCAAAATAAAAACACACCATTTAATGGATATGATGGGCACAGGCATGATGTTCTTCAGGTTTCGTAACAGAGGTCTAGAGCACTAAAAAGTATTGAAGCTGGGACTCTGTTTATATTGACACAAATGAGAAGAGTGGAGTTAATTAGAGTAATTCAATTGTCAAAGATAAAGAACTTCACATTTAAAAGAAGTCAAAGAAAGTCTAAAAGAAATCAAAGGAAGAGAGTGGCAAATATGGAAAGGCATCAAATAGTTCTTTTAGATGCCATTCAAGCTATTAGCCAAAAGTCTGGAATAAATGATAAAACAATGAAACTCGCACAAAACAGAATTGTTGATACTTTCTTTCAGTATATTTGTTAGGAGATGAGATGACCTTCTTTCTTGAACAGCCAAAAGAAACTAAGGCCAAAAGTCCAGGTTTGCTACATTTTACACACACCTCTACAAATATTTCAAAGTCATTGTCAGTGTATTGTTATCAAGAGGGAGCCTATAACATGACTCTTGAAATATTTTCATATTTCACTACCTAAAAGGTGGTTACATAACTATGTCTAGCAACAAAGGTGCCAGGGAGATACAGCCAATTTCTAGGCAGCTGTATTCACATTTATCTCAGGGCATCAATGGAAATAGTGTAAGGAAGACTGCAATACTTTCTAAAAAGTGTTCCATGCTACAGAGGGATATGAGAAAAAAAAAATTAAAGGGAAGTATTAAGAATACAAAGATATACCGTGACACCTTTCATCGCTATAGTTACTAATTGCATCAAATGAAGCTGTATGCCCTCTATAGACACTCACTATTTCTCAAGAAATAACTAAAGACTAAAGAATGTTGCAAAAAATCAAAACAGAACAGTAAACCTCATACAGTATCTTTTGTATCTTCGAGCTTTACCTCAGATAGTTGGCACATTAGAAAGCAAAATGAAGATAATCAAGCATATTTTGATGAAAACATATTGAAAGAAAAATGATGTAATACAGAAGATAAATTGTTAGTTTGAGATGGCATTCAAGAAGAGTTGAAAAACAAACAAATACAAACAAAAAAATCAGTGATAGGAGTGTAGGATGGCACAGGGCCCCTGGATGAGGTTAATTAAGCACCCAAATCTCTAAATAAATAGAAATTTGTTGGAATCAAAATCAGGCAATTGTTTGAAAGCATAGTAGGCAGGCTGACAAACACTGGAGTTGAGTACTTGCAAGTGGATGGTAACAAAGAACTCAAGGCTTTTGAAGAAAGAATGAAACCTGGAGTGGTGTAATTACAGCAATAGGAAGCTGATACAGAACAACTGCGAAGTAAATGCAACCTGAGGTACATACAAAGACTTGTTCCTCTACACACACACACACACACACACACACACACACACACACACACACAGAAGCACAGAAAGTGGGGGAGAAATATAATTGGTGAAAAGGAGTGAATGAATGTTAGATTTTATTTCAAGGAAAAGAAATTATCATTTCATATTTAACTGTGTTAATATATTAAAAATAGTTTGAATGATATGATTCTTCTTATTTTAAGTAAACAACTGAGTTCAGCATTTTACAAAAGGAGACAGAATAAGAGTCATTCTTCCATAACCACTCTGACGCTTTGGTTTCAAGAAATGAAAATGTATATCTAAAAATATATTTGAACTCCAATATTTATAGCATATTTATTCATAAGCACCCTGAACCAGTAACAACCAGAATGCCTATAAGGAAGTGAATTGACATACAAATTATATTTTATTCATACAATAAAGTGCTACTCAGCAATAAAAGAACTTATGGGTTATTGATTTGCATAGCAGAAAGGCTGAATCTCAAAAGTACACTAAGTGAAAGAAGTCAGATTTTAAAAAGCACTTGCTATTTTTTCCAATTTATATAAAAACCTTAAAATATGAAGTTAGGCTATTCTAAAAGGAAAGTAGACCAGAAATTGCCTAGATTTGCAGTGACATGAGTTTTCACCACAGCAAAGAAAGTTTTTAAGTCAAAAAATTCCTTTTTTATTACAGATTAAGTTGAACTTTTGTGAAATCTCTTCAAAATTTATACTTTATGAATCTATACATAACTATGAAAACATATATCTTGTTAAAGCACGAAGTTTTGCTGTTTTAAATGATAATGATCATTGACATTTACAGTGTTTTGAAGATCTTAACAACCCTTTATTAACATCCTGTTTCACACATATGAAACACTGCAAATGATTAATGTGGAGAACAATTTTCTGAAGAATGTGATGAATATGTCATTCTGCAGCCAAACTTAACTCAAAAAATTGTCTTTCCTTGAAGAAGCACTATTCCTAATTGTCTGAGAAAATGCCACATTGATTTTCAAAGTGGTTGTACAAGTTTATATTCCCACAAGCAGTAGAGGAGGGTTCCTCTTTCTCTATAACCTCTCCAGCATGTGTTGTCACTTGAGTTTTTGATTTTAGCCATTATGATGGCTGTAAGGTGAAATCTCAGGGTCATTTTGATTTGCATTTCCCTTATGACAAAGGACTTTGAGCATTTCTTTAAGTGTTTCTCTGCCATTCGGTATTCCTCTATTGAGAACTCTCTATTTAGCTCTGAATCCCATTTTTTAATTGGATTACTTGATTTGTTATTTTTTAACTTATTGAGTTCTTTATATATTCTGGATATCAGCCCTCTGTCAGATATAGGTTTGGTGAAGATCATTTCCCAGTCTGTAGGCTGTCGTTTTGTTCTGATCACAGTGTCCTTTGCTTTACAGAAGCTTTTCAGTTTCATGAGAGCCCACTTATTGATTGTTGCTATTAGAGCCTGTGCTGTTGGTGTTCTGTTCAGGAGGTTGTTTCCTGTGCCAATGAGTTCAAGGCTCTTCTTCATGTTTTCTTCTAACAGATTTAGTGTGTCTGGTTTTATGCTGAGGTCTTTGTTCCATTTGGACTTTAGTTTTGTTCAGGGTGATAAATATGGGTCTATTTTCATTTTTTCTGCATGTAGACAACCAGGTGGACCAGCACCATTGGTTGAATGTCTTTTTTCCACTGAATGGTTTTGGTTTCTTTGTAAAAATCAAGTATCTGTAGGTATGTGGGTTTATTTCTGGTCTTTAATTCCATTGATCCACCATTCTGTTTCTATACCAGTATCATGTAGTTTTTAATTACTATTACTCTGTAGTATAGCTTGAAATCAGGGATGGATGTACCTCCAGACAATCTGTTGTTGTACAGGATTGTTTTAGCAATTCTGAGTTTTTTGTTTTTCCATATGAAGTTGAGAATTGTTTTTTTTCAAGGTCTGTAAAGAACTGTGTTGGTATTTTGATGGGAATTGCATTGAATCAGTCACTTCTAGGCATATATTCAAAATATGCTCAAGTATACAGCAAAAACATTTGTTCAACTGTGTTTATAGCATCTTTATTTGAAATAGCCAGAATCTGGAAACATCCCAGATGTCTCTCAACAGATTGGACACAGAAATATTGGTACATTTATACAATGGAATACTACACAGCAATTAAAAACAAGCAAATCATGAAATTTTCAGGCAAATGGTGGGAACTAGAAAAGATTATACTGAGTGAGGTATCCCTGAAGCAGAAAGACACAAGTGTTAAATACACACTAATAACTGGATATAAGACATATAATATAGGACAAACATACTAAAATCTGTACACCTAAAGACTAGAAACCTGTGTAAGATTTCAATCCACACTCAGGCAAATGGGACAGACATCAGAAAAGAAAGAAAGCAGGGAACAGGACAGAGTCTACTGCAGAGGGCTTCAGAAAGACTGCCCAGAAGTGTATTCTAGCAGATGCTGAGACTCATAGCCAGACTTTGGGGAGATTGCAGGGAATCTCATGAAAGAACTAGGCAGTAGAAAGACCTGGAGGGGACAGGAGCTCTACAAGGAGAACAAGAAAACAAAAAAATCGGGGCCCAGGGGTCTTTTCTGAGACTGATTCTCCAACCAAGGTCCATGCATGGAAATAACCTCTAACCCCTGCACAGATGTAGCCAATGGCAGCTCAGTTTCCAAGAGGGTACCCTAGTAATGGGAACACGGACTGTGTCTGACTTGAATTCAGTGGCTGGCTCTTTGATCACCTACCCCTGAGGGGGAAGAAGCCTTATCAGGCCACAGAGGAAGACAGTACAGCCAGTCCTGAAGAGACCTGATAAGTTAGGGTCAGATGGAAGGAGAGGAGGACCTCCCTATCAGTGGACTTGGAGAGGGGCACGGGAGGGGATGAGAAATGGAGGGTAGGATTTGGAGGTAGGGAGGGGTCTACAGCTTGTATACAAAGTGAATAAACTGTAATTAATTTCTAAAAATTTTAAATTGTCTTTTCTAACCTAAGCTTGTACAAATTGCTCCCAAACTCTTTTCCTAAACTCTTCTCATATATTTGAAGGTCTTAATCTTTCTTCGGCTCTCATATAAGCCTCTACTTATTCAAGAGAATAGCTTTAACTTCCCTTGGTGCTGAATTTTCTAACAATATTTTCACACAATCTATTGAGGTAATTTCTTGATAAAGGAAGTTCCCATTTTATAGTTCATAAACTGAGAATTTTCTCATTTTGTTTTATTTTCTATGTCATCAAAACCTAAGAGGATTTAGCACCTAGAAGCTTTTACTTCCTGAAACTATAACCACCACCATATAAACTCTTCATACAAAGCATAGCACTGGATCTTTGGGCAATGGCTTGCAGTTTTCAGCTCTACTAACCCATATTAGTGCAGAAACATCTACAAGGATTTTACATATCTCAGTAAAATAAGATATGGGTCAATTAATTGGTGAATGAGTTCTTAAGCAAAAGAGGAACTGAATGAAAGCAAGCAGATGGATAATTAGTCAAGAATGATAGCAGTTACATGCATTGATGGATTAAGGATATGAGAGAACAGCATTAGGATATGATTTAATGTTATTATAGATTTCAGAGTGAAACATTACTACTTTAGAATCACTGAAGAAAATCATTTTGAATTTATCATATTCTCAAAGCCTTTCTCAGTGAGGCAATTGAGAGTTGTAAATATCTTAAAATAAAGCTATAACTGAACAGATGGCAGTATTCAGAGAAAGTTTCAAGACCACTTCCAAAATCCAAAGCTCAACTGCAAAAGGAAGCAAACAGCAGCCTGTCTCATTTCACTATCAAGCAGACAGAAAGTAAAAGTTAGGGATGCCACTGTGATCTGGAAAGGTGTTCTAAATCTCCTACTGGCCCCAATCTTCTTGTTCTCTAAGTGGTAATGGATGTCTGAAAAAAATCCAGAAAAATAATTTTCTGTATCCATGGAAACCTTTTTATGATGATGGTTGAGATAAATATGGCTGTCTGTATTTTGATGGAGGATGAACATTGCTACCTGTAAAAGCAATATTAAAAGTCCCCTAGGGAGAGATAAACAGAATGAGTGATTTTATTTTGTGTGGTAAGATTATAGACATAAGTCTTTTTCGCTGAAAATAACTGTATCTGAGAGGGAAGTGGAAAAGTACACATTCAGATACTCAGTAGTTGAGAACAATTGCATAAACATTTGCAGCCATTTATGCTCCTGATTTACCTCCCCAAGCGAACGCTGTTTTTCTCATATGGTTATATTTTTACTTCCCTTAGTACTTTCTTGGTAATATTCAGCCTTCTTTACATTTGTAATATCTTAGACATTGTATCTCTCAACTATCTATTTAGGTCACATGTTGATATGCAAAAAATAAAAGAAATAAACTGGAGATTATTATTTTCGTTAAATTTGGGATCTAAAGAGAGAATATTTTGAACATATATTCTTGTTGGGCCAAAATTAGGAAAAATCTATACTTTGAAAATAAAGTGACAATAATGAGCTGAGTTTTTAAAAACATGAATATACTATGAATTCTTGAGATTTATGTTCTTAAAAGTCACTGAGTTAGAAAATAAGAAAGATGTTCCTGGAGATGGAAATATGGCACACACAGTTTGGGATGTCAAACATTTTATTCTGGCAGGATATGTTTTGTTTTCTTTCTTTTATTTTCTACCTTTACAAATGAGACAGTAGGATGGGTAATTGTTAAATGACTTGCTTAATCCACATTCAACATGTACCGGAGTTAAGATTCAAACACTGTCCAACTGATGTCAGTTGCAGAGCTTCCTGTGGCATGCCATCTGCCCCTAGATTTCAATCTTCTTGGCTTCTATGTGTAGGATTAAAACAGCAGAGGGATTCTTATGAGAGCAGAACTTTAGGGATGTCTATATGTGAACTCAAGCTTATTATGGGAGTAGAACTTTAGGGATGTTTGTATGTGAACTCAAACTTATTTCTACCAAGTGACTTTAATTTAGCTACTGGTAAAATATGAAAATAGAGAATATGGGCTTACAGTTACCAACATGTTGTTAATATTACAGTCACCCTGAAAGGTTCAATCCCTGATCATGTAATAATGTTTTCCATAGCACCATGATGTATGCAGTATTTACTGATTAGAAGGTTATCTAAACATTCTTCTGTCTCTCCTAGGTTAGGTTGACATTGGTGTGCATTTGTGCTTTTGTGTTCAAGTACATGTGCGTGCATGCGTGTGTGTGTGTGTGTGTGTGTGCTTATATGTGTATGTGTATGTGTATGAAGTATGCCATTATGGAGTATTTTTAGCAAAGGGTACATTGAAAGCTCCCCAGAAGCATGGATAAGGAGGAGCACTAAGCCCATATCTATTCTGGCTTGTGCTTTCTTGTCCAGCCATGCTCAGATACTCAAGCCCCTGAAAAGCAAGAGGCAGTCAGCTATGAGAACAGACCACTGTTCCTCTTAGATAAGGTTGGGTCTTGGGAGAGGAAACAATACTCACTAGATATGGGGACAGTTGTAACTCCCTATAGAACTCAGACAATGATGAACAAAGGGGGCATGACAATATGAGTAGAAGTATAAAAAGACACCGTTTTCCTCCAGATCAGTATTTTTGCCTTTTGTAAAGGTTGGCACCAAACTTTGGGAATGTGTAGAGAAATTTAAAAAAAAAAAAAAAAAAAACAACAACAACAACAAAAAACTGCTTGCAGGAATCAATTCTCATCCTCATCCGTGTGGGCCTCAAACTCAGTTCACAAAAAGATACCAAAGGTCTGTTATCCACTGAACCATGGAGGGACCATTAACATTTTTCTCTTGCAAATTATAATGTATATAATGCTCTCACGGAAACAGTCACATAGTGTATATTTGTTGTGTTCTCTTATATAACAGGACTGACTGTACTTTTTTCTTGTTTCTGGCCGCTTTTCTACTAACCTTTAACTCTTCCTCAGTATGCTTTCTGAGTTTAGCATCACTTCCTATTGAAGCACTAACTGAAAACAAATATGTCACCAGTAGAGGTATGATTAACATCAAGTCACTATTGAATCTGACTTTATCCTTTCTAACTTTAGAAGCTGCCAGTACCTGTGTGTTTATTAATAGTAGCTATATTGTAAGAAAAACTGTAATAATTTACGGAATTATTCTTCTGGGAAAAATGGTTAAAAATGTAATTTATTCTGCTTAACATTCATCCGTGAATAATCCAATTTCCGCAGGTGTTAGATTTTCTTCACAAATATGAAAGTAGAGTTCAACCTGGTTATATCAAGGTTATACAGGAAATAAAAAGACATTATCATTATTAAGAGTTTGCTTTCAGCTGTTGTGAATGTTTACAAATAAGCTGAGAATTTATAAGCTTCCTCAATTTGGAAACTATAACATTTATCACTGATATAACTAGAAGTCAAAATATTAAACCTAATTTTAAATTCTCATTTTACAATAGTCACTGTATACTATTAGAGAAGGATTAAAAAGTGTCAACCAAATAACTATTGCCTCTCCTAATTTGCTTTTGGTAAGAGTATTTTTATTACAGCAAAAGAATTGCTAACTACAATATCTTCTTAATTAAATATAAATAAGAGCATGTTTTGAGTACTACAAATTGAACCCAGGGCTGATTCCTCCTCTGTCCCTGAGATCTATCCTGACCTACTGATACTTTATTAAATAAGAAATGACATTGAAATGATTCGAGGTAACTAGGTCCCTACATTTTTGGGGGTGTCTGATACAATAAATATTTTCAGTGTTCATTTCAAATTATCTTTTTAAAGCACTTTCTGGCTTGTTGAATATGAAGCTTGTCTTTTTTGGCAGAAAGATGTTATGAATCAAAAGCAATTTTCTCTTGGACCCCTCTTCTCAATAAGCACCTTACAGGGCAGGGTTTTCAGATTCTACTCTTAAGTCTTTTTGCTACCCTCATTAATTACAAAGCAATGCAATAACATTTTTTGTTGTGTTCTTACTTTTTTGTTTTGTTGGAAAGAATGAAGGTGAAGCAGCAAGCATTCAATTCCAGAAGAAAGCTAAGTGATGATCATTAAGCTGTCTACCAAGGTGACAGAGTGGCATCCATTTTGAAGTAAGTTGCACTTAACTGTGTGATTGTGCAAATACAAACACTCACTACTAATTTCAGGATTCAAATTTTTAAGTTTTCTCATGTTGCTCCTTTCTAACTCTGAACTTATGAGCCACTGACTTTACTGCCTGAGCTTCTTAAAAATATATTCCGTGCCTGAATAATAGCAAAATTAGTTTTAAGAGAATTTTATTCATCAGGAATATTAATTGATAAAAATCTCTGTATTAAATTTACAGTGATAGATTTTACTTTTTAAACTTTATTATTAAAATATTGCACGTAACAAAACACTCTACCCCAAAAGTAAACATATTATCACTATAATTAAATTGTTTGGGTCTGATTGTTCAAGGAATACATAGGTAAAATAAAGTCCATTTTACATTGCACTAATGTCCCAGGTTTAGACATCAAAAGGAAAAAGTTATTTTGCTTCACATGTTGTTGTTTAGAGCAGTGTTATTTTAACCTTGAGTATGTATACAAAATATAATAAATATTTTTTTCTTTATAAGTACAGTGATAAAAATAAATAATAAAAATGTCTCTCTGTAGAGAGCAAGGGAACCCCTAAGTGAAGAACACCTAAATCAATGTGTATTTTGACTTGGGTGTAGCCTATCGTGGACTGCAAGATCAATTGGCTCATGGGAAATTGACAACAATGTTACCCATATGGGCCAGACTCAAAAGAAATGTGAAAGTCCTTTTCAGTTCTGAGTGAACATTTATAAACAATTGATGGTTGTGTGCAAAGTTTATTAATTGTGGCTTCTTCCTCCTGGATATTTACAGGCTGAGACTGTTCAAGTACAGAGACCTTCCTGCTAGACTACTCTCTCCCATGCTGTTCCTAATAAAAACCCTGATTCACAGGGTTGCAGCGGTAGCTTTAGAGAAATTCACCTAATCCCAGCTGTAGGGTGTGTGTGTTTGTGTTTGTGTGTGTGTGTTGTGTGTGTATTGTCCTTTTTTATTTTATCTCTGTGCCCAGACAAGGTTCTAGGACCAAGTCCCATGGGACCTAGCAACTACTTTGATAAAAGGTTACATTTAGTGAACAATAGTGCAGTTCAGATAAAATATTATTTTTTCCATTTACCTTATGCTTTATTTATTCTTGCCCCCGCCTCTACTCCAAATATGATTAAAAGTTGTGCTATACAAGATATAAATTAAATGAATAGGAAAATGGCAGGATAAATAGGGGAAGAGGATGGAGGTCAATTCATAAAGAGAGAGAAGAGGAAATATAAATCAAGTTTGCCATTAAAAGCTGTAGAAATCATACTGTTTTTCATTTACCTAAAATTATTTGTAAATATGTGTACAAACAAATGTAGCTTAAATGAAGTTAGGCCAATTACATTGCCGTATTTATTCCCAAGAGCCATAAATTATTTAATAAGAACACCACTATCAGACACGAGAATTCCCTTTTTGAGATGTTGGTTAGGGGAGTCTAAGAGACTTGCAAAAAACTATGGGCTATTATTATTGTACTTAGTTACTTTCCAGATGTTGACAAAAGGCCTTATTGCTAAAGACACTATGCACTTTGAACACAGTGCTGGGAGAATTCCAGCTGCATCTGACCTGAAAGCTGCCACTCTGGTTACTAGCTTTCACAGATACAGAGGATGCTCTTTCAGCTACCAGTGGAGAAAAGCAACAAATAAATAAATATCAAACAACAATGGAAGGTGCATATAATCAATTTTTAAATATCATGTCAGAGTGAAAGTTCTCTGCCTCCTCTAGCCTTTAACAGAATGAGAGTTCCAATTAATATGAGATGCCTTCCTACCATTCTAAATCAATGCTGTAGGAAAGGTATTTGCTTCAGCAACATGCCATTTAATTAATTTATTAAAAAATAATTATTGACATAAATTAATGAGATAATATTTGCAGATACTTAAACATAACTGGAATATTTGCATTGCTTAAGGATTGGAAAGGGTTAGAAAAGCTAAATCTGTGACTTATCTGATTACTAATTCCCTAGTATATGTGGTGGCTTAGCACTTCCATGTAGGCTATGACAAGGAAATCTTAATAACAAATCGGACAAAAAGCAAACAGAAAAAGAGGTATGAAAATTATGGAGTTAACTAGCAAACAAATAAAGCAAGAGGAAGACGTACCATAAAAAATAGTCAAAGATGTTCTTCAATGGTTAGACTATGAACAAGCACCTCAGGAGATACTGTTTTCTACCCTATTCTTGTTGCTTAAAACTTTCCATGAAAGACCTGTTTGAAAAGAACTTCAAGTCTCCGAAGAAAGAAATTGAAAAAGATATTAAAAGATGGAATGATCGCATATTCTCAGGGATCAGTAGGATTACCATAGTGAAAATGGCCATCCTGCCAAAAAAAATCTACAGGTTCAATGCAATTCCATCAAAATATGAACACAATTCTTTACAGACCTTGAAAGAAAGATTCTCAACATCAAATGGAAAAACAAAAAACCCAGAATTGCCAAAATGATCCTGTTTAACAACAGATCATCTAGAGGTATTACCATCTCTGATCTCAAGCTGTACGATAGAGAAATAGAATTAAAATCTGTGTGATATTGTCATAGAAACAGAATCGTGGATCAATGGAACTGAATAGAAGATCCAGAAATAAATCTACACACCATGAATAATTGATTTAAACAAAGAAACAAAAACCATTCAATGGAAAAAAGACAGCATCTTCAACAAATGGTGATAGTCCAAATGGTTGTCTACATGCAGAAAAATGAAAATAGATCCATATTTATCACCCTGCACAAAACTAAAGTTCAAGTAGATCAAAGACCTCAACATAAAACCAGACATACTACATCTGTTAGAAGAAAAACTGGGGATGAAACATTGGCACTGGAGACAACTTCCTGAACAGAACAGCACAGGCTCTAAGATCAACAATCAATAAATGGGTCCTCATGAAACTAAAAAAAACTTCTGTAAAGCCAAAGAAACTGTCTTCAGAACAAATCAACAGCCTACAGACTGGGAAAGGATCTTCACCAACCCCATATCTGATAGAGGGGTAATATCCAGAATATATAAAGAACTAAAGAAGATTAAAAACAACAAATCAAGTGATACAATTAAAAATGGGGTACAGAGCTAAACAGAGAATTCTCAATAGAGGAATATAGAATGACAGAGAAACACTTACAGAGATGCTTAAAGGAATTAGCCATCAGAGAGATGCAAATCGACATGACCCTGGGATTTCACCTTACACCCATCAGAATGGCTAAGATGAATAACTCAAGTGATAGTACATACTGAAGAGGATGTGGAGAAAGGGGAACCTTCCTTCATTGTTGGTGGGAATGTAAACTTGTATGACCACTTTGGAAAACAATGTGGCATTTTCTCTGACAATTAGGAATAGTGTTTCCTCAAGATCTAAATATACTACTTCTAAGCATATATCCAAAATATGATCAAGTACACAACAAGGGCACTTGTTCAACCATGTTTGTAGCAGCTTTATTCTTGTTATCCAGAACCTGGAAACAACCCAAATGTCCCTTAGTTGAGGAATGGAGAGAGAAATTGTGGTACATTTACCCAAAGTAATACTACTAGGCAATTAAAAACAAAGAAATCATGAAATTTGCAGACAAATGGTGCAATCTAGAAAAGATCATCCCGAGTGAGGTATCCCAGAAGCAGAAAGACACACATGGTATATACTCACTTATAAGTGGATACTATACTTATAATATAGGATAAACATGACTAAAGAAGATAAGCAAGAAGGAGGTCCCTGGGTAAGGTGATCAATCCTGACTCAGAAAAACAAATGGGATGTACATTGGAAGAAGGAGAAAACAGGAAACAGGACAGGAGCCTATCAAAAAGGACCTCTGAAAGACTCTACACAGCAGTCTATCAAAGCAGATGCTGAGACTCATAACCAAACCTAGGGCAGAGCACAGGGAATCATATGAAAGAAGGGGGAGTTAGTAAGACCTGGAGAGGATAGGAGTTCCACAAGGACCAAATATATCTGGGCACAGAGGACTTATTATGAGACTGTTTCTCCAACCAAGGACCATATATGGATATAACCTAGAACCCCTGCTCAGATGTAGACCATGGTAGCTCAGTAACCAAGTGGGTACCCTAGTAAGGGGAACAGGGATTATTACTGACAAGAACTCA
>CM053745.1:37138768-37190195 GCA_028658305.1 Pachyuromys duprasi | reverse complement strand
GAAATTTCTCCAGGTAATAACTGGGTGTCCCTAGGGTTTTCCCACTTGATTTTCTCACCGTAGGAGTTCCGCTCACCTGGCACTCACAATGCTGGCGTTTTAGGTCCCAGAGTTCAGTCTCCTGGTCGCTGCGTTGTTTCTGCTCTCCTACTCCTCAGACACAGTGTTCTCTCGTGGCAGCCATCTTGGATCCCTCCTCTTGATTGTTGATCTTAAAGTTTGAGCTGTTGGTGTTCTGTAAAATAAGTTGTCTGGGTTTTTTGTTTTTTCCTATGAAACTGAGAATTGTTCTTTCAAGTTCTGCAAAATTTGTGTTAGTATTTTGATGGGAATTTCATTGAATTCGTAGATTCCTTTTGATAGGATGGCCATTTTTACTATGTTAATTCTACCAATCCATGAACATGAGAAACTACTCCCATCTTTTGGTATCTTCTTCAATTTCCTTCTTCAGAGACTTGATGGTTTTTTGTTTTGTTTTGCTTTATTTATACAAGTTTTTTTTTTTTTTTACTTGTTTGGTTAGATTTACACTAGGTACTTTCTGTTATTTGTGGCCATTGTGAAGGATATTGTTTCCCTAACTTCTTTTTTAGCACTTTTGTCTTTTGAATATAGAAAGACTATTGATTTTTTTAGTTGATTTTATATCCAGCTGCTTTGCTCTAGGTGTCTATCAGTTGTAGGAGTTCTCTGGTAGAATTTTGGGGATCACTCATGTATACTATAATATTATCTGTGAATAGTAGAAATACTATAATATTAGCTGGGAGTAATAGAAAAAAGAAAAATTAAGAATAAAATTATTCTTAGTTTTGACTTAATTTTGACACTTTGCTTCTTCCTTTAGTTTCCCCACTGTCCGCTAAGATTTCAAGTACTATGTTGAAGAGATAGGGAGAGAGCGGGAAGCCTTGCCTTGCCCCTGGTTTCAGTGGCATTGATTTAAGTTTCTCTCCTTTTGGTTTGATGTTGGCTGTAGAATTGCTGTATATTGCTTTTAGTATGCCTTTAGTATTGACTTTTATCCCTGATCTTTCTAAGACTTTAAACATGAATGGATGTTGGATTTTGTCAAATGCTTTTTCAGCATCTAAGGAGATGATCATGTGTTTGTTTTTTCTTTCTTTCAGTTTGTTTATATGGTACACTGATGGATTTCAGTATATTGAACCACCCTACATGCATAGGATGAAGTCTCCTTGGTCATAGTGGATGATATTTTTGATATGTTCTTGGATTCAATTTGCATGTATTTTATTGGGTATTTTGCATCAATGTTCATAAGGGAAATTGAAAGGCAACTCAGAATTTGCAGAATTCTTATTTCAAATTACATGTTATGTTAATCAGTAATCATTCAAAGTACCTGGCTATTGTTTAATTACATACATAGAAATGTATACTACATATATGCATATTTAAAACTGTATCATACCATGTATTTTTAGTATAATGACATATATTTTGAACATATTTTAAACTTATTAAGTAAATGCATAACACTGATGACTCTATAACTGTGTTAGAATTATTAGTAGAAATACCATGATGTCTGTAATTCTGACCTAGAAACTTAATCCCTAAGTACTAGCTTCTGCAATAACACAGAAGTGTTATGCAAGCTATCAAGGGAGAAAAGTAATCAATAGTGCTACCAAGCTGTAAAAGCCTACAAACCATAGCAGTGATGACCAGGCAAGATATCTCCAGTAGTACAACAGTAGCACTTTTATCTTGGAAGTGGAATGACAGTGTGAGGAACAGCAATCCCATTGGACTTAAGGCTTACTCAATAGGAGAGATTTATGACTGGTCCTATATATCTAGCCAATTACATCTAGGTTGCAGGGACACAGACCCCAAAAGAAAACCTACTACCACTCCATTCATTGAATAATAAAATTTCCAAATATATTCTAAATTAATTATACATATAGATAAATGTGACTCATCTTTTATAAAAGAAGCCTCTCTTTGCCACTGATGGGAACTATTACAGAGGGTAAAGTATATCACTAGAGAATAAATGGAAAGAATAACTCAACAGTTCCAATGTATCCCCTACAGCTAAGGGTCAGGGAAAATGTACAAAAGATGGATCAGAATGCTTATAAGATTCAGAGGTTGAAGGTGACTGCCAAGACAGTGTCTTCTAATCATGACAGGAAGCTGGCACCCATGAAGTCTCAGCATTGTGGCTGCCTAAACAGGACATGCAGAGTGACTAGCTGACATACCAACATGGATGATAAAACATTTTACAAGGTCTCACCTTTGGAAGAAGAGCTAATGGCTTCTGAGAGAGAAAGAATCAACTTTTTCCCAAGAGTAGTTCTCCAATAGGTTATTCAGCTCCACACAGTCAATTCCAAATACACATACTTAAAAACAACATTTATTGGACTTCAAGAGGTTATGTGTGTGTGTGTGTGTGTGTGTGTAAACAAGATTTAACTTGAGAGGTAGTAGGAGGTACGTAAGAGGAGCTGGAGTGAGTGGTGGGAGAGTGGGATAGAAGTAAAGTAAATACAGCAGTTATGTGTGAAATTCTGAAAAGCATTTGAAAATAAATTAAGAAACAACATCTATGATTCAAATGAATAATTTCCAAAAATATATAGGAAGTATTACTAAATAATATTTACTAAATAAATTTACTAAATAAATTATGGTTCCTAAAATGTAGAAATTAAAACAGAAGTATTCATACATTTTAGAAATAATTAATTTCATTTTTTTCTTAAAATGTATTGTAGAAAATTATTAAATAAACACATTTTGTTATAAAGAATGTCTCTTTTGTTCCTTATTCAGAAAAAGAGCCATAGAAAGAGAGATAAACACATTTTGTTCAAATGCAGGACTTGTGTCTTTTGGACTGTGTGGCTTTGTGAAGGTTTCTTAGCTTGCACGTGTATTAAATCACTACGTTTACAATCATTAAATCCGGATAGAGGAAGTCTTCTCCTTCCCTCTGGCTCTAGCCTATCAAGTGTCATCAAGACTGGCTGTATTGTCTTCCTCTGTAGGCTGGCAAGGTTGTACCCCTCAAGGGGAGGTAATTGGAGAGTCTGCCACTGAGTTCACAAGGGGAGGGGCATAGGAGGAGAAGAGGGGAGGAAAGAGGAGGAGGCAAGGGAGGGAGCCACAGCCTGGATACAAAGTGAATAAATTTGTAATAAATAATTAATAAAAATTAATTTATTACCACCAAAAAGGCAAAAAATAATAATAAATAATTGCTAACTTCTCTATAACTTTTATAGTATTAAATAGTAGTAGAAATTAAGAAACTAGCATAATATAGTAAAATGATATCAATCACACTTATTCCTAGTGACCACAATATGACCAGAACGGAGGAGAGGCCACAGTTACCACATAAAAGGGATGCTGAGTAGATTTTTAATGTTAGTCTGGAGCAACGGTTCTCAACCTGCAAGTCACGACTCCTTTGGCAAATAAACTATTTTCAAAAATATTTACAATATGTCAGACTCACAAATGTTATGATTTATATCAGTTGCAAAATTGCAGTTATGAACTAGGAAGGAAAATAATTTTATGGTTGATGGTCAGCACAACATGAGGAACTATATTGAAGGGTCCCAGCACTAGGAAAGTTGAGAACCTCTACTCTAGGGAGTACCTTTGCGAAAACTAGAATCTTTAGGGGCAGTGTAGAAAACCTGGATCCAAGAGCTATTAATTTACTTTTGCACTGTATCACTTATTAGACAAAGCAGTAGCATGATAGAGAAACAGTAGGTTTTTTTTTTAATTAATAAATACAGCTCAAATTTTGAATGTTCAAAACAGCCTTCCTTTCTGGCTGTGCCCTTTATATGGATTACTGAATTAGCCACCTAATTTGAAAAAGCAGTAGATGTAATCTGGTTGACAAATGTTCACGGTGATCACTACAATTATTGATGCCAATAATCCTTTGCAGAGGGCTTACTAATACTTTTTCAAGAGAAGATGGTGCTGTTGAAAGTGAGCAGTCTGAGGTGGCAGGCTATCACCTTTGCAGAGAGGAGACTGATGAGAGAGAGAAACCGGAGTAAACTAGGGCTGAAGAGATGACAAAGCAGTTAAGAACTTTCTCCTCTTCCATAAGACTCAAGTTTGGTCCCCAGCATCAACACAGGGATGTTCACAATTACTTGTAACTACAGTACCAGTGAGTATGAGAGCCTCCATTGACTTTCACAGGTACCCTAACACTCACGCATGCAAACCAAAAACCACAAACAAATTAAATGTTTAAAAGTAAATATAAAATGGAAGAATTCTGCTTAACAAGAAGAGGTGTGAGACAAGTGGAGAATTGTGCTCTCTTGCTTAAAGATGTTTCTATTTTTATCACAAGAGACACTCAGCTTAAGGCACAAAGAAAAGACTATTTTGTCATTAGTCTACTCAGTGTGTCACTCATAGCGAACTATTTTTTTTTAATATTTGTACCTTTGATGGGCTTCTTCAAAAGGGTGTGTTTAAAAAGCTTTCAGAAATGTTTTATCATGTGGACAAACCACACCATATTTATTGTACTATTTATTATGTAAAACTAGTTACCTTCTGTCAAATATGAAACAGGGACTCAGAGAAGAAATTTTTAACCCCATGGGCAAATTAAAATCTTTCTTATTTTTTCCTGTGTTTCCAGAAAAAAAAAATGAGGTCAAGGAGATGTTTCTGTTACTTACTCTATATTATAAAATGAGAAAGTACAACCCTGACACAAAGTTAAGTTCTCCTTCAAAAAAACATTTTCAACTGTGGTGAAAGTTACTCTAAAGTTTTGAAAATCAAAAAGCCAAAGAAAAACGCACTTCAGTTTCCACAGATATCTGTTCCTACTGAGACCCCCAGAATGGATTTCAGATAAGGTCAAAGCGATGTCACACTCAAAGACACATATTTAAAATTTCTTATACATTTTACCTGGAAACAATTCACCACACACTTCCATGTTTCAAAAATAAAATGCAGATGAAATACGTAAAGCACTTATTAAATATCAAGATTTAATAGGTAATTACTCCAGTATATTTGAAAATTACAAAGTAGGCACAAGAAGTAACATTTTCTTCTAAAATTGTGTCAAAATGAATCTGCTTGTATCTATATTTTTTTCAGTGCAGAACAAAAAAATCTGTGGCTCCCTGTGAAAGTAAGGTCAGCTACAAAATGGACAAAGATTTTTTTTTTCCTTTAGGCATAACAAAATTTAGTTTTGCCTCTTTAAATGGGAGTCTAAAGATGCCTTTACTCCTAGGACACTGTGCCTGCAAAGCCTCAGTTCATCAATCATTAGCCTTGTGTCTGCCAGCACAGATACTCAACAGGCCTGCAGCTTCATGTGACATGAAGGTTAATAGTGAACCCGTAGGTAAAATTTGAAAATTTCCTTGATCTTTGGAAGCCATGGGGAAAGTAATAAAGTTACAGCATGGCGCTTTTGACTCAGTTCAGACTTACGATAAGTGGACTGATAGTTGAGAGGTCTAGTGAATTAAAACTAATGAGAAGATCTTATATTGTGGGAGGAAATGCAATATAGGTTGAAATTTTAAAGTAGAATGGAAACTTCCAAGTTGTCTTTCTTCCTTCCTTTCCCCTTTTTCTTTTTCTTTCCTTCTTTTTCTTTCTCATCTTCTCTTCCCCCTCCTTCTTCTAGTCTCCACTTTCCTTTCAAAATCTACTGAAAAGCTAATGAAATCATTTATCTTTTGGGATTATACAACCACTAACATTTCCAACAGCTTAAAATTGAAATGAAATAAGATTTCTCTAATTCATGAGTTAAAGAATGATTTTGCTTTAGTCACATTAATGTGTATTTAAATCAAGAAAGTAGAAGTTTAAAAAAATATCATAATGCCTGACAAACATTACTTCCATAAATAGATATTTTATCCTTACATTTGTATTGTTGTATAATAGCTTTTCTTAAAAATAAGGAATAACACTGATAACACAAATTTAAGTATTTAATTATTCATTGGTGTCTTTAATTACATCAACAATGCCTGTAGAACTTGACATTTGATACTTCATGTACCATACAAAACACAATACCAAAACTGTAAAAGATGATGTTTTACTGTTTTTCTTTTAAATGTTTTATAAAATATGTTGAAAATATTTTACATATTGGTGGTAAATTCGTTTTATATTCATTTTAATACAGAAATCTAGACTGTATAAAACGCACAGCACTGCGTCTTTTCTGCACACATTTAATCCTAGAATTCATGAGCCAGAGGAAGCAGGATCTGAGATTTCCATGAGGTCAAGACCAGTAGAACTATAAAGCAAGCTCACAGCAAACAAGGCCAGATAGTGAAATCTGCCTCAAAATAAAAGGAACAAACAAACAAACAAAAGTGTAGGATAATTCTCCATGATAATAGAGAACAAAATTGGCTGAGATTATCAGATAATTCTGTGAGGAACTAGTCATTCAGATCTCTCTTGGAATGTGTAAGGTTTGGAGAGATTAAGAAGTGGCACTTTCCTGGTCTTTCATCATGCAGCTCTACACAAAGAAATGCAGGCAACAAAGGAATGTCAAGGGTGAGAGAAAATAGTCTTCCTCAAGCTAAAGCATACCATTTGGTTATGGTATAAGAAATGGTGAGTGAAAAACAAAAGAAATAATAATAAAAAAGAGCAAGTAGAAAAAAAAAAGCAAACATCATCATGCATGCAAATAGTGGTTCTAGTTCATAGAAAACACTAGTATATATTAAGATTGTTAATAGGATTTGCAGCTCACTTCCAAATTTGTGATACTCTCAAATGAACCTCAGTGTATTGTCTAGAACATGTACAGAAATAGCTTGTATGGCTGATATCTGAATAAAGCATTACTAGATATTAAGATTATATTTATAACATTTCACCTTCACTTTCCTCCTTTGAACCCTCCCTCACACTATTCCTTGCTCTCTTTTTTTATGCCTTCTTTTTTTATTGAGAGTTGTTACATGTATACATATAAAAATTCCTAAATATAGCCTGATTAGTCTGCACAGTATTAACTGTATTATAGTATCAGGGGTAAGCATTTGGTATTGGTCATTTTTAAAACTAGGTAAAATTTTAAAATTCTGAAAATTTAAAGAACTAGTTTGTAGAGGTTACCTCTGGCAAGTTTATTTTAAATTAGTTGTAATGTTAATTTAAATCTTATCCCTTAAAATGATTAAAGAATGGTTCTTTCAAATGTTGGTAGTTAAAATGGGTTCAAAAGTTATTCAATTACAAAATCTAATAAGGATAACCTAGAGATAGGTAAAACAAATTCTTTTATTAAATTCTTTTAAAAAAATCTTAACTGCTTTTGCTGGATAAACTTGAAGTGTCAAATTAAAAGAATAATTTCAGGATTGACCTGTATATAGATAGGTTTGCCTTGGTTCATTTCAAATGTCTGAGCATTGCCAATGTTGAAAGAAGCTAAATTTTGCTTTGAAATCTTTACTAAAAGATATTATGCTTTGTTGTCAAGAACATATTTTTAGCATCTAAATACTTTGCTAATGCTCCTTTTTTGTGGTTCTTAGTCTCTTGGAGAGGGAATGGGAAATCAGGGCTTAGAAACCTTAGTGAGGGGCTGGAGAGATGGCTCTGAGGTTAGGAACACTGGCTGTTCTTCCAGAGCTCCTGAGTTCAATTCCCAGCAACCATATGGTGGCTCAAAAACCTTAATGAGCATTTGGTGTGGGATACAAGAGGCTGAGGCTGTTTGGGGCAGAGGTCTGCTGATAGGAAGGAATTTGTAGAGGTCATGGTTTCATTTGAGTACTGGGATGGGTAAACAACATAGAAAACATATGTGGGGTATGATAGCAAGGTTATTTCAGGAAAATAGAGGGGAAATGCCTTGCTTAAATAAATTCTTCATCTGAACTTGCTGCATTGTCCTCCTCTGTGGCTTGGCAAGGCTGTTCCCCCACCAAGGGGAGCAGGGCTAGTCCCTGAGAGACCAGAAAAACTAGGGTCAGATTGGAAGGGGAGGAGGACCTCCCCTATCTGTTGACATGGGAGGAGACAAGGGAAAGGAGGGCAGGATTGGGAGGGGTACAGCTGGGATACAAAGTGAATAAACAGTAATTTATATAAAAAATAAAGATTTAATTAAAAAATAAATTATTCATTCTCCACTGAAAGTTTCCTTAAGAATGGGGATTTGCTCTGACTCTTCTGGATAATTTTTTCAGGACTTACACAGTCTTGCATCCTTATTAACTACTAAAGAAAATTACTTCCTGCCTAATCAGGCAGATCTCCCTTTAAAAATCTTTTTGTCTGTTTCAGTCTGTTCTTTTACTACAAAACCAGTTTCTTTCACAAGAATGGGATGCTAGATTTAGAGGCAACGTTCATTTCCTGCTATGTATATTGATGGTTCAATTGTGTTTATTGTGTAACTGACGATTTCATTGTCAAAGTCCCTTGAAAACTTGCTTTTTTTTTCCTGCCTTTTTGTACAAAAGACAATGGGCTCCCTTCTCCATCTTCCCCTGAGAATTATTTTATTTTATTTGTCAGTTTGCTCAAATAGTTACAGTTCTTGGAGTACTAAGATGTGTGTTCTGTTATTTTATAAATAACTTGACATTACATTAACTATGGTTAGTGCTGTTTTGCATATTTAGAACTCTGATGCTGTGTCCTCCTCTGTTATGACATAGTTTGCTAAGATGTTATGTAAGCAGTATGAAAATTTTTACTTAAAAAATAATGAAAGGAAGTTTAGGAGGTGTGTCTCCACCATACAAAATATGCTCCCGAATGCTTAAGGCTTGGGCAATCTGCAGTTAGAAAATAGAAAGCAGAGGCACAGGAAAGACCATCAGAAGAATGCCTACCATTTCTTTTACAACATTTATGAACAGAGACAGAGAGAGACAAGAAGAGAGATGGGAGGGGGGCACTTTTGCAAATGCTTTACCTTTGTTCATACTAGGTAGTCTGGTCACTGTTACTTAAGATAGCTAAGATTTCTATATTTCTAATGGCTACTTTTGAGAGGATGACATAAACTCCATTTTAGAATCAGACCTAACTTTAAAAGAAAAACTAGGCCATAGGTCACCAATTCCTAAATGCCCCCACCCAAGAAAAGTCATGAGGACAACCACAAGAATGGGAAAGTATCCTATTTCAGCCTGGGACATCTGTGCTGGGCAGCCCACTGACCTTGTAGTAGAACATTCATGGCACAGGAAAACACCTAAAATTCCTGAGGTCTATAAATAGCTCACCCAGTTTTAATCATGTTAGTTAGCCAATCACTTTGTAACAAGCTTGCCCTTGCTAAATGTCACCCAATCATAAGACTGCTAAGTTGGAAATTCCCTGTCCTTGCTCAAACCCGAGTAAAAACCCTGCCTTCCATATGCTCCAGGATCTCCTCTCTGATCCACTGTGTTGGTGATAGTGGAGAGACCGAATTTAAGCCCCAATAAAGCTCTTTGCTCTTGCATATGTTGTCTGATTACTTGTGGTGTTTGAGGACCTTAAGATCTTGATTTTAAAATGTTAACTGTGCTTATGTGTCTTCAGTTAGCGTCTCAGTGTGTGTATGATTTGGAGACATAGGAAAGCTCATCAACCTGTGCTGTAAATTTTTCATTTTTGCAACCTGGGGAACTTTATCTAGCTCTTGTTATGAAAAGAACAGCTCCTCTTAGCTTTAGTTGCTTAGCTTCTGATGTAGTGGGTAGATCTGGGTGGTTGTTTTCAAATTAATCTGTGTGCTTTGTAATGGCATTTGACTGTTGGGGACAATATGTATTTATATACCATAAATGGCTACTTGCCATCTTCAGAGAGAAAATCTTTTATGTGTTAAACCTAAGACATTATTTTATGTTTCGTTTAAAAAAAGTTTCATGTTTTCTGCTGTTTGTGTTTCAGACTTTGGTTACTTGGGAAATTGTTTTAAAGTTAAGGTTCATTAAGGGATCAATTTGTAGTACAGTCTTTAAATGACTGCTTTTTTAAGCATGCAGTTTAAATTGATTTTTGTGCATTTAAGGCTCTGTGTATCAGACTAGAAACATATATAGCTCTGTATCTAAAGTTTACATATAGCAGAAAATAAAAATAACGGGCTGTTGCTCTGCAAAATGTATTTGTACTAGTGAGACATAATTAAAAGGAGACAATAAAATGGGGTATTGGTGGTCATAGTTAACCTGGCAGTTATCAAACTTTGGGGACATAACAAAATCAGGTCCGACCATCTGTCTTCAATAAAAGACACACAAAAAAATCAAAATGAGAAGCAGAGTCTTGATGTAGACCTATCAATGTACAGAAGGACAATTGCTGATCTATGTTCATAGCAACTTTATTCATAACAGCCAGAAACTGGAAACTGCTTAGATGTCCCTCAACCAAAGAATGGATAAAGAAAATGTGCTGGACAATGGAATACTACTCGCTATTAAAAATAAGTACATCATGCACTTTGTAGGCAAATGGGTGGAACTATACTGGATCATCCTGAGTAATACAATTCAGACCCAGAAAGCACACATGTCATGTATTCACATATTAGTAGATATTAACCATAAAGCACAGAAAAACCATATTATAATCCACAGATCCAAAAATTCTAAGTAAAAAGGAGGGCCTAAAGGGGATTGCTTGAATCCCATTCAGAAGGAGAAATATATTAGACATCTGGGGTCGATGGAAGGAGGACACTGGGAAGGGAACAGGAGAGATCAGATGGAGGGATGACAGAGGGAGAGAACACTAGGAGAGACAACTGGAATAAGATGGGGTATCTCTGTCGTCAGTTAGAAACCTGGGATAATGAAAATTTCCAGGAATCTATGAGAGTAAGCCTAGCTAAAACTCCTAGCAATGGTGAATATGGGGCACGATAGGCTATCTCTGTTTCTATGCCTGTACCATGAAGTTTTTATTACTATTTCTGTATATACAGCTTGAAATCAGGGATGGAGATACTTCCAGAAGTTCCTTTATTGTATAGGATTGCTTTAGCTATTCAGGGTTTTTGTTTTCCCCTATGAAGCTGAGAATGGCTTCTTCTATAAAGTATTGCATTGGTATTTTGATTGGAATTGCATTAACATTATAGATTACTTTTGTTGGGATGGCCATTTTTACTTTGTGTACAGGAAGGCTACTGATTTTTTGAGTTAACTTTGTATGCAACCACTTTGCTGAAGGTGTTTATCAGCTGCAGGAGTTCTATGGTAGAATTTTTTTGGGTTACTTAAGCATATTATATCATGTGCAAATAGTGATACTTTGGCTTCTTCCTTTCCAATTTGTATCCCCTTGATCTCCTTTAGTTGTCCTATTGCTCTAGCTAGGACACCAGGAACTATATCAAAGAGATACAGAAAGTATTCTGTCCCTGATTTCAGTGGAATTGCATTAAGTTTCTCTCTATTTTTTTATGACAGCATATATTATGTTTTGTTATGTGCTTTGTATCCCTAACATTTCCAAGACATTTTTTAATTTTAAATTTTTTTGCTCTTTTTTTTTCCTTTTTCTTTTTTTATTTTTATATCAATCAGAGGTTAGGTACTTTGCATCCCCGACGTAGCCCCCTCTCTCGTTCCCTCCCACTCTCCCCATCCCTCGCTCATCTCCTCCCAGCCCACTCCAAGTCCACCTACAGGAGAGGATCTCCTCCCATTCCATCCAACCCCAGTTCATCTTGTCTCCTCAGGGCTGGCTACAATGTCCTCCCCTGGGATCTTGCCAGGCTGTTACTCCCTGGCGTGTATGTGGAAGAGTCAAAGAGCCAGCCATCGAGTTCATGTCTGAAACAGTCCCTGTTCCCCTTACTAGGGTCTTCAGTTGGAATGTATTACCATTTATCCACTTTGTATCCCAGCTATAGTCCCCTCCAACCCCACTCTCCCTCCTTCTTCTCCTCTCATGCCCATTCCCCAGTAAATTGATTTGGGAGGTCTTCCTCTCCTTCCATCTGACCTTAGCTTATCAAGTCTCATCAGACTGGCTTCATTGTCTTCTGTCTTTTATCAAGAAAAGGTGTTGAATTCTGTCAAATACTTTTTTGGCATCTAATGAGATGATCATGTGATTTTTTTTCTTTCAGTTTGCTTATATGATAGATAATATTCATGGATTTTCACATTGAACCGACCCAGCATGCCAAGGATGATGCTGCCTACTTGATCATGGTAGATGATGCTTTTGATGTGTTCTTGGATTTAGTTTGGGAATATTTTACTGAGTATTTTTGTGTCAATGTTCATAACAAAAATTGGTCTAAAATTTCCTTTTTTTCGGAGGGGGTATTTTGTGGTTTAGGTATCAGGGTGATTATGGTTTCAAAGAATGTGTTTGGGAATGTTCCTTGTTTTTATTTTGTGAAATAATGTAAGGAGTATTGGGTGGATGTCTTTGGATGTCTGGAAGAATTCTGTGCTGAAACCAACTGGCCCTGGGCTTTTATTTGGATGGGAGACTTTCAATGACTGTTTCTATTTCCTTAGGGGTTAAAGGCCTATTTAACTTGTATACCTGTGCCTAATTTAACTTTGATATGTAGAATCTATCTAGAAAATTGTCTATTTTATTTAGAGTGACAAATTATGTGGAGTACAGGCTTTTGAAGTATGACCTAATGATTTATAAGATTTTGTCAGTGTCTGTTGTGTTTTCCCTCTTTTCATTTCTGATTTTATTGATTTTTTAATTTTTATATTAATCACAGGTTATGTATTTTGTATCCCAGCCATAGCCTCCTCCCTCATTCCCTCCCAATCCCTCCACCCCTCCCTCATCTCCTCTCTGCCCCTTTCAAGTCCATGGATAGGGGAGGACCTCTTCACCTTCCTTCGGACCCTAGCTTATCAGGTCTCTTCAAGACTGGCTGCAATGTCTTCTTCTGTTGATACTGTTTCTCTGCCTTTTAGTTAATTTGGCTGAGGGTTTGTCTATCTTGCTCATTTTCTCAAAGATACAGCTCTTGGTTTCCTTGAGTCTTAGTATTATTCTCTCTGCTTCTAATGTATTGATTTTAGCCCTGAATTTGATTATTTCCTGACATCTACTCCCTTTGGGTGTGTTTGCTTCATTGTTTTCTAAAGCTTCCTGGCGAACTGTTAGGTTGCTAGTATGAGTGAGTCCTCTCCAATTTCATTATGAAAAGACTTTGTGCTCTGGGCTTTCTTCTTAACATTGCTTTAGTTCTTTCCCAGAAGTTTGCATATGTTGTGTCTTCATTTTCATTTAATTATAGGAAGTCTTTAATTTTTTTCTTTACTTCATCCCTGACCCAATGGTCATTGAGTAGGGAGCTGTTCAGTTTCCAAGAGTATGTATGTTTTTGTTGTTGTTGTTTTGTTTGTCTGTTTGTTTGTCACTTCTATTGTTGTTGAAATCAAGTTTCCAATAGAATCAAATCGAAAACCTGGAAATAAACCCACACACAATGGAAAAAAGAAAGCATTATCAACAATTGGTGCTGGTCTTACTGGATGTCTACATGTAGAAAAATCCAAATAGAACCATATCTATCACCCTGTACAAAATTCAGATTCATGTGGATCTAAGGCCTCAACATAAAACCAGAAACACTAACTCTATTAGAGGGGAAAACCTTGAACTCATTAGCACATTCACCAACAGCTCAAGTTCTAAGAGCAAAAATTAACAACTGAGACCTCACGAAATTGAAAACTTTCTGTAAAACAAACAACATTATCAATACATCTGACAAAGGGCTAATATCTAAAATATATTTTAAGAACTCAAGAAATTAAGCACAAACAAACCAAATAATCCAATTTAAAAATGGGGTACAAAGCTAAACAGAAAATTCTCAACAGAGGAATTTCAAATGGCTGAAAAGCACATAAAAATGTACAATGTACTTAGTCATGAAGAAAATGCAAAACAAAAAGACAGATTTCATCTTACACCCATCTGAATGAGTACGATCAAGATACAAGCGACAGGGACCTGGGGAAATGGCTCAGAGGTTAAGAGCACTGGCTGCGGGGTTAAGGATTTAGGTCAGTGATGGAGCTCTTGCCTGGCAAGTGCCAGGCCCTGGGTTCGTTCTTCTGCTCTGGAAAAAAAAAAATCACTGGCTGCTCTTCCAGAGGTCCTGAGCTCAATTCCCAGCAATCACACAACCATCTATAATAAGATCTGGTGCCCTCTTCTGGTGTGCAGCTCTACATGCAGATAGAACATTGTATACATAATAAATAAATCGTTAAACAAGAGACACAAGTGGCAGCACATGCTGGCAAGGCTGTGGAGAAAAGAGAACATCCTCCATTGTTGCTGGGGGTGCAAACATATACAACCACTCTGGAAATCAATATTGCACTAACTTCAGAAAATTTGAAATAACTCTACCTCAAGACATGGCTATAATACTCCTTGGTATATAGCCAAAAAATGCTCTACCATATAACAAAGATACTTGATCAACTGTTCATAGTAGCTTCATTCAGAATAGCCAGAATCTGGAAACAACCTAGATGTCTCTCAACCAACAAATGGATAAAGAAATTGTGTTATATTTACATAATGGAATACTACTGAGATTTTAAAAACAAGTAAATCATGACATTTTCAGACAAATGGATGGAACTGGAAAAGAGTATCCTGAGTGAGATAACCCAGAAAAACAGACATGGTATGTACTCGCTTATAAATGGATTTTAGCCATGTAGTACAAAGGAATACTATTACAACTCACAGACCCAAAGAAGATATATAACAAGGAGAACCCAGAGGAAGATGCTTAACTCTCACTCAGGAGAAGAAATAGAATAAACATTGTAAGTGGTTGAAGAAAAAGAACAGGGTAAGAGAAAGAGCATGGAGAGAAAGGAATGACAATATCATACCTGGGTAGAGAAGGGGCATGAAGGCATAGCGTTTGCTGAGAGAAAAGAAACCTTGGACAGGGACTTCTCTGTGACAAGCTGGAGACCTATGACAGGGTAGGCTCCTGGGAAGATAATAGAGTGACTCTACCTGAGACTCCTAGTAACATGGGTCATGAAACTGAAGAGGCAATCTTCTAACTAGACATGTCTTCTAGTGGATGAGGGGAATAGCAACCCACTTTCAAATATTTTGACTGAAAATTTACCTGCCTAGGTGATGTGCCAAGTCAGAAATAGAGCAGAGATGGCTGCTCTAATGACTGGCCCAACCTGAGATTCATCCCATGGGAGAGAGCCAACTTCTGACATGATTAATGATGCTCTGCTTGGCTGGCAGACAGAGCCTAGCAAAGATGTCCTCTGAGTTGCTCCACCCAGTAGTTGGTGGAAACAGACACAGAGATCCACAATCAACCATTTCGTGGAGTACTGAGCCTTTTAGAAGAGTTGGAAAAATGATAGAAGGACCCAGAGGTGACAGGAGCTCTACAAGAATACCAACAGAGTGAACTAACTGGGACCGAGAAAGTCCTGTTGGGACTGAAGCACCAATCAAGGACCATGCATGGAATGGACCTAGGCAACCTACAGAGATGGAGCCAATAGGCAGCTGCTAGGTCCTCATGTAAATGCCCTAGTAAGACTAATAGGGGACACTGCCAGGGACTTAATTGCCCGCTGTTTGATTACTTTTCCCTGGTGGGGCTACCTTGCCAAGCCACAGGAAAAGAGGATGCATTCAGTCCTGATACAAGTTGACATGTAGGGTTGGTGAGTGGGTGGGTGGATCTCCTTCTTGGGATGGGGATAAAAGAAGCAAGAAAGGAGGGTGAGGACAGGAGGAGAGGAAGGATGAGCCCACGACCTGACCTGGATGTAAAACAAACAAACAAACAAACAGAAAAAAAGAAAAGAAAGACTATCTCCTGTAAATAAGCATACCTCTACTGGAGGGGTTGTGATGCCAACTCAGCCACAAAACCTTAGACTTATTATTTGGCCTGTCCACAAGATGTGTAAGGGAAACGTAGGAGTAGAAATTTGAATAATAACCAACCAATGGATGGTGCAGCTTGACACCCATGCCATGAGAGAGCCCACCCCTGACACTGTTAATGATATTCTATACTTGCACACAAGAGCCTAGCATAACTGTCATCAGAGAGGATTCATCCAGCAATGATGAAAACGGATGCAGAGATCCATAGCCAAACATGAGGCTGGGGAAATCTGAGAAATCTGGTACAAGAAAGTGAAGAAAGAGTGAAAAGAGTCAGAGGATTTGAGGATCCATCAAACATCATACAGAATCAAATAATCTGTACCTAATAGCGGATAGAGACCAAACCACCAAGGAGAGGGCATGCATGAGGTCCTATGCCCTCTGCACATAAGTAACAGCTGTACAATTTGGTCTTCATGTGGGTCCCCTAATAATAGGAGTAAATGTTGTCTCTGACTCTGTTGCCTGCCTCTTGTTCCCCTTCTCCTAACTGGGCTGCCTTGTCTAGCCTTAATAGGAGATGCTGGTCTTAATACAACTTGATATGCCAAGGCTAGTTGATCACCATGGGAGGTCTCCCCTTCACTGAGGGGAATGGGAGGTGGGGTGAATGGGGAGTGAAGTGGGAAGGAGGAACTGGCAGGAGAGGAGGGAAGGGAAGCTGTGGTGTGGATGTAAAATAAGTAAGTAGCTTAAATAATAATAATTTTAAAAAGGTGATAAACAGAAAAAGAAGATTTAGTCAAGGTAGCAAGGAGATCCTCAAACTTCTCAAAACTATGTTTGGCTTTGTAAATGGCAAGATTACATGTTATACTTAATATTACATTTTATCTACCATTTTATTATCAATCTTATCTATTATTAAAAATTGCTTCTTTCATATGACATGTATATTACTCACTAACACAAGGGACTTCTCTTTTCAATAGTAGCTGTGTCCTTTACTTTTTTTTTATTATTTGAACAAATACCTGAAAAATAAGTATCTTATAGAAGGTAAGGTACACTTTTTGCTCATGAATTGAGTGGAAAGTCAGTCATTTTGGAGAAGGAATACTAGGAAAATGACCTCCTGACTTTAGCAGCTGGATTCAAAGTCCACCATCTCTCATCTCAGAAGAAAAGGAAGTATTCAGGTATGAAGGGTCCAGAAAAGATTTAAGCTAAAACCCTACAAGTCTAGTGCTTTTCCATTTACTTCTTCCACCTACTTAATTTATTAGAACCACCCAAATCATTCCAAACAGTAGGAGACTGAGTGTTAAAACAGATGAGCCTATAGAGTATATTTTATATCAAAACCATACTGTTCCAACCTTTGCCCTCATACTCTCATTGGCATGTACTAACACAAATTACATTTTCCCACAGTCTTAGCATTCAAAAACTCTTCAAAGTTTCAATGTCCAGAGTCTCTTCTAAACAATATGGCATTTTTTTTTAACTATGAGTGCTTATGTTTTTTTTTAAGTGGTATGTTTTCAATATACAGTGCTAATTTGCTCATGCCACACAAGAGAACAAATGGAGAAATGGGAATGTTTTATTATATTCCTGAGAGATATGAATTGTAGGTTGTTTCCAAGACTGACAGCAGACCAAAGGAATGACTCCATCCAACCTTAGCGTGTGGAAACAATGGGTTTTTGAAGTTAATTACAGCAACTTGTATGGGGATTAAATATCAGGACCATTTTGAGTGAGTCAGAACTAAATAGCTTTTAATTTAAAAGGCCCACTTGATCAGGGATGAGAACTTTGTAAAAGCTTCAATATGATATGGAATCTACCTTCAATTAACATTCTATTTCTTATAGACTTTAGGACCTTCCCCTTTCTCCTTCCACTAGTGAGTGTTAAAATACCCATGACTATCATTGTTATTTCGCTTCTCTTGTTTCTATGAATAAAGGCTAATGTTATTTCTTCTTGTAGACGACAAAGGTATGGTTCATGTTATAGCTAAAGAATGATTTATATTCTTACAACGATATGGCAGGAAAATATCAGAACAAAGCAAGACTGAAAACCAGTCTGGCTGACAAGCATAAAATCTAACTGTTCCTACAATTGTCTACATGGTAAGAAATCTAAAATCATGACATTGAATGGTGAGAGGCTTCCTGCTTATAATGTGACATCAGAGGCTGAGGGCAAAATCCGTCTATGACGACATTCTCTAGGCCCAAACTGCTCTAAGTACCTCTGTCTCTCCATCTCTGTTGCCTTGAGCTTATGTGGCCTCTGTACTGAGCCATTATCATTCAGAGCTGTCTCATTATTCCATGAAAATCCTAAGTTTCTGGCATCACCATAAAAATCTCTATTTGCCTCTGTGCTTTAGACTTTACCTCCCCATCTTCACCGACAGCCTGTTCAGGTGTTTGCACACTAAGGCTGACCCTGCTCCATGTCCACAAGCCGTAAGGAAACTCTCTGAATTTTTACTTAGGCCTCCATAGCTTTTCCTTTTTGAATTAGAAAAGCCTATAAACTAATACTATGTGAGAATGTTAAATCCTTCTGCCAGCTTGAAATTCACTCTGAAGCCTCTATAAGTACTTGCCAGATCTCTAAGCAGCTGATTGGTTGACCTTGACAAAACATTTCTGTAGATGTTTCTTAGTTAATACAATGACTAAAGTCTCTTTCTTGATTTTCCTTTTCAAATGACTTTTGCCTCTTGCCAACTGTGTCCTTTGATGAGAGAGATCATGTTCTAGTGGCTCTGTTCTATGTTTTCATTTCTCTCACCATAATCTCAGAAAAGAACACTGAGTAGCAACCATTCCAGAGTCAGTCTGTACTTATAAATTACTTGTACCTTAATACAAAATTAACTCCTTCTTTACCAAATATGTTATATGCTGTATGAGTTTGGATAAGCTGATTTTTCCAACTTTACTCCTTTAAATGAACATGTACAATTACCTGTATACTATTCCTAATTTCCTGGGAAAACAACAGATTGATTTCCAAAGTTGTACGAATTTGCATTCCCACTAGCAATACAAGAGGGTCCCATTTCTCCACAACTTCTCTTTCATGTGTTGCCACTTGAGTTTTTGATCTTAGCCATTTTGATTGGTGCAAGGTTAAATAGCATGGTCATTTTGATTTGTATTTTCCTGATGACTAATGACATTGAGCATTTCTTTAAGTGTTTCTCTGCCATTCTATATCACTCTTAGGCATACATACAAAATATGCTCAAGTATACAACAAGGACATTTGCTCAACCATGTTTGTATCCATAATAGCCAGAATCTGGAAACAATACAGATATCCTTCAGCTGAGGAATGGATACAGAAATAATGGTACATTTACACAATGGAATACTATTCAGCAATTAAAAACAAGGAAATCATGAAATTTACAGGGAAATGGTGGGAACTAGAATAGATCATCCCAAGTGAGGCAATCTAGAAGCAGAAAGACACACATGGTGCATACTCATTTACAAGTGAATATTAGACACATAATATAGGATAAATATACAAAAATATGTACACCTATAGAAGCTAAGCAAGAAGAAAGACCCTAGAGAAGTTGATCGATCTTTATTCAGAATGGCAAATGAGATAAATGTTAGAAGCAGGAAAAAACAAGGAACAAGACAAGAGCCTACCACAGAGGGCCTCCGAAGACTTTACCTAGCAGGGTAGTGAAGCAGATTCTGAGACTCATAACCAAATTTTGGGTAGAGTGCAGGGAATCTTATGAAAGAAGGGGGAGATAGAATGACCTGGAGGGGACAGCAGCTCCACACGGAAACCAACAAAACCAAAAAAGCTGGGCCCAGGTGTCTTTGCAGAGACTAATACTCCAACTAAGGACCATTCATGGAGATAACCTAGGACCCCTACTCACATGTAGCTGATGGCAGCTCAGTATCCAAGTAGTTATCCTAATAAGGGGAGCACAGGCTGTCCCTGACATGAACTCAGTGGCTGGCTCCTTGATCACCTCCCCCCCGACCATTACCAGGCCACAGAGGAACACAATGCAGCCAGGCCTGATGAGACCTGATAGGCTAGGGTCAGATAGAAGGGGAGGAGGACTTCTCGTATCACTGGACTATAAGAGGGACATAGGAGGAGAAGAAGAAGAGAGGGTGGGACAGGGAAAAGACGAGGGAGGGGCCTACAACTGGGATACAAAGTGAATCAACTGTAATAACAAACAAACAAATATCCTCTTTGCCTTTCTTAATGGGGATTGAGCATCTTAGCCAGAGTCCTCCATCCTGATTAGCTTCCTTAGGTGTACAGATTTTAGTATGTTTACCCTATATTATAAGTCCAGTATCCACTTATGATTGAGTATATACCCTGTGTGTCTTTCTGTTTCTGGGATACCTCACTCAGGATGATGGAGCCTACCACAGAGGGCCTCTAAAAGGCTCCATCCTGCATGGTATCAAGGCAGATGTTGAGACACATAGCCAAACTTTGGGCAGAGTAAAGGTTATTTTATGAAAGAAGTGGAAGACAGTAAGACCTGGAGAGGACAGGAGCTCCACAAAGATAGTGACAGATCCTAAAAGTCTTGGAACAGGGCTTTTTCTTTTTTTTTCTTTCTTTCTGAAACTGATATTCCAGCCATACTCTAGACCACTATGGAGATGGTCTAGAACCCCTGCACAGAGGCAGTTCAGTATCCAAGTGGCCTGCATAGTAATGGGAACAGGGACTGCCTCTGACATGAACTGATTGGCGTGTTCTTTGATCACCACCCCTTGAGGGGGGAGCAGCCTTACCAGGCCATGGAAGAAGACAATGCAGCCACTCCTGATGAGACCTGATAGACTAGGATCAGAGGGAAGGGGAGGAGGATCTCCCTTTTCAGTTGACTGGGAGAGGAACATGGGTGGGGAAGAAGAAGGGTGGGATTGGAAGTGAAGGAGGAAAGGAGGTACAGGGGGGATATAAAGTGAATAAACTGTAATTAATAAAAATAAAAATAATTAAAACAAACAAATAAATAATTACAATTATATGTACACATAAAATGCTATGAGGACTCATGCAACTCTATACTTGCTGCAGTACTTTATAAAGAGCAATTCTTACTCTTATGTGGAGGCTTTTTTAAAAATATAAACTTTTGGTACAAATAGTCACTTCTAGAATTTTTTCTTTTTTATGATAATTGAGCTTATTAAAAGTTGTGGAATACCTAACACAATGAGACCATAACAAAACTCAGTAGAACTTAATCATACTAAAAGAAAAAAAAAAGTGCCACCGTGCTTCCAGAGTGAAATAAATAGGTCACTCACAAGAAAGCATGGCTACGGTTGTGGCAGAATACACAAAAGAAGCAGAAAATGTAATAAAATAGTGAACTAATACTTCTACATGTCTACAGGGAATTTTATTCCAAACTTACATATTTAGAAAAAAAAGTGAATCTTAAGCATAAACTGTGTTTATTATAGTTATTAACCAACCACAAAGACTATTTATTTACCAATCAACCCTTTTTGAAATATTGCCTCTCTCTTTCTCTCTTTCTCTTTCTCTGTGTGTACACATGCATGCATGTACAAAATATTTCCATAAAGGAATGCCTAAAACTAAAACTTGGAAATGAACACAGACCAGAAGTGCACTTTTTCATGTGTCAACTGCTAGACAGTCTAAAATGAAGGTATTGTCTAATGAGAGACTTCCTGTTCATATGAGAGAAGCCACAGAGGCAGTAGTACAAACCCTGGGCTGTCATTTTGAGAAAAGAACAGGAGAGCAAAGCAGCAAAATATTGAGTGAAATGTGTATAAGGGATTTAACTCCGCGAGTACAACAGCACTCTTTGTGAGTTAAAATAAAAAGTTTTTTTTTTCAAAAGCCACAATTAGAAATCCTTCAGGGCAGCAACAGCAGGATTTTGGAAAGAACAAATTCAAACCACTTCAGATAAACAGGTAAATGATGAAACCAGAAACAAACACAGGACTTCCTTTGGACTGGTGATGCTTTGGTATATTACAGTCCTGCTCTGGGAGGTAATGGTTTTAAACAGATAGCCTATATGGTTTACAAAATTTGGGGCTTTAATTTTAGATGCAGATACTGTCTTAGTCAGGGTTTCTATTGCTGCAATGAAACATTATGATCAAAAATAGCAGCATAGGAAGAAAAAGATTTATTTTGCTTACACTTTCCCATTGCTTTTCATTATTAAAAGAAGTCACAACAGGACTAAAACAGGGCAGAAATTTGGAGAAAGGAGCTCAT
Organism: Pachyuromys duprasi; assembly: GCA_028658305.1. Lineage (NCBI taxonomy): Eukaryota > Metazoa > Chordata > Mammalia > Rodentia > Muridae > Pachyuromys > Pachyuromys duprasi. The sequence goes on along the minus strand of CM053745.1, from coordinate 37,168,007 downwards.
GTAAAGGCTATGGAGGAATGGCCTAATCAGCTTCCTCTACAAGATCTACTCAGCCTGCTTTCTTATAGAACCTGGGACATAAAAAAAAAAAAAAAAAAAAAAAAAGAACCAGCCTAGGGATGGAACCACCCACAATGGGTTAAGCCATCCTCCATCAATCATTAAGCAAAAATGTGCCTTACCACCCGATCTTATGAAGGTATTTTCTCAGTTAAAATTTTAGACACCTCTTTTAGTAACTAACTTCCACTGTTGTTAACTAGGAGATGTGTTTCTTCAAACACTTATGGACTAATAAAAACTCAAGACTATAAATTTAAAAAAAAGTTTTTTTCTCCTTTCAGATAATTCCAGTTTGTGGGTCAAATTGACATAAGACTAGATGAAACAGATACCATATTTCATCAATAATGGTTTATGCCTAAGAAGTCCATCAATAATTCTTAAAAGATGGGTTTAAGTTTAAAAGTCTTAGTATACCAATGTGTAAATATACTACAATTTCTCTATCCATTCCTCAGTTGATGGATATCTGGGCTGTTTCCAGGTTCTGGCTATTACGAATAAAGCTGGTACAAACATGGTTAAACAAATGTCCTTGTGTACTTGAGCATATTTTGGATATATGCCTAGGAGTGGTAGAGCTGGATCTTGAGGAAGGTTCCGAAATGTCTGAGAAAGCACCAGATTGATTTCCAAAGTGGCTGTACAAGCTTCCATCCCCACAAGCAATGGAGGAGGGTTTCCCGTTTCCACATCCTCTCCAGCATGTATTGTCGCTTGAGTTTTTGATCTTAGCCACTTTGATGGGTGTAAGGAGAAATCTCAGGGGTCATTTTGATTCGCATTTCCCTGATGACTAAGGAGGTTGAGCATTTCTTTAAGTGTTTCTCTGCAATTCGGTATTCCTCAATTGAGAATTCTAATAGTAAACATTTAAAAATAAGGAAATCATGAAATTTGCAGGCAAATGGTGGGATCTAGAAAGATCATCCTGAGTGCGGTATTCCAGAAGCAGAAAGACACACATGGTATATACTCACTTATAAGTGGATATTAGAAATTAATATAGGATAAACATAATAAAATCTGTATACCTAAAGAAGCTAAGAAGGAGGACCCTTGGTAAGATGATCAATCCTCACTCAGAAAGGCAAATGCGATAGACATAAGAAGAGGATGAAAACAGGGAACAGGACAGGAGCCTACAACAGATAACCTCTGAAAGACTCTACTCAACAGTGAATTAAAGCAGATGCTGAGACTCATAAGCAAACTGTGGGCAGAGTGCAGGGGAATCTTATGAAAGAAAGGGAAGATAGAAAGATCTTGGGGGGACAGAAGCTCTACAAGGAGAGCAACAGAACCAAAAGTTCTTGGAACAGGGGTCTTTTATGAGACTGATTCTCCAACCAAGGACCATTAATGGTTATAACCTAGAACCCCTGTAGCCTATGGCAGCTCAGTCTCCAAGTGTGTTCCCTAGTAAGTGGTACATGGACTATCTCTGACATGAACTCAGTGTCTGGCTCTTTGATCACTTCCCTCTGAAGGGAGAGCAGCCTTAAACAGCCACAAAGGAAGACAATGCAGCCAGTCCTGAAGAGACCTGATAAGCTAGGGTCAGATGGAAGGGGAGGAGGACCTCCCCTATCAATGGACTTGGAGAGGGGCATGGGAGGGGATGAGGGAATGGGGGTGGGGTTGGTAGGGAATGAGAGAGGGGGCTACAGCTGGGATGCAAAGTGAATAAAGGTAATTAATATAAAAAATTAAAAAGTCTTAGTATATTCTCTCATGAGAAACATTTGTAGATGTGTGGATAGAATCATTATAATGTATAAGAGACACCTGGGACACAAGACAGAAGAGGACAGATTTTGGTGGAAAGCATTCTAACAGTCATAGTTCAGAATTTGGTTTGATTCAATCCCTAAACATTTGTGTCCTTAATATTTTGTCTTCTTCGTGGCATAATTAAGACACCACTAGAACTACCCTTGGAAAAGATAATATGCAGCTTGTAGAATTTAAAATAATCCCTTACTAGTTATTGATAGGCATTCCCCACCAATGAAAGAAGCCAGTTCAAGCCAAGTTAAAGTATATAATGATATAAAGGTATGTTTCTTAGTTGCAGCTCTCTGGAGAGTTCATTGATCTCAGAGGAGGAGGTCAAGGACATCACCATGTTACTATGTAGACATGGAGAGAGAAAACATGCAGAGAGAAACAGAGGGGAAAGAGAGAGATAGAGGAAGAGAGGAAGAAGGAGAGAGAGAAAGAGGGAAAAAGAGAGAGAGGGAGATGGAGAGGAAGAGAGGGAGAGGGAGAGAGAGAGAGAGAACCAAAATGTCAGAATTATACAGTGAAGAGCCTCTGAAGGAGAGCAAGCACAAAAGTCCAGGGTAGCAGACAACATATGCAAGCCATGCCCTGTAACAGGTAGGGACTGAGGTATACTGGGAGAACATAGAAGCCAGGTCATCTTTGGTATGTTAAATAGGCACCTCACCAGTTTGTCCCAAGTCTGAAACCCAAGAATTACCTTTCCCTTTGCTCCATCCAAATACATAAAAGGAGGCAATTTAAGAAGGGAAGCTTCCCCTGTCTTGGCAGAGTGTGGCAGTCAACTTGTCCTGTTTGACTATATTGCCTGCTTTTGAATCACTTTCTCATGGCTGGTCTGTGTTGTCTGGCCTCAGTGGAGGAGGTGGTCCTGATGTGCTGTGGTGTGTTGGGTAAGGGGTAGGAATGAGGGAAGAACCCTTTTCTGAGGAGAAGGTGAGGGGGAAAATGAAGAAGAGGGTAGGATAAAGGAACAGGAAGGAGAGAAGGAAGGGGCTGGGATCTGGATGTAAAGTAAAAACAATAAGCTAGTCTAGCTTATCACAGATATATACCTTAGGTTGAACAGATAATAAATATCTAGAAACAAGTAAAGTTTGCCTATTCAGATTTATTATTGTTATTAAAATGATAGCTGACATGTAGGTAGATAGATAGATAGATGTGATTATATACACCGAAATACAAGTGTAAATAGGTAGATAGATGGTCCTCAAAACTATAGAGATATACAGAATATGGCATTTAATGATGTTTTCATCAATTTAAGGGGTTTTGTTCTTGAGACGTGTCAGCTCCTGGCAACATCCCCAGCCTATATCAATAATGATGATGAGCATCGTTAAATCTCTTTGATGATAGCTTTATTAATAGCAAGCTAGCCACTGGGAAAAAGTGACCCAACTTTCTCTACTAACAATTTCTTCACAGTTTTTTCTGCTGGATATACTGGGCGAAAAGCAGAAGATAATGCTTCAACTTTATAGGGAGAGAATGGGTGACTGACCTGGCAGTAAACTCTCTAGGTCATCTCTTAGTTTTGGTAGCTGCTTGCCTGTACTTCATGCTTAATAAATAATTTTATTCCTTCTCAAGTTTCTGATGTGGTTGAAGTCTATATAATTGTAGTTTCACAGTTACGCTTAAGTTGTTTAGGATTTAAGAAGATGCTTTAAGGTCTAAAAATATGTTTTTTTAAGTTGCTATATACAAGATATGAAAGAGAATGATTTATGTACAAAACTTTAGACTCACCTAGATAGGATAGATAATAATTTCTTCAAGGTTGCCTAACACAAGTGAGCTAAACATGTGAATATAACTTTTACATATGACTTTGCTAATTGTTAAATAACTGTTCTTAATGTATGTAGTTTATTATAAATAAAGTCCATATGCATTTGGAAAAAAGAAAGTTGGACACAAATTGAATGTTTTTGTTTTTTTTTAGTTTAAAGTCAATATCAATGAATTTCATGTTCTATATTTTTAATTGGAAACAGATTCCCAAAGAGTATTACACAGGATGTAATTTTCCTTGGTATAGAATTTAAACAAGAAGGTAAAACCTTGGATAATTACCTTCCTTTGAAATTGCATTTTATTCAGCTTAAATTTACCCACAATCTCTTTACTCAATTTTGTGCTTGAGGTCCTACACTTATGTATGTGAATTAATGCATGCAATGAACTTTAACTTATATACATGTACAATACTTAATAAATTATATATTAAATTAAAAACTGTATTTTGTTTAAAATAAGTTTAAAATACTGTGATTTGAAAAGAAAAAAACAACAGAAGTTAAAATTAAAATTTACCTATATATTCATTTATTACAATTTATTCACTTTGTGTCCCCATTCAGCCCCCTCACTAGTCTTCTCCCAGCCCTACTCACCCTCCCTCTTCTCCCCATTGCCCTTTCCCTGGTCCCCTGATAGGGGAGGACCTCCTTCCCTATTATTTGACCCTAGGTTATCAGGTCTCATCAAAGCTGGCTGCATCAACTTCTCTGTGGCCTGGCAAGGCTAAATCTCCCCCCAGAGGGAGGTGATGAAAGAACAGACCACTGAGTTCATGTCAGAGATAGTCCCTGTTTCCTTACTAGGGAACCCACTTGGAAACTGAGCAGCCAATGGGGCTTCCTTTGAAGAGGGGGTCTAGGTCCTCTTCATGCATGGTTCTTGGTTGTAGTATCCATCCCCTGCAGGCTTCCCTGGATCCACATATTTTGGCTCTGTTGTTTTTCTTGGGGAGATCCTTTCTTACATTTGGTTGCCAGAAGCACTATTGTTTTAAGCTGAGAATACAATGGTGGATGGTGATTAGCTCGCTCTCTCCACTACCTCTTCTCTTTTCTCCACTACCACCTATGGGTGATGTCACACTATAATTGTCACTATCTTATCAGCTATAAATGTGCATGTAAGTGAATCCTGGTTTCATCACTCTTCAGGGCAGGCTTAGAAATCACAGACAATACCCTGAGTAGAATAGATACTCTTGAGACCCTATCTGGGCATTTTAATGGACATTGACTTGAACAAATTAAAGTGTTCTCTATTTTCATTTGTCCTGGTTTTCTTACCACGGCTTTTGACACTAAACATTATGCTAACTCATGCCTGTCTTAGTGCAATGAAGTCTTTGCTCAAAGAGCTCTATTTCCTCTTTGCTCTTAGTCATTTTTAGATATTGTTCTTCCTCTTTTCTCTTTTTAGGCACTACACAAGGGTTTTGCTTCCTTCCTATATGTAGTTCCTATACAGCACTGATGCTATTTTGAGATTTCATATATCAGCCCTCCGGAAAAGTTCCCCAACATCCACACCAAGGAATGACTGACAACTACTGGAAAGAAGAGACAGATTTTGTCATTGCATCAACACTCTAAATTGAAGTCTGAGTTGTTTCTTTGGAGGGAAAAATAATGAAGACAGAAGATAGAAATGGGACAGGTTGCTTAGGGGTGGAATATCCTTTTATGTCATAAAAATTAAAAGAAAAATAAATCCTGCCCTGTTTTGGCAGGGGACCGGTAATGCATGATCTGGTTTCCAAATGATTTTAAGGTTACTTCTTGTGGAAAGAAAAACTAAAGTCAAGAAAATGAAGTCTTTTGCCTACATAGAAACCTAGCATTCCGTTTGGAAACCTCTCAGAAATGAAGGGCCACATTATGCTCTACGTAAGCAATGGGAGAAATGACTATCCCATCAATGAAATAATGTATTTTTCTCTCTTGGAGATAGTAAACTAACACAGCATAGCACTTGTTGAGTTACAGAATTGTCTGAGTAATTTTTTATATTACTCAGAAAAGGATAACTTTTTCTTTTCTTCTTTTTAAGTCTTTTCAAAACAGGATTTCCTTAATGTGCTGGGCTCCAAAATCTCCCGCTTTCCACCCACAATGCAGCTGCATTTTTTAACCTGTGGCTGACCTCTTTGCCAGTTCAATTCAAATAGCATGACCTTTTTCCTTTTCTTTTCCATCTGCTTCAGCTGGGTGGCTGCCAAAGCTTACAACTTTCCTAACCTGCAGGCTTTCTTTTAACCTCTAATGAAATTGTTGTAGAGCCTCTGCTTGAGTTCATTCTTGAATTCTATTATTAACTGGACTAAGAAACCCAAAAGGCAATTCTGATTCCCTGACTATCATCAGTGACATTAACATTGTAGAGACAGCCAAAAATTTCCCATATTTACCTGTTCTTTAACCACCAGCCATGAATATAAATAGAAGACAGCTCAAACTGAAAGCATACAGAATTCCCCCAACACTGTTCCATGTCTTTAAGATTCCTTAAATATTTACCAAAAGATTTCTTTTAAGTCTCTAATCTATATTTTTCCAGTTACTAGGATTTTGATATAACAATAAAAGATGAGAAAAATATTCACTATTTCAGGGAACAAGGAATATTCTTTCGTAAAATATTTTACCAAGCATTTTACAATGGTCTTTTTGAAGAAATGTTGAAAAATTCTAACTTATTTTTCAATTTGAATATTTCTAGTTATTTTTGTCTTCTACGGTGATTACAATTTTATCAGTTCTTCCTACTTCTTAGATACTTCTCATTTATTATTACAAAATTTACCTGATTTATCCCCTTGTTTTAATACTATGGTTGCTTTGTTCCTCCACATAACAACTCTTTTATGATAATCCTGTGTGTCAGCATGAGTATATTAAAATTGTTTCAGATCTCTTGGACAACTTCATAATATTTAAGACAGAAGAATATGCTAAAATCTGTATACCTAAAGAAGCTGAGCAAGAAGGAGGACCCATGGTAAGATGATCAATCCTCACTCAGAAAGGCAAATGGTATCAACATTGGAAGGGGGGAGAAACAGGAAACAGAACAGGAGCCTACCACAGAAGGCCTCTGAAAGACTCTACCCAGCAGTGTATCGAAGCAGACTTTAAGGCTCATAGCCAAACTTTAGACAGAGTGCAGGGAATCTTATGAAAGAAAGGGGAGATTAAAGACCTGGGGGCTGAGGGGAGACAGGAGCTCCATAAGGAGAGCAACAGAACCAAGAAATCTGGTCCCAGTGGTCTTTTCTGAGACTGATACTACAACCAAGAACCAATACATGGAAAAAACCTAGAACCCCTGCTCAGATGTAGCCCATGGCAGCTCAATGTCCAAGTGGGTACCTTAGTAAGGGAAACAGGGACTGTCTCTGACATGAACTCAGTAGCTGGCTTTTTGATCACCTCCCCCTGAGTGAAGAGCAGCCTTACCAGGCCACAGAGGAGGGCATGGCAGCTAGTCCTGAAGATACGTGATAAGCTAGGGTTAGATGGAAGAGAAGGAAGACCTCCCCTATCAGTGGACTCAGAGAGGGGCATGGGAGATGAGGGAGGTAGAGTAGGATTGGGAGGGAATGAGGGAGGGTGCTACAGCTAGAATACAAAGTAAATAAACTGTAATTAATATAAAAATCAAAATTTAAATTTAAAAAAGTAGAAATAAGCTGTATATAATTAGAAGTACAGGAAGTATCAATAATTTATATTTTACAATTAGATTATGTTTAATTCATATATTTATTTATTACAAGTTATTCACTTTGTATCTCTTGCTGCAGCCCCCTCCCTCATCTCATCCCAGTCCTACCCACCCTCCCTCTTCTCCCCCTGTGCCTTTTCCCTGGAGCCCTTACCTGATAAGGTAGGGTTACCATTAGATTTTCTTTGCTGGTTAAAGAAATAAGAATGCTTGCAGGTAATTCAGAATATTCATATAGTAATACAATTCAATAAATAGACCATTGGGTGGTTGTTGAATTCATAGTGTGTAATGTTACAATGTACAGTAGAAGGATATTAGTTTCTCCTATACTTTTCTTAACAGTAGAATCCCTGATACAATGAAAGGGAAGAAATAAGCATGTAAAACATTAGGGAAGGAAGAAGGAAGGAAGAAAGGGAGAGAAAGAGAAACAGAGAAAGACAGAGAGAGGACATAAAGAAGTACAAAAATGTAGGAGACATAGAAATATAAAATAAAGCCTAAGATTAAACTTTGAAGATTGATTCAGCTTTGCATCTTATCAGTGAATCATTTTATTTTTCTCTCAAAATTCAGGAGGTGATTCTAATGTGCTATCAGGTTTGAGGAATCAACAAAGTACACTGATTTCTGCATTCTGATACTCATTCATACTTAGTGTGCAGACCTGAGTGTAAAGAATATAGTATTCACTGAGTATACGATATACAATAAATGGAAAATGTAGAAGTTAAGAAAAAGTATATCTCTTCAGACTCATATATATTAATTTTTTGGAACTGTGTGCTTTCTATCTCTTTTAAAGACATTCACATGCTTGCTTAACATCTTCATGTATTTTGATTTTTGGGTGATTCCTTTTTGTTTGGGATATGTAGTTGTGGTTTCTATTGTACTTCTGAGTTAGAGGAATGACAACTGTATGTATAACTAGGAAGAAATATTCCCTTTATTTTAGGGATGTTTTTTTTTCTTTCCTGAAGTAGAGCCTGAATGATTTTTTAAAATAAACTTAGTTTACATATTGACTTTATTTGAATTCTTGAGAGATGTAGAAGCAATAGGAGATAAGAAAGCATATACATTGAAATGTTGATATTACAGGAAAGATGATAGATATAGATGCCAGACATACGTAAAATAGATAAAAGGCAGATGATACATAGGTAATAGATAAATAATAGGTAGATAAATGGTAGATGATACATGGAAAATATATATTCTCCAGTTTTCTTTTCCTTTGCAGGGGCCAACTACTGCCACTGTAAATCATTGTAAGACTAAGTGCCTGGAGTGCCTATGCTGTGGCTCAGTACTGGTACCTGAACTGTAGAATTAGGTTGTCTGCAGCGTCAATCTGTCACAAACCAAAGGCCTGAGGACCTGTAGGGCCCCAGCTGTCAACCCTGATGTGTTAAGGGCAGAGAACTTGTAAGTGAGATAATAAACAGCAGGAAATAATTGATATGTTCATCAATTATATTCATATATGTATATATGTATATAGTATCAGCTCCAGGAAAGAGAATGAGTCTCCTTGTCTTGCTTTTGTTCACGGTTGAGGCACCATAAGTGGCCAGTACTTGTTAGCCTTGAGGACCTACTTTCTCCAGCAGACCCACTCACTCATGCTTAGCATGGTGATCTCTACATACTTCCCTCAGAAAATCAGTCCCAAATAGTATATGTATATCTTTCCAGGCATCTCTAAATCAGTTAAGTGGATACTTCAAATTAATCATCAGCTAATCTTATGCATTGTAATATTACAATTATTCTGCTACTTTTTTATGTCCTAGGATTTGAAGGTGCTTTATTCTTTTCCTAGTTTATTATTATTATTTTAGTGGGAAACTAGGAACTATGATGAGTCTGCTAAACATAAGCATCTATTACTATGCCTTCGTTATACAAACTTAATATCTTTAGCTATTGCATGTCTCCTTTACCCAGTTATCTTTTAATAAATCATTGCACTTTCACTGGCTTTTAAAATACAACTCAACAGAGTAAGCAGATTTTCTAATTTCCTCTGGAATGCAAGTTATGTATCCTGCTTGTTTGCATTCATTTCAATATGAGCCAAGTACTTTGTTATTGTCTGTTTGTCAATAAGTAATTCAACAAAGTCTTCCTCACTTCCAAGTTATCCACTATTCTTGCATTTTTCATGTTAACGACAGTTTTTTTTTAATGAGTTGAGGATTTAAACCTTTTCTGAGTCATTAATTTCACACATCTCGTGATTTATTAAGCACTCTATATTCCTTAGTAATAATACTGTTTCTGGGCTTTAGGAATAAAACCTGTCTTGCTAATCTTTGCCAAGTAAACTTAACTATTGCTATATTTTACTTTGATTTTCCTTTCTCTTTATGAGACTGTTGTAATTCATTTCTTTAATAATGTTCAAGCTGTGTGAAAGTTAAGCATATTTTGGTACATACAATTTTAATTTAAATGAACTTTTTTTTTTTTAGTTTAGAGTAGTTGAATGCTTTTTACCCAAAATACATGAATCTTTAAGTTCAGCTATTGAAAGATATTTCATCATCTTCTGATATACTTACTTTAAATATTCCTTTTTATTCAAGATTCTTAAGAGAATCTAAACTTTTAAAATATAATTATGTCTCACACTTAATATATTTGTAAGTTGAATATTTTATCTAACTGTAATGAAGCTACACTTAATTTGTAATAACTCAAGGACATTATTATTCATTTTTCTAGATAAAAAACCACACTTTTTTATCACATATACATCACAATAACTTTAAATACTGTTTTGCTAAAGGAAATATAATAATAAATAAAATGCTTAATTCTTCTGAAATATTGTTTCTTTTAAACATGTCATCTATATTGTAGAGGTATATTCTGATTTGTTATGGATATTACTTTTAAAAGTTATATTATTGATCATATCACCATAAATTAGAATTAAAAATATTCTCTTTTGTTTAATTCCTCAAATCAATGATGATACTCATTCTGTTACAGATAGATAGATTATAGATAAATAGATGATAGATAAATAGATTGACTAATTAATGATATATAGAGATGATAGATAAATGATAGATGATAGAGATGATAAATAGATAGGTGACAGATAGATGATAGGTGATAGATGATAATAGATAAATAGATGATTGATAGATACATAGATGATAGATATATACACAGATTATAGATAGATAGGTAAATAGATGATAGATATAGATAGATGATAAATATAGACAGATTGATGGATCAATGATAGATATAGACAGATACATAGATAGACAGACAGAGATATGATAGAAAGATAGATATACATATATGTACGTGGATATACAGATATAGATCAATTATTTTCCCTTTTGATAATATTGTACATGTTCATTCATTACCATTAATAAAATATTTGGCTAATTATCTCCGCTGTAATCTACTCAATTCTCTCTCATTTTAAAATCATACTTTGATTTTACTTGCACTATTTAGTAGAGATAACATAAATTCTTAGATAATAAAACAAACTTTAGAATGGGCTAGGATTTTAAAGTTACTCTGTTTTAAGATACAACTGATACACATATTTTGGACTTTAATAGGTTATATTTCCCTTGTAATTTAATTTAACATATATTTTTAATTTTTCTGATGATATGAGTTTTTCTTTTGTATTGTTTAGAAAGTATTTTATGATTTGAAAGATTGAAAAGTTCTAAATATCTAATTGTTTTGTAAGGAGGTAAAAAGATCTTTTTTGTTGTTGTTATCACAAAGTTCATGGCTTTTACCCTTTAAATAAGATAAAAATTGTTAAAACCAATTTATTTTAGTTTCATTCTCAGAAATGAAATACCAACCCACCACCACCACTTCACCCCTCAAAGAACCAGAAGTATCTGCCTTTGAAGTGTTTTAAACTTTTGTCCTTGTTTGTTGCTTGGTTTGAACTTGGAAACTATAGCACGTTAGTAAAAACGTCTTCCAGTAGGCTGTACTTAGGCTTAAGAACTGGGTAGAGGTTAAGAGTTTAGAAATCCTGTTTGATGCCTGTTAAGAAAGAAGCTCTGAAATACATGAGCAGCTGTGCCTAGCACACTGTGCCAGAAATAGTTATATGCCAGACAGTCATGTTTGTGTGTTTCCATAAAGTCAGAATTTATTTAATAACAGTAAAATCTGCGGGTGGGTTCTCAGCGGAGTAGCACATGATCAAGCCAACCAACACTCCATTTTGCATGTAGAAGGGGCTGAGAATCTCCTACACCTATCTGAGAGGCTAGAAAGTTGATGGGTGATGGGTAAAGGTGGAGGTTGGGAGAAATAAATTTTCTTTAAGAGTGTGAGTCCTGGTAGGCCAACAATACTTCAGTGGATCACTCAAATTCATGAGTATGAGAAAGGCACAGATTTGACTCAGTGGATTATAAGTTATAAAATAAAATAAAAGAGGATATGACCTTGCAAGGGAAAGAGCATAAATCTTGGAGGCGTTACAGAGAGGATTGCTAAATATGATTAAAAATATATTGCATGTATATATGAAATTCATAAATAATAAAAATATTACTTTTAAAAAAACCTCAAATTTTTGGTGTTCCAGTAATAGACACCTTGGTATCCTGATTAAGGTTAGTATAAGTTTGTTCACTCTAACCTTAATTACTAATATTATTTTTCAAACCACACACGACATAATTAATATATCTCAATATTCATATGTGCATATTTGAGTTAAAAATTGAACACAAATTAAAGAGGCTTCAGCAGAGTACAAGAGGCCTCAAAAGCGGGTTGATTTGTATTAAGTAAGATATTGAACCAGATAAATGGCTGGAGGGAGCTGCAGAAGTCAGGTTTGAGAACAGAGCTACAGAGTTGAGCTGTGAGGTAAAAGGCCAGAAAGAGCAGGAGCTGGAAATAGGTCAAAAGCAAGTCCAGTCTGTGTTGGTGGATGAACAGGAGACTGCAATGACAGTGGGGAATCCAGCCAAGTTGTGGAGTTGATAATCACACCATTTACTGCCACCAGTAATGGATGTTCAGTCTCTTCATCTAGTCAGTCTGATATGATTTTTAACATACCTATGTGTCCCCTAGAGTTTCAATTCTTCCCAGAAAGATTGGCTACCTTTCTATGTCCAGAAATAAGTTATTTATTAACTGTATTGGGTGATGACTAACAGATGGTGCAGACATGAGGTACACTAACTTATTAAAAATGGAGGGAGAACATTGTTGAAAATGGAGTCTCTTCGGACAACATGCAACCTGAAAAAAAAATCACTGTTTTATGCAGTGTAGAGTAACCTGGTGTAGGACATATCCAACAATAGCCATCACAGTGAGTTCTCACCATCAAACCAAAACGTGTGAAAAATAGAGCGGCTTAATACACTCAAGGAAACTTGATTAGGTAGAATTTTTAGTACAGCTGAGGCAGGTATTGTTTTGTAAAGACAATAAAGATGTAGTTGAAGCATTGATTTTAAGGTATTTGTTTCTGATAAGTGGATGAGAGACACCTTGAATCTCTACATAAGACTGTTCTTGTTCAGTGTTCTCAGCTAGTAGGTATTTGTGTTTGACTCAGATATTAAACCAAAGCAGTTTTCTATTTTTAAACAAAATTAGAGTAATTTTAAATTTAACTTTAAACCATATATACGTGTGGGGAAAGAAAGAGAGTGAAGAATGAAAAGCCTGATTGTGGATATGTTTATATATGTATATATGTATATATATTGCTACATTACATTCAAAGTTTCAACACTGCAAATACTTCTGGAAAATGCTGTCCTTTAGAATGAAAATATAGTCCAGAGAAAACTTATTTGCAGATTCTGAAGATTGAGAATACTTTGAAGGACAATAGGGAGACTAGAAAAGGAGATTTCCCAGTCCTGATTTAGTAATGCAGGCAACTGTTGAAATCACCTAATCTCTTTTTTTAGACAGGAAGGTTGGCAGGAGATTTCCTTACCAAAAACAAATTTGTCTCCTGGCAGTCGTGATTTGTAGCAGCTGCTGCAAATCAGTAATAATTTGGGATCATTCCACTGCACAGGTGTGGAAGGCCCAAAATTTAAGAGCTTTGTAAACTTTGCACTGCGCTTAGCAGTAACGAACATCTTGAGTAACTGCTCTTCACCACCACACACACACTCAGGATTTATTGTTATTTTAAAATCCAGAAGTCACTCTTTCTCAGAATCAAAATGATTGCTATGATAAACATGGCTGCAGATTATTACTAGCAGTCTCGTTTCACCCAGATTGGAGAAAGGTGAGGTGTGGTTTTACTTATCAAACTTTCATAAATCTTTAGGAAAAGTTTATAAATAAATAATCCTTCTCTTCACAGCTCATAACCTGCATTGTCCATTCCTGTTGTGTTCCTATGCTTTTTACCATTACATTTCTAAATATGCTAAGCAACTCTCAACTGAATGTTTTATCTACTTAACATTAATATCCTTATTTGGGAACATATAGTTCTTAATGATAATCCTATTATAGTATATTATCACTGTAGCTGATTGTCTTGTCCTTGTTTTTACACAGGATTCTAAAGTATTTTCATATTTACATATAATTTATTCTTTAAAGGAATTGGTAAAATACTTTAAGTCATGGCATTTACCTCTGGAAATGCATATCCAAGGAATTAACTTATCACTAGACCCATGAATTCTCATTATGGGCTATTATAATTCTTCTTTAGCCAGTCACATCTAAAGAATTAAGATATCACTAGGACCATGAATTCTCCTTATTGGCTATTATAATACATTCTTATCAAGTCTGTCTGAAGTTCAGCTATTAATCAATAATCACATTAAGTTTTTTTGAAAAGCCAGTTGTGTTTTTTGCCATTTTATTTATTTTTTTCTTTATTAATTACACTTTATTCACCTTATATACCCCTATAGTTCCCTCCATTTTTCTGCCCCAATCCCTCGATTCTCCCCCTTCTGTACCCATGTCCCTCCCAAGGACCACTGATAGGGGAGGTCTTCCTTTCCTTCCCTCTGATCTCAGTCTATTAGGTCTTATCAGGAGTGGCTTCATTGTCTTCCTCTGTGGCCTGGTAAGGCTGCTCCCCCTTCAGGGGGAGGTGGTCAAAAAGCAGGCCAATCAGTTCATGTCAGAGACAGTCCCTGTTCCCATTACTATGGAACACACTTGGACACTGAATGGTCATGGGCTACATCTGTGTAGGGGTTATAGGTTATCTCTATGCATGGTACATGGTTGGAATATCAGTCTCAGGAAAGACCCCTGTGCTCAGATTATTTGGTTCTGTTGCTATTCTTGTGGAGTTCCTGTCCTCTCCAGATCTTACTATTTCCCACTTCTTTCATAAGATTCCATGCACTCTGCCCAAAGGTTGGCCAAAGTCTCAGCATCTGCTTTGACAGTCTGCAGAGCAGAGCCTTTCCAAGGCCCTCTGTGGCAGGCTCCTGACTTGTTCCCTTTTTGCTCTTTCTTCTGATGTCCACCCTCTTTGCCTTTCTTGATAGGGATTGGGCATTTTAGCAAGAGTCTTTCCTCTTGATTAGTTTATTTAGGTATACAGATTTTAGTAGGTTTATCCTATAGTATATGTCTATATGAGTGAGTATATACCATGTGTGTCTTTCTTCTTCTGGGATAGATCACTCAGGATGATCCTTTCCAGTTCCCACTATTTACCTGCAAATTTCATGATATCCTTGTTTTTTATTGCTGAGTAATATTCCATTGTGTAGATAGATGTACCACAATTTCTGTAGCCATTCCTCAGTTGGGGGGCATCTGGGTTGTTTATAGCTTCTGGCTATTACAAATAAAGCTGCTACAAACATGGTTGAGCTAATGTCCTTATTGTGTACTTGAGTTTCTTTTGTATATATGCCTAGGAGTGGTATAGCTGGATCTTGAGGAAGCGCTATTCCTAGTTGTCTGAGCAAGCACCAGATTGATTTCCAGAGTGGTTGTACAAGTTTACATTCACACCAGCAGTGGAGGAGGGTTCTCCTTTCTCCACAACCTCTCCAGCATGTGTTGTCATTTGAGTTTTTTATCTTGGCCATTCTGATGGGTGTAAAGTGAAATCTCAGGGTCGTTTTTATTTGCATTTCCCTGATGACTAAGGGTGTTTAGCATTTCTTTAAGTGTTTCTCTGCCATTCGATATTCCTCTAATGAGAATTCTCTGTTTAGCACTGTACCCCATTTTTAATTAGATTATTTGATTTGCTGCTGTTTAATTTTTGAGTTCTTTATATATACTCGATTTTAGTCCTCTGTCACATATAGGGTTGGTGACGATCCTTTCCCAATCTCTAGGCAGTCGTTTTGTTTTGACTACAGTGTCCTTTGCTTTACAGAAGCTTTTCATTTTCATGAGGTACCATTTATTGATTGTTGCTCTTTGAGCCTGTGCTGTTGGTGTTCTGTTCAGGAAGTTGTCTCCTGTGCCAAAGAGTTCAAGGCTGTTCCTCACTTTCTTCTAAGCGGTTTAGTGTGTCTGGTTTTATACTGAGGTCCTTGATCCACTTGGACTTTAGTTTTGTGAAGGGTGATAAGTTGGTTCTATTTGCATTTTTCTACATGTAGACATCCAGTTAGACCTCACCATTTATTGAAGATGCTGTCTTTTTTTCCATTGTATGGTTTTGGCATCTCTGTTAAAAATCAGGTGTCCATAAGTGTGTGGATTAATATCAGGGTCTTCTGTTCGATTCCATTTATCCACCAGTACCATGCAGTTTTTAGTATTGTTGCTCTATAGTACAGCTTGAGATAAGGGATGGAGATACCTCCAGAAGACCTTTCATTGTGCAGGAGTGTTTTAGCAATTCTGGGTTTCTTGTTGTTGCATATGAAGTTGTGCATTTTTCTTACAAGTTCTGTAAAGAATCGTGTTGGTAATTTGATGGGAATTGCCATTTGATTGTGTTTTTATCTATCACAAAAACATTGATTGAAGTTTTACTTTTTGCTCATAAGTATCAATGTTTGTTTTGTTTTATTTCTGTGTGTAAAAGAGAGAGTGAGAGATGGACAGACAGAAAGAGAGAGAGAGAGAGAGAGAGAGAGAGAGAGAGAATGGGAGCAAGAGCAGAGTGAAAGCAAGACAGAGAGAGAGAGAGTTCATGCAAGATAATATGCATATGTCATGCAATCTTGGACAACCCTGAGTATCATATCCCTTTACTCCTTTTATGTTTTGTTTTCTTTATATCTCAAGAAAGTGATTCTCACAGAACTTTCTTAGCCATCTAGGCTAGCTGCATAAGTCCTATAGATCTACTTCTAGCTACTGACTGCCCTGTGCTGCGACTACAAACATATCCCATGATACCATTCTTGTCTTTACTTGGGTTCTGGCGTTGAAGTTAAGTTTCTCTGCTTTCAACATGTGTATTTTAGCATGAGAGCATTAAGTTCAGTCCTACCTCTCTCTTTCTAATACGGAGCACTAATTTTTAACAGGTTGTAGACTAGTTTGCTTCATCATTATTACACATTTTTCTTGTTATATTATAATGAATCCATGCATTGTAAAAGCTACTAGGATCCAAAAGCTATCTTTTGTCACACAGTAGCTATACTTTTTAATACATAGTTAGCTTTATTTTATTTAATCCAGAAGGAAAACTGTGTTTGCATCCAATCCAAAAAGTGAATCCATAGAATTTCAGATTAAAGTTTATGTTTCAAATCATCAAGTTACTTTGTCCCAGATTATTTTTGAATCAATATGAAAAATATATTTTGTAGCTATAGCCATAAAAGACACACGTTAATAATTGGGACATATTGTGTTTGGTTAATGCTACTCTAAAGAAATTTTAAGATGTAACTAACTGTGTAATATACATTTGCATGTACACACATATTTATAACATATCCAATAAAATAAATTCAATAGTCTTTTTAAAAATGTCATATAGAGCATTACTACAAGTATAAAATGAGAACAGTACTAAATATCTGAGTAAGAACTGGTAATAATGGTTATATTTTACCAGAAATAGATATTATAAATTTTGCATTGATTTGTGGTGCAGGCAGCAATAGATGCTCAGAACGAATGCAATTAACTTCTTGGCCACATATAAATAACAGTTGACATTTGTATTTTGTATACTGCTATGTACTTGATGTCAATTATTTTTTCATGTGGCCTGTATTTCATGCACACTGGTCATAGACTGTATAACTAATTATCTCAGATTTGATGATACAATGTTCTTTTCTCTTGTGATTGTCAAAGTCAGAGAATGGCTGTAATTTTGGGAAGCTTCAATCTAGTGGGTTTTATAAACACAATGTTCTTTGGAAATAAAAGAAACTACTCAGAGCTAATGTGATGACTCAGACTTCATATGTCAAGTTTTATAATTAAAAACCCAAGGATAACTGAAAAAAATTTTATAAGTATATGTATATATATATATATACAGACATATAATAGCAAGAAAACTATACATTTGAATTTCATGTCTGAATTTTATTAAACAATTAGAAACAAACTTTTCTTATTTATTTATTTATTTATTTATTTATTTATTTATTATTACAATTTATTCACTTTGTATCCCAGCTGTAGCTCCCTCCCTTCTCTCTTCCTAGTCCTACCCTCCTCCTTCTCCTCCTATATCCTTCCCCTAGTCCACTGATTAGGGAGGTACTCCTCCCCTTCTATCTGACCCTAGCCTATCAGGTCTCATCAAGACTGGCTGCATTGTTTTCCTCAGTGGTCTGGTAAGTTTCTCCCCTACTCCTGGGGAGGTGATCAAGCAGCCTGTCACTGAGTTCATGTCAGAGACAGCCCCTGCTCTTCTTCCTAGAGTACCTACTTGTAGACTGAGTTGCCATGGGCTATACTTGAGCAGGGGTTCTAGGTTATCTCCATGCATGGTCTTTGCTTGGTGTATCAGTCTCAGAAAAGAACTCTGTGCCCAGATTTTTTGGTTCTGTTGTTCTTGTGGAACTCTTGCGCCTTCAGGTCTTTTTATCTCACCCTTCTTTCGTAAGGTTCCCTGCAGTTTACCCAAAGTTTAGGTATGAGTCTCAGTATCTGCTTTGATACCCTGCTGGTTAGAGTATTTCAGAGGCTCACAGTGATAGGCTCTTACGGTGTTTCCTGTTTTCTTCAACTTCCAATCCCATTTGCCTTTCTGAATGAGGATTGATGAAGGACTAATATCCAGAATATATAAAGAACTCAAGAAGGTAAACACCAACAATTCAAGTATTCCAATTACAAAAAAATGGGTACTGAGCTAAACAGGGAATTCTCAATAGAGAAACATAGAATAACAGAGAAGTACTTAAAGAAATGCTCAACATCCTTAGTCATAAAGGAAAGGCAAAAAAAAATGATCCTGAGATTTTACCTTATATCCATCAGAATGGCTAAGATCAAAAACTCAAGTGATAACACAAGCTGGAGAGGATGTGAAGAAAAGGGAACCCTCCTCCATTGCTGGTGGGAATGTAAACTTGTACAACTACTTTGGAAATCAATTTGGTGCTTTCTCAGAAAATTAGGAATAGTGCTACCTCAAGATCCAGCCATACCACTCCTATATCGATAATATGCTCAAAGTATACAACAAAGACATTTGCTCAACAATGTTAGTAGAGCTTTATCCATAATAGCCAGAATCTGGAAACAACCCAGATATCCCTCAACTGAGGAAAGGATACAGAAATTGTGGCACATTTACACAATGAAATATTACTCAGCAAATAAAAACAAGGCAATCATGAAATTTGCAGGCAAATGGATGGAACTAGACAAGATCATCCTGAGTGAAGTAGCAGAAAGAAGCAGAAAGACACACATGGTGTATACTCATTTATAAGTAGAATATACCCATAGAATATAGGGTAAACCTACTAAAATCTGTATCTCTAAAGGAGCTAAGCAAGAAAGGACCCTAGGAAAGTTGCTCAACCCTCATTCAGAAAGAAACACACTTTTCAATAATTATAAGCTACTTTTAAAATGTATTTTATAATTTAAATATACAGCTATATTCACTAATTTCTGTAGTACATATTAATTTATAAAAATGTTAATTTTACTCAAAATTTATTAACTTATAAATGATTTTTGCCATGTACATTTAAATTACAAAGCATAACAGGAGAGCTGTGATAGCAGGACCCACACTACATTGCTTAGATAAGACTAGACAAGTCCACTTCCACTCTCAGTGATATTTACTAGAACTCTGGAGATCTAAAGAGTTTCAGGTACCCTGTTAGAAAGACGATTCCCCAGAAACATCAAACCTTAAAACATCAATCAAACTTGAAAACATTATCCTAACACTGTTCCATACATACTTTTCTCTATGGTTTTGGCATTTTAATTCACTTATTTAAATCATTTTCATTTGTCTCTGTAGTCAGAAGATTCACATTTTGGGTTTTACTTTAAGATCACCCTTCTAAAAGGAAGCTATAAAATAATGGTAATGTTATGAAGGCAGATTTAGACCTGCATTCATGAATGACACCCTCAAAGGAATCATCCCTCAAAGGGATATATAGATATAGATATAGATATATAGATATATAGATATATACTATTATATAGATATCATATAATATTTATAAATTCAAGTAGTTTCTTGATATATAAAATGATTATATATTAATTACATTTGAATTACATATAAAATAAAGCAAAATACTGTAGAACTTTAAGTGGTTCTTCCCTATCATTTTGTTTGTGTCTAGGGTTTGACTAGAGTTTTTCCACACTACTCTATCTTTCTATTGATTTTGTTTTGAGTGGATTTTTTATAACTGGAGATGCAGCATCTTTGCTTTTAGTATAGCCAATATGTAAGGAATTATGTACATTTATTATGTTGTTTTCAATTTCAGATATGGTAGTTTACATTTCCAGAATTAGATTTAGTCTTTAAAAATACCTGTTTTTCCTGGGGAGGACCATTTTTCCAAGTTTCAGCCTTTTTTTAATTCCTTGTGGCTCTTTGTGTAGGTTTGAGGCCAATGGGCTTTTCCCTGTCCATGTTAGATGTCTTTTGGTATTATGCTTGTTCAGCTCATGTTTAGGTAATGATGTTGGTAAGATTTTAAGAGTGTGGCCTCTGGTGGTATCACAAGGAGACACAATCTCACAGTAAATTCTGTTCCTCAGACCCTTACATTTTTTCCACATGAAATATACAGAAAGTAGAACAATAATCAGTAGAAGTGGATTTTTTATTTAGGCACCACATTGAATTCTCCATGTTCAATGACTTACATAATTAGTGTCTTCAAAATACATCCTTACCACCACTTTGTATAGGGTAATTAATAGCAATGGTCCTAGCCTGTACATTTGAGAAGGCAGGCTTTATTGGACACTTTTGGTCAATGACTCAATAAAATGTAAACCATTTCTGGCACTGTGGTGTATTAGTTATGGTTTTCTTGCTGTGAAGAGATAGTATGACCATAACAGCTCTTATAAGGGAAAATATTTACCTGGGGCTGGCTTACAATTTCAGAGGTTTAGTCTGTTGTCATCATGGTGGATAACTTGGTGGCATGCAGGCACCAAGGCATGGTGCTGAAGAAGGAGCTGTCAGTTCTACGTCTTGATCCACAGGCAGCAATAAGAGACTATATGCCACAGTGGTGTACCTTGAGCGTATATGACCTCAAAGCTCCACCTCCACATTGACACACTTCACCTAGGAAGTCTACACCTTCTTAAATAAGGCCACACTTTCTAATAGTGTCACTCCCTAAAGCCAAGTATTTAAATACATGAATCTATGGGGCCGTGACATATTCAAACCACTATATGTGGGTTTTTTTCTTGGTAGTACGTGATATCCAATTGTGACATTATTGTCGCCATTATAGGGTAACTCTATTTAAGTTATTTCATAAATTGTGTATATTTTAGGAAGCTTATGTCACAGTTGCCTTGTATATAGAATTTCTGCACAAAATACTTAATTTTAGTTGCCCATTCCCTTATTTCCTCACTTATCCTGTCCCTCCATACGTGTCCCCGTTCAATCTTCATATTTTATCTTTCTACTTGTTTTTTCTAACACAACATTCTATTCCATTTCCTTGTAAAATTCCCTCCTCTCGTCTAGTACATTACTAGCTGTATAACCTCTGTGGGTATTCTAAATGAAACATTATTTTTTCTTTATTTTTTCAGAGTAGAAAACACTATTTTAAAGAAATTTCAGCAAGAAATTTCAATTAATACATATAAAAACGTGTACAAATCCCCCACATTACAAGGCATGATGAAAGAAATTGAAGGTGAAGTTAATGGCTTTTGTTTTATGTTGCAACAGAAGCAGCACTTCAAGAAAAAGGACCAAACTTCCTCCATTTCTGTTGTGAGTCTAAAGACCACCTCACTCATGCATGTGTAGGAAATCTGGTTTAAAACCAGAGGTCGATGTAACTAAAGACTATGCCTAAGAGTTGGATAGGAAGAGTACAGGATCTAATCTGTCTAGGTGAAAACAGCAGCTGGACAGTAGTGGGTCATCAGGGGCTGAAAATTCTGCAGATAAGATACCAAAACAGATAGAGACATCCTGTGACAGGGAAGAGCTGTCAGTTCTAGAGGATAAACATAGGCCATCTTTCATATTCAGTATCCTTAAATGAAGTTACACACGATCTACATAGCATCCTCTGTACTTTGGAAATTGGCAAAGCTCATTAAGGAGAAGGACCTGGCTGAACTATGGTACCAGTTCAGCTTAAATATGAAGCCTGAGGGCTGGACAGATGGCTCAGCAGTTAAGAGCACTGGCTTCTCTTCCGTAGGTCCTGGGTTCAATTCCCAGCAACCACAAGGTGGCTTACCACCATCTACAGTGAGATCTGGTGCCCTCTTCTGGCACTTAGGCATACATGCAGTCAGAATATTGTATACATAATGAAAAAATTAATCTTTAATATATATATATACATTACAAAAGAACAAAGCCTGAGTTATAAAGGTCACTTCTAGCTGGTTAATGCATGTAGTCTGTCTTCATTAAGCCAAGGGTGGCTTTGTAAACTCTTGTTAGCAGAGATATTATAATTCAACTTCCTGTGAGACCTCTGTGATTCTGACATATTGTTCTTGTGCTTAAGTAAACTCTATTTTTAAAAATTAATAGCCATATTAAAACAAAGGAAGTTAACCTGATTTCTACATCACAAAACTCACAAAAATACAGAATCATTACTCCTAAGTTCTACTACTTTTCCATATGAAATATACCCCTTAAGTAAAAGAGTATAAAGGAAAATTTCATGAATTTAATATTGTACAGAAAATGTTGTCTCTTAGTTTAAAATCCTCCCTGGCTAATATCTCTAGCCTTCTACACTGAAGCATAGAAAGAAAATATTAATGGCTTAGACAGAAAATCTTTTGTATGCTTGTAACTGTCTGCTTCACAGATTGTCTTAATAATTACTGGTAAATATTACTTTATTTCTAGATAAGTTTTCATGGTAAGCCAAAGTAAGACAGAAAGTATTAAATTCAACTTCATCCTCTAAGTTTTAGAAGTGGAACAATATCAAATGTGTACTATTATTAAAAGCATATTAAATGTGATCTGCTTAAGATCATCCTGAGTGTCTGCATTCTGATAAATTGCAGTTCTTAGTTAGGATGATTGTCAGGACACCATTTCAATGCAATGAATCTTAATGACTCCACCATTGATTAATTGCTTGCCTAATTGTGAAAACTGAATTAAATAAATTAGAAGCAAGAAAAATCAATTTGTCAACATCAAAGCCCAATTAAGTTATAAAGTTGACAAATACAGCTTCCAAGTTTAGAAGAAGAAAAAAACTCTGAATGTCTCTTGGTAAGCTCTAAATTTATTTAATTAGGAAGAAAGTTAAATTCTCTTCACAAAGTAGCAGTTACTATAAAAATATTCTGCTTGATTCTCTCCTTTTTAGGATCAAAATCAATCTCTGGAGCAGTTTCTCAGATTTAATCTTTTTTAAGGGCTCTTCCATTCCTATTCAATTATATCGTTCTTTTCCCTCGCCGTATTCTAGGCTTTAGCATTCCATCTCATCATGCACACTCAGGCTCATTACCCTTTCACATGTGGCAGGAGATCACCATCGCCTTTATCTGTTAGGTCTGCAGCACAGCCATGACTCCAACCTGGAGGTAAAGTCTTCTATGTTCAAATTCTACGTTCATATTTTTGATGCTTTGTAAAAAAAAAATCAATGGTATTACTCAACTGCAATAATGAATATACTCACAAATATCTTCTTTTCTAACATAATTCAATCTTTTCCTGGCTATTCAAAATAAATTTATGTCAGCTACTCTCTCTCTCTCTCTCTCTCTCTCTCTCTCTCTCTGTGTGTGTGTGTGTGTGTGTATACTATTGGGATTCAAATTCCAGTCTCATGATAACATTGTAAGTGCTCTACTACCAAGCTATAACCCCCAGCCTTATCAAAACTAATTTTTAATTGTGTACGCTATTTTGTTAGATACTTTATAGAAATTTTATCTGTAAGAATTAACTTGTTGCTCATAGGAACATTATGAAATGGATATACTTATTCAATAATTACACTGGAGGAAAAGTACATTTCAAGAGTATATGTCCTACATGAATGTAACAAGGAAGTCAGGTTAGAATTCTATCAGCAGGGCCACATATAACTTGGTGAACCATATGCCCTTTCATTTATATGGACTTTGTTTTATAAACTAAATCTTAAACTTTCTAGACTGCTTTTACATAAATATATTGATAGTGTATCTAAAATCTTTTCTTTTCTCTAAAAGACTTTATTTAAATATTATAAGAAATTAAAATACATTTGGAAACTAATGAAAGTCTACAGCAGTGATTCTCAACCTGTGGGTCATGACACCCCTTCATCGTCACATACTCTGCATAAAAGAGATTTACGACTGACTGTCTCTGACATGAACTCAGTGACTGGCCCTTTCACCACCTCCCTCTGAGCAGGGAGCAACCTTGCCAGGCCACAGAGGAGGACAATGCAGCAAGTCCTGCTGAGACCTGATAAGCTAGGGTCAGATGGAAGGGAAGGAGGACCTTCCCTATCAGTGGACTTGGAGATGGGCATGGAGGAAGGGAGGATAAGATTGGGAGGGAATGAGGGAAAAAGCTACAGTTGGGATACAAAGTAAATAACATGTAATTAATATAAAAATAAATTTAAAAGAGATTTATATCATGATTCATAACCATAACAAAATTATAGTTATAGAGTAGCAACAAAAATGAAATTTATGGTTGGGGTGATCACCACAGCATGAGGAACTTTATTAAAGGGTCACAGGCTTTGGAAGGTTGAGAATTACTGGCCTACAGATACCATTTGTCTTTTTGATGTTTGTTCCAGCTATGCCCATTCACATGATGTCTTCTTGAAGTTCACATTATCTAGAATGCAATCCCTGACTTCCCTAAGTTAAAAAATGGCATCTCGTCTGAAAAACTGTAATGCATTTATATTTGTTTTGTACAGTGACACTGATCAGTTTTCATGATATGAACACCTTTATATTATCTTAAAATTTTAGTCAAATACTTAAGATAAAAATTTCAATTTTATTTATTGTTTATATCAAGGTTCCAAGTACACTCATTTTTAATAAATGTATATTCTCCATTACCAGCAATGCAAACAATACCAAGCTTATGAAATACTTTTAGTAAATTTAATATTTTTTGGGTTTTGCCAATATAACTCAAATATTTAATATTTGTTTAAGAAAATATTCACTGACAAGAAATGTTCAGAACTGACTGCTAATATTTATTGTTTATACTCTTTGCTTGTGCTAATTAACAAGTTTATAAAATATATAAATTTATCTGTATATGTCTAATAGTTTACATGTACTTATTTAAAACATTATTGAGTCTTAAATTGTTCGTTTAATGTGTTATATAGAATTCATTGATTTCGCATGTGATCAACAATAATTTCACCTCTTTTATCCTGTTTTGATAAGAATAAAATGCTATTTTTCCTGAATACCTTTAAACTACATATAACTTTTTAAAATTGTCAACATTATTGAATATTTGAAAATAATACTAATGACCAATTATGCAACATCTTTTATGAAGCCTATTTTCATTTACTTCTCAAAGTTACATGTATGTGATCTATGTCTGTGTACAGATGAGTTATCCTGCCTGGGAGTTCAACAGAGTTCAAAAATAAGTGTTTTTTTTTTTTTTCATTATTCTGCCTCATTTCTTGAGAAAAGCACTCTTAACTGCACCCTGATCTCACTGTCTTGGCTAGACTGGTTGGGTAGAGTCTACAGGATTCTCTGTTCTCTGCACACCTAGTTATCGCGTTACAGAGAGAAACTACCATGCTGGCTTGTACAAAGATGTGTACAGCAGATGTTTGTGCCACAGGCATTTTAATTACTGAGATATCTTTCCAGCTGGACATACAACATATAATAATAAGAGTTTTCTAAAGGAAACTAAGGGGGATTAATTAGGTTGACTTTCACTTTATTGTTGGCATAGTCCAAAGTGGGTGCCACACTGAAGAGGCTGGAACTTGGAGTTACTCAGTGCAGTTTGGTGGGTACCTCAGCAGTAAAAACCTGGTGATCAATACCTAGAGAATTTCTGAAGAAACCATTGCCATCAGTTCTCACCACCAGCCAGAATAAGGTGGGCAGTAACATCAGCAAAGTAATGAGTGCAGCAGCAGCAACACTTGCTTTGCCGTTGATTCCAAGTCCAGTCAACTTAACAATCAAGATGAACCACTGCTAGCCTTTCATCCTCAGCCTCATTTCTGAAAACTCCCTTCCTTTGTTTATCTTGCTTTTACTCCTGCAAATTAATTACTGAAACATTGTTGAAGCTATGCATTTGCTTAGATGTATATCCATATGAATAGAAAGTAATCTTAGTAACTTTATAACACCAAATTTCTCAGATTCTAAGATTGTTTTTAAGAGAATTTGAAATGATTTTATACTTGAAGAAATAGGTACTTCTAGGCCTACTAAATATTTTTTTTTACCTTAGACAACTTAATAGCTTCATTTATAACAGTCCACGAAACTGCTTTTCCTAGTATAAGAAAGAATATAGTTTAAAATCAAATTCCTAGCATTACAATAAGCCTATCACTTAATTGGCAAATTTTTGCTTCAGTGAGGATGTGCCAATTAACATTTTACTGTACTTCTTTTTACATGCACACTCAGCTCATATCTCAACTTCCATAAACCACTCATGAAATACAAGAATTTTCAGACTCAATTAAGTCTTTTTTTGCTTCATTAAGTATAAATACATTACCCAGTTTCTGTTAAGTTTTATAGATATTTTTAACTGGCTTAAGCTTTGTTAGTTGGATACAGAATTGTCGCATTGTCAGCATTGTGCAATATGAAGTAAAGACAATTCCAGCAATGACAGGTCTTTAAATTTTCATCTTAATAAATATATTGAAAAGACTATCTCTTAATGAACATTTACTCTAAGATTTATGCCATATTAAGCTCCCAAGAGTATGGTAAGTACTGCATGGTCCATGAAGTGTTCACTCTTATTTTGTGACATTGATTTGCCCTATCACAATGTTTAATCTTCAGAAGAATCTATTTCTACAACAGTATGAGCTCTCACACAGCATAATAAATGAAGGTCTACATGATAATGCTGTTTAGTTACCATTTAAATGTGATAGTGAGACATTAAAACATATGCTAATTTCAGTATGATCTAATGAAATGTTTTTAACCTTGACCAATCAAGATAATCATGTGTGAAACTGTTGGAAGTACGAAATTATTCTAAATAAGCTGATCTATAAGCATGCATTATAGGAAATTTCGTTTTAATCCCTTAGAATAATTTTATTAAGATTAGCTCAAAGTAATATACTGGAGGTGGGAAGATGGGAAGATATTTCAGTATTAATAAAGTGTTTATCACGCAAGATAAAATAATTTGAGTTCTGATCACCAGCACTCACTTAAGCCATGCTCATTGCCACATGTTCATAATCCTACCAGTAGACAAACAGACAGATGAATGCACAGAGCTTTCAAATGAGCCAGCCTGGCTGAACTGTTTATTATCATGATCATTGGGAAACTGCTTCAAAATTACCATGCACAGATATGACAGAAGACATTTGATACTGGCTTTTGGTGTCCCCGTGCATATACAATCTGCATGCATATCTGCACACATACAAAAGACATATACATACATCACATACATATTCATACAGCATACATTTCCATACGCATGTTTATACTGATTGTGTGGATACAGAAACTGAATGTCTCACATACATATGTATATACACACACACACACACATATATATATATATATATATATATATATAATACTTTCTTTGAAAATATTGTGCCCTGATGTGTATTGTTATTCCAATATTTTCCATTACACAATGTATTGCAATGCAAGGTAAGATGCATTAGAAATGGGACCTAAATATGTACTTAACATTCATATATGCTGTGTGTGCATCTTTTCACTCAGGTGGAAGGGTTATTTCTGTATCTGCAGTTTGATTTAAGTTTGTCGCAGGAGCTTGATGGAGATCTTTTCCCAGTCTGTAGGCTGTTGTTTTGTTCTGATGACTGTGTCCATTGCTATATAGAAGCTTTTCGGGAGGTCCTTTACATGGATTGCTCATCTCAGAGCCTGTACTGTTGGTGTTCTGTTCATGAAGTTGTCTCCTCTGCCAATGAGTACAAGGCCCTTCCCCACTTCTAACAGATTTTGTGTGTCTGGTTTTATGTTGAGGGCTTTGACCCACTTGGACTTTAGCAGGGTGATAAATATGGATCTATTTGCATTTTTCTGTATGTAGATATCCAGTTTCCATCTTCTGATGTCTTCTTCAATTTTCTTGAGATACTTGAAGTTTGTGTTTGTTTGTTTTGGTTTTGGTTTTTGTTTTTTGCTTGTTTTTTTTCCATACAGGTCTGTCACTTGCTTGGTTAGAGGTACACCAACATGCTTAATGTTATTTCTGGCTATTCTGAAGAGGGTTGTTTCCCTAATATTTTTCTCAGTCCATTAATCTTTTATATATAGGAGGGCTATTAAGTTTTTTCGGTTAATTTTATATCCAGCCAACTTTGCTGAAGGTGTTTATCAGCTGAAGGAGTTCTCTGGTTGAATTTTGGGGGTCTCTCATGTGTACTATAATATCATCTGTGAATAGAGATACTTTGACTTCTTCCTTTCCAATTTGTGTACCCTTGATCTCCTTTAGTTGTCTCATTGCTCTAGCTAGGACTTCAAGTACTATGTGGAAAGAGACATGTAGAGATTGGACAGTCTTTCCTTGTCCCTGATTTCAGTGAGATTGATTTAAGTTTCTCTTCATTTAGTTTGATGTTGGCTTTCTGTATATTGTCTTTACTATGTAGGTATGTGCCTTGTATCCCTGATCTCTCTAAGACTTTAAACATAATTGGGAGTTGGATTTTGTCAAATGCTTTTTCAACATCTAAAGAGATGATCATGTGTTTTTTTCTTTCAACTTGCTTACATGGTAGAATACATTGATGGATTTCTATGAATTGAACCACCCTTGAATGCATGGGATGAAGCCCACTTGGTCATGGTGGATCATATATTTTATGTGTTCTTTGATTCAGTTTGTGAGTATTTTTAAATTAAATTTTATTTCTTTTTTTCATTTTATTTTACAATTTGGTTTTTTTTAAATTAATTTATTTTTATCTCAATCACAGGTTAGGTACTTTGAATCCCAGGCGTAGCCCCCTCCCCCATTCCCTCCTACCCTCCCACTCCCTCCCTCATCTCC
>CM053745.1:37120219-37138268 GCA_028658305.1 Pachyuromys duprasi | reverse complement strand
GCAGACAATGGGACACCTGTTTGCTTCCTCGAGGAGTAAGAAGAGACTAAGTAGTTTTCTTTATCAGAAAATATGCTCTTGGCTGGTGATAGTTCAGCGGCTGAAAGTTCTTGTTCCCCAGGACTGATGGTTTGAGGTGTCTCCTCTGAACCCTTGGTAAAAGGAGAGAATGACTTTGGAAAATTGCCCTCTAACATCCACCATCCATGTATATACTATAGTTTATGTGTGTGTGTGTGTGAATATACACATATACAAGCATGTGTATGCATAAACAACAAACAAAAATTTTCAAAGTATGCTCCATGACAGATATTCAATGCTCATCCATTGTCTTCATATTGAAAACTAACAGATGTATGTCCAAGGCAAAAAATATCATGCAGTTGTTTGTGCCTTAAGGATCTATACGGTTTTAACAAATCTTCTCTCCACATTTCTTCCTTGATCATCCTGAAGTGGAGTCTATTATACTGTTGAACATTCAGCAGTATACAGGAAAGAAGCCTTGGACCCTGAAAGGCTCCCATAACATATAATTTCAAGTATGTGTTAACTGTCTTTCTCCGTGTGATATTTGACAATCTGGAGAGGCATTTGCTCCAGGAAATTTATCAGTGTTGACAGTGTTGTTTTCATGTTTTAAGTAACTATTTTGCTACCAAAGAAGCTGCTTGATTCACTTCCACATATAAAACTCATAAAAAATTGAAAAGCTTCAATAAGTTTAAATCATTCTGCATTGCTCATGGAGATTTAAGTTTCAGTGCTAATTTTTTATTAGCACTTTAATTTAAAAGGCACCAGGTTTCTACAAGATTTAAAATTATTGGAGCATTTCAAAATTTTATAAGCTTTCCAGTAAGGTTGTGGCTGTGATTCTATGCTTATAAAGTAAAGTGCAATTTAACGTTAATTTAAATAATTTAAGTGCTGCAGACTTTTTAGTGGAATTGTTGTTTTTCAAACCGGAATTCAGGATAGACAATTAGAATCCTGTTACAGAGAGGGATTATTTTTTTTCCCTAATAATAAAGTAGTAACTCTAATTTATATTAAAATTCAAGTTCTTGTTGTTTTCACATTTCAACTTCTCTAGTACAGTATTTTTCTTATAAACTAATGAATAATTTTCTTTGCTCCACGTTTCAAAATGATTGCCATCAAACTGTTTTGGTAGGTACCTGTTCTAAATGTTCTTGATCCTATGTTTTTTATTATTACGTATATGACAGGACTTTAATAGAGTTAATTCTCTACAAATCCTTCTTTAGATGAAAATTCTATAAACACAATTTTAATATAATCTCTCTGAGAAGCAAGGGCTATTGTAACTGCTTTCAGATGTACTCCTGAATATTAAAGACTAACAATATTGATAGAGCCTGTAGATTGTTTACTGCTTATACTTCTAACCCCATGGTTGGCTGGAAGCTGGTGCCCATTGCTGTCACCCAGAATGATGACACAAAGACCAAAATTTAAGATGTGGAAAACAATCTCTACTGAATGTGCATTTCTTTAACATCTACCTTAAATTCAAATCAGATATCACATGCATGTCAACTATTCGGATGAAAATCTTACAAAAATGTCTTAATGGGTGGTTAAAGATTATTAACAATTCTGTGAATAAATAAAAATATCGCTATTAACCATGCAGGCACCGGTGGCACATCTTTTTATTTTCAGTACTTAGGATGGAAGTCAGGGAGATCTCTGAATTATAGGCCAGCATGTTCTACAGAGTGAATTCCAGGACATCCAGGGCTAAACAGACACATCTTGTCATGAAAAACCTAAAGTGCAAGATAAATGAAAAGAAAAAGAAAAATATCACTATTCAATGAGACCTTATATGAACATTTATTTCTAATAATATGTGTTTAAAGTAAATAAAAATGCCTTAATTTGAAACTTTGTGTCTGTGTTAAACTGAAAGGAAATTGTTATCAGATGGAAAAATTAATTATTCAAATATTTTAAAGAATATGTTGACTGTTTCATGGACAAAACAAGAATATCATTAAATATTCTATTGATAGACTCCCGCTAGAGCCTCTCTAGACGGGGAGAGCCCGCTTCCCAAGGAACAGCGAAACCAGTCTTCGGATGCAAGCCACAAGAGGTTTATTTCGATACACGGGTACCCGGGGCGACAAAGCCTTTCGGAGGACTTGCGCGCCTCTCGGTTGGGGTGACGGGTTTTTATAGGGCTCGGGAGCAAGAAGCATGGTTACAAAAGCGAGAAGCATAGTTACAGGGATCTGATTGGGTGGTTTGAACAAAGCCATAGTCACGTCACGTACCTGGAACAGGGAAGGCAGGAAGGCAGATGTCATGTACCCGGCCCTTATCTCGGTACCCAGAGTGCTTTTATCAGGGGCTTTCCGTTTCCCCTCATGGGCCAGGTGCCCAACCGCAGATATCCTGTTGTTGGACATCTGACCTGCCTTGCCTCTGACTTTGTACTGTTTTAGTCTTGCAAAATGGTGTTGCCAGCATTATGCTAGGGTTTTATTCTTTCACTATAGATCACACTATGTTATCAGTAATTACATGGATAACAGAATTCTTATCCTAGTGTATGTATAAAACAGTGACTGTAGTTTTTTTTCCCAATTTTGAAATATTTTTGGACAGTGCATTTTACTGTTGGAATTGTATCTAAAGCATTCATCATTTAATATTATTAAGTGATAGAAAATGTCCTGATTTGCTTTAAATATTGTGATGTCATCCTCTTGAGCAGCTTTAAGGATACCTCTTCAGGAAAGGATTCACGGCTGGGTACTATAAACACGGGCATGGAACAAGGTGAGGGAAGAATTCATCTATACCATCGTGCTTAACTGTTCTGTTGTTAAAATACTTCCTACATTTCTGTTTCTATCTCATAGGTAGTTTTACCTACCTTGTTCACAGTAATGTAATGTGGACACTGGTTACTGTTCAAATGCTGACAGTAAGTGACTTGTGAATGCTAATCATAGCGCTACATCCCCCTCCCCTGCCCCTACCCCTACAGACAGACATCTGCTACCACCAAGGCTCAGAGCATATCACCAGGAGGGAATGGGAAGAATGTGTAACCAATGAGATTAGTTGAATTATTTCTTTTTCTGCCATGAGCATCTAACCCTAAGTTAGACCCTCAGTTTTAAAGAATGAGGTAAGCAAATACTCATCTGGAATTGTAGTTACAGGTGGTTGTGAATTACCCAGTGTTAGTGTTAGGAAAAGAGCACTAGTATTCTGGAAATACAACAAGCATTTTTTTTTACAATTTTTTCACGTTTTATTTTAATTTTTATTAATTACACTTTATTCTCTTTGTATCCCCCCATAAATCCCCCTCCTCCCCTCCCAATCCCACCTTCCTTCCCCTTTCTCCACACATGCCCCTTCCTAAGTCCACTGATAAAGGAGGTCTTCCTTTCCTTCCTTCTGATCCTAGTCTATCAGCTCTCATCAGGAGTGGCTGCATTGTCTTCCTCTGTGGCCTGGTAAGGCTGCTCCCCTATCAGGGTGAGGTGATCAAAAAGCAGGTCTATCAGTTCATGTCAGAGGCATCCCCTGTTCCCATTACAATGAAACCCACTTGGATACTGAACTGCCATGGGCTGCATCTGTGCAGGGGTTCTAAGTTTTCTCCATGCATGGTACTTGGTTGGAATATCAGTCTCAGGAAAGACCCCTGTGCTCAGATTATTTGGTTCTGTTGCTATTCTTGTGGAGTTCCTGCCCTCTCCAGATCTTACTATTTCCCACTTCTTTCATAAGATTCCATGCACTCTGCCCAAAGGTTGGCCATAAGTCTCAGCATCTGCGTTGATAGTCTGCAGGGCAGAGCTTTTCCAAGGCCCTCTGTGGCAGGCTCCTGACTTGTTCCCTGTTTGCTCTTTCTTCTGTATTCCATCCTCTTTGCCCTTCTTGATAGGGATTGGGCATTTTAGCAAGAGTCCTCCTTCTTGATTAGTTTCTTTATGTATACAGATTTTAGTAGGTTTATCCTATAGTATATGTCTATATGAGTGAGTATATACCATGTGTGTCTTTCTGCTTCTGGGATAGATAACTCAGGATGATCCTTTCCAGTTCCCACCATTTACCTGCAAATTTCATGATATCCTTGTTTTTTATTGCTGAGTAATATTCCATTGTGTAGATAGATGAACCACAATTTCTATATCCATTCCTCATTTGGGGGGCATCTGGTTTGTTTACAGCTTCTGGCTATTACAAATAAAGCTGATACAAACATGGTTAAGCAAATGTTTATATTGTGTACTTGAGTCTCTTTTGGATATGTGCCTAGGAGTGGTATAGCTGGATCTTGAGGAAGCGCTTTCCTAGTTGTCTGTGGAAGCACCAGATTGATTTCCTGGATACAAAAGACAAAAGGGATGTGAAAGGAATTAGGGAAACAACACCCTTCACAATTGCCACAAAAGACATAAAGTACTTTGGTGTGACCCTAACCAAGGAAGTCTTGTATAAAAAAAATTTCATGTCTCTGAAGAAAGAATTAGACTAAGATATCAGAACATGGAAAGATCTCCAATGCTCATGGCTTGGCAGGATTAACATAGTAAAAATGGCCATCTTACTAAAAGCAATCTACAGATTCAGTGCAATTCCCATCAAATTACAACACAATTCTTTACAGACCTTGAAAGAAAAATTCTCAACTTCGTATGGAATAACACAAAACCCAGAATTGCTAAAACAATCCTCTACAACAAAAGATCTTCTCACGGTATCTCCATACCTGATCTCAAGCTGTACTATAGAGCAACAGTAATAAAAACTGCATGGTATTGGCATAGAAACAGAATGGTGAATCAGTGGAACCGAATAGAAGACCCGTAAATAAACCCACACACTTATAGACACCTGATTTTTAACAAAGATGCCAAAACCATACAATGGAAAAAAGATTGCATCTTCAACAAAAGGTGCTGGTCTAACTGGATGTCTAAATGTAGAAAAATGAAAATAGATCCATACTTATCACCCTGCACAAAACTAAAGTCCAAGTGGATCAAAGACCTCAACATAAAAGCAGACACATTCTTCGGTTAGAAGAAAAGGTGGTAAAGAGCCATGAACTCATTGGTACAGGAGACAGCTTCCTGAACATAACACCAACAGCACAAGCTCTAAGAGCAACAACCAATAAATGGGACCTCATGAAACTGAAAAGTTTCTGTAAAGGGAAGGACACTGTCATCAAAATAAAATGACTGCCTACAGTATGGGAAAGAATCTTCACCAACCCTATATCTGACAGAGGGCTAATATCCAGTATATGTAAAGAACTACAGAAGTTGAAAGGCAACAAATCAAGTAATTCAATTAAAAATTGGGGAACAGAGTTAAACAGTGAATTCTCCATATAGGGATATCAAATGACAGAGAAATACTTAAAGAAATGCTCAGCAATTAAAAACGAGGAAATCATGAAATTCGCAAGCATATGGCGGGACCTGGAAATGATCATCTTGAGTGACGTATCCCAAAAGCAGAAAGAACCATATGGTATATACTCATTTATATAGACCTATAAGATAGGATAAACATACTGAAATCTTTACACCTAAAGAAGTTAAACAAGAAAGAGGACCCAGGGTAAGATGATCAACCCTCCCTTACATAGACAAATGGGATGGACGTTAAATGTAGGAGAAAACAAACAACAGGACAGGAGCCTACCACAGAGGGCCTCTGAAAGACTCTAACTAGCAATGTATCAAAGCAGATATTAAGACTCACAACCAAACCTTCAGCAGAGTACAGGGAATCATATGAAGAAGGGGGAGTTAGTAAGAATTGGCGAGGACAAGAGCTCCACAAAGACCAAATAGATCAGGGCACGGGGTCTTTTATGAGGCTGTTTCTCCAACCAAGGACCATGTATGGATATAACCTAGAACCCCTGCTCAGATATAGCCAATGGTAGCTCAGTATCCAACTGGATATCCTAGTAAGGGGAACAGGGACTATTTCTGTCATGAACTCATGGCTGGCTCTTCAACCCTCCCCACCCCCGAGGGAGGAGCAGCCTTGCTAGACCCCAGAAGAGGACATTACAGCCAGCCTTGAAGAGACATGATAAGCTAGGGTCAGATGGAACGGGAGGAGGTCCTCCCCTATAAGTGGACTTAGAAAGGGGCAGGGAGGAGATGAGGTAGGGATGGGTAGAGTGGGAGGGAATGAGGGAGGAGGCTATGGCTGGGATACAAAGTACATAACCTGTGATTGTTAGAAAAATAAATAAATTATTTTTTAAAAAGAAATGCTCAATGTCATTAGCCATCAGGGAAATGCAAATCAAAACAACCCTGAGATTTCATCTTGCACCCATCAGAATGGCCAAGATCAAAACCTCAAGTGATAACACATGCTGGAGAGGTTGTGCAGAAAGGGGAACCCTCCTCCACTGCTGGTGGAAATGTAAACTTGTACAACTAAAACAAGCATTCTTAGCCACTGAAACTCCTCTAATGTTCCCACAGTGAATTGTCTATATATCAAAAAAATCCAAATAAATATGAAGAGATGGTAGAATACACGAGGAGGCAAAAATAAAAAGTTGGTAAATATGAATATAAAATCCCAAAATATGGAGATATTAGACATGTGCAAGGGCCATCAAGTAAGAAAAGAACTAATTACAGACTAGGAAAGGTAAGATAAACAAATGTTTAAAGAAGTTTGAATGGCAAATTCTTTTCACAGAATAGTAATATTAAAAGTCTGTTTGGTGCAGTGAGATGGCTCTGTAGGAAAACATGCCTGCTACCAAGCCTGGTGACCTAAGTTCAATTCATTGGACACAGTTGGTAGAAGGAGGAAACTGACCTCCTTATGTTTTCCTCTGACATCCATACTGTGGTACATGAGCACACACATGTACATAAAAGCACAATATGTAACTGAAATGAAATTTCAAAAAAAATCTAATTTTGAACAATGTATGTTAAAGAAGAAGCTAAAATAGTGTGTCAAAGTACAGAATGTCAGGAAATAATTAAAATAATGTTAAGTTTTTAAACTAATCTTTTAGGCAATTAATCACAGAATGCACAAAGCAAGGGTCAGAAAACTTATACTTATTGCACAATGAAACATTGCAACAGGATATTTTCTCTTAAGATGAATAGCATTTCTGCTAAATTTCTATCAAATTTTCACATTCAAGAAGTATGAAAGATAAATATATATTATTTTAAGTTGTCACTTTGTGGTAACTTATGAAGAAAGATAATGAGATACAAACACAAATCCTATATCAATATCATCACCTTCCAAGGAAGGATCGTTGCTTAATACAAAATATTTATCATTATTTTGATAAAAGTGCATGATAACAGAGGCAATCTAAGAAACATGCATAGGAATAAAAACAAATTGCAAAGAAATTGCAAATGCTAGTAAAAATGCAGAAAATATTATACCATATAACAAGATTCTAACGACATTATGCTTTAACATGACAATAGTAGAAAAACACAAAATGTTGTGTGCCTCAATATAGAACTGTAACTAAAGTTTCGTTCATTTTGCTCTTGTTTTTAGATAAAGATTATGTAGACAATGCTGGTTTTGAATTTGTTATACAGCTGAGATTGGCCATGAACGTTTCATCCTCCTGTCTCCATCCAACAAGTTCTGAAAATGCAGGTGTGGGCCATCACAGCCATCGTTAGTCTAGAAACATTTATAAACACATTTATATAATGATAAAAGTACTTTCCAAAACAAGGAAAATATTAGTACAATAGTTACTCTCAATGGGATAGTTTAATATTATTTTAATGAAGTAATCATTATATTTTCAATAATCTATTTAGCACCTGCTCAGAGTTGACCAAACATCATCATATTGCCATTGTCAATTTCTATATTTTTTATTAACTAATCCTGTGATGTGTATGCAAAAAGACATTATCTAAAACTTTTGTATCCATTTTCCTGATACATATGTATATTCTTAGTATACACTAAATATATACTACTAATAAACAGTGGTTCATTAGTACAATATCAATTTATATGCAGTGTATATATTTAAATGAAATTGAAAATGCAAGTAAAAATTTATAATGTTTATTATTTATTTTTACTCTTTCTGGTTTTCTTTACATTTTTAATGGACTCAAATCATCATCTGTCACCAGTTTTCAGTCCATTACACCTGTTTACCACCCCCTTCCGTTTGCTATCATTTGTAGATATATTCCATTTATATATGCTGCTGGCTCAATAGTGTTATTTTTAGACCTATTTTTATTTAACTTAACAGAAAAAGAACATACATCTATAATTACGTACACATTACTAGCAATACTTACCATGTGTAAATATTACATATATTTATTATTTATTTTTAGTATTTGTATTTTTTCATTTTTGAATTAATTAATTCAACCTACACCTTGGTCATAGAGCCCTCTCTTCTCTTCCGTAGTCCCACCCTCCCTTCTTCATCCTTCTTCTTCTATTCCTCACAATAGGGGAAGAAGGAATGCTCCCCTCTACCCTGACTATGTCATCTGCTTTTTGATCACTTTCCCCTGTTGGGACTGATTTACTGGCTACAGAGGAAGAAGAGGATTTCAGTCCTCATGTGAGTATATGCATTTTGAGTTGTCTTGTTTTTTTAATGTGGATTTATAAAAAGGTGGGTCATAACTCTTTCCTTCTAAGGAACTGTCTTTATTATATATTTTATTGTAATTTTTGCAATAGTTCTTCCTTCTTTATTAATATAGGAATATGTACATTCCCTACTTGAACACCTTTATTATTATTATTATTATTATTATTATCTTTTGTTACAATTTGTTCAATTAGTATCCCAGCTGTGGCCCCCTGCCAAGTCTCCTCCCAATCGCACCCTCCCTTCCTCTTCTCTCCCTATGCCTCTCCCCTAGTCTGCTGACAGGGGAGGTCCTCCTCCCCTTTTATTGGGCTTTAGCTTTTGTTTTCTCCAGAAGGTACTTGGGGTAACTTATGATTCTGCTATCTGTGTCCATTCTAATTTTTTTTTATACTAGCAGTTAATCTCACTGATCAGCCACTGTGGCAACTTTCTTTTGTAAAATATGTTCAGTATTTTCTTCTTTTATTCTTTATATTTTAATTTACATATTTATTGTTATCTTTTTCTTAGAAAAATTTCAGTATTATGTATCCGGATATTTTGTCTCTTTATGTTTGTTATCTGTATTTTGTTTATCATTTTATATGTACAGTAACATTTTAATTAAGTTTTGAAAATTTTAAATAATCATCACTGAACTTACTTTTCCGCTCATATTTCTATCTCTCGAGCTCTTGAGCACTTCCATTATACCTATAATCAAGATGCTGAACGATGCTTTGTATTTCCGGATTTAAAAACCTGAATCTCCACACTGAATTGAGCAAGTTTGGTCCATAGCAACAAGAGCCCCAGTGAGCAACATTTTGTTCTCCTGGGAGAAGATGTGCACTGTTTGTTGCTGTGAAGAAGACTCCCTGTTTCATGTCTGTGGCTGTGAGTTAAACCCATGTTGTTTTGCTTGTGGCTATGACGTAGAGCAGCTATGTCATATCTGTGGTTATAAGGTGGTGTCTGTGAACAATTTGTGGCTAAGAGGAAGACCTGTGCATCGCGTTCGTGGCTCTGAAAGGAAGGCTGTTTGCTTCGCTTGTGGCTGTGAGGTGGAAACTGTGCACTGCATCTGAGGCCAT
This sequence comes from Pachyuromys duprasi, assembly GCA_028658305.1. Taxonomy (NCBI): domain Eukaryota; kingdom Metazoa; phylum Chordata; class Mammalia; order Rodentia; family Muridae; genus Pachyuromys; species Pachyuromys duprasi. The sequence goes on along the minus strand of CM053745.1, from coordinate 37,128,527 downwards.
GTGGAGAGGTTAACTTAGAAATAACGGCACGAGGATATCACTCTCTGAAACTCTGGCCGGAGTTACAAGCCTACTGAAGAATTTGTTTGTTGCAAAAGATATCATGGCTTTTGGTTAAAAACTAGAAGAAAAGCCCTCTATTCCTTAATATGTTTGTCCCAAATTACGGTCATGTGGAATAACCGGAGGCACAGCACCTGACACATTTCCCCACTAAGTACTGTACCTTTCAAATGATACTTTCATGTTTTAATGTATTATGTGGGCAGGTATTTCTTACTTTGTTATATTCTTAAAGAAAAGCTTGAAAGGCTATAAATGAAGTAGGGGCTGTTCTTTTGTTTATTTATTGAGAAAGAGTCTGTGTACCCCTGGCTAGATAGGAACATGTTATTTACACCAGACTGGCATCAGACTTTTAGAGATTGGTCTGCTATGCCTCCAAAGCATTGTGATTAAAGACATGAATCACAATGCCAGGCTAAGGGTAGGTTTTTAAAATATATTTCTTCCTAGTTAACACTTCTTTTATTGGAAAACCAGACTGTAGAGTTCTTAAACGTGCTATTGTGGACATGTTACGTTTTATCCTATCATTGTCCATATTCCTTAATTTTTCTCAGTTAATTCGATTAAGGAATAGTATATAATGCTGCCAGGACTAAAGTATTTCATTTAAATTCATTAATTCATAGTTATATAAGTTCTCAAGCCTACTATGTTGTTTTGAGGGCACTGGACCTTGATCAAAGACATGCCTGTTTTATTTTGCAGAATTTTGTTGGCACAAGTCAATCTGGTAGCGTTGTAATCTATATAATACAAAATACGTGTTTAAAAATGGAATATACTGCTATACTCAGAGCTCAGTGTTTTGCTCAGTGATCATCAGAGAAATTTCCCCCTGCTGCAGACAACAACAAATACAGAGATCCACAGCCAGACCTACTCAGCATTATTTGGGACTTCTCCACCAAATCCTCTTCTCAAGGCTCAGCAAAACCCTGCTCTCAGAAGGAGAGACAGAAAGAGTTTAAGGACCAGAGGAGATGGTGGACACCAAGAAAATAAGGTACTCCAAAACAGCATGATCAATGAACATATGAACTCACCGAGATAAGGCAACATGCATAGGGCCTAGACAAATCTGTACCAGATAGGGTCCTTGAACTGAATATAGTAGAGAGCCTAGCACAGAAGCTATCTACAATTTATAGGTACTTAAAAATAAACATTTAGTTTCCTCCAAGACTCATGCAGGGTGGGGGAGACTTTACTTAAGGGTGGACTGAATGCCAAACAGAAGACAAACGCAATGACATTATTGGAGGTTACTTGTCTCATGCCCTATCAGAGCTTTTTCTTTTTTAAATTTTACCTTATTTTAATTTTTTTGCTTTATCTTATTTATATATGTATACTTATATACATATTTATATATATATTATATAATATTTTCACTCTGTTTACTCTATAGCCCCTTAGCAGATATATTACGTCTCTTGAGTTTATTATGGGATTCCTGTGTGTGAGGACAAGAGTGTCTCTGTATATATCTCAAACATGCATCTTTACTTAGGAATTAAAGGAAAATAAGAAACTGGGACTTACTTTCAGTGAAAAGTACAGAGAAAATTTATAAAGACTTGAGAGATATTTTCTCACTGGCGTATATCTTGGTAATTATTAATTTACGTCAGTGCTTTCTAAACTTAATTTTGATACTTGTGCCACAACAGTCTCGCTAAAAAAGTAATAAAGTTCTCTTTGTCAATGTGAAGAAGTAAGGATTTGCCTTCTACATGTGCTGCAAGTGATACCCAAATAGCTGGTCTACCATGTTCCAAATGGTGAGGCTTAGTGCCACACTATATAAGAAATATCTTGCTTAATTATTCTTCACCCTGGTAAATTATGTACCTTTTAATTGATAAAAAGAATTAGATCCATTAATTAACTATGTGGCTCTTAATAGCTTTTAATTTAGCTGCTCAAAGACCTGCTGAGTTTTAATATTATGAGTTAAATGGTGTTTGCTGAGCTTTTAACAAGGAAGTTGCTTCTTTCTCTCATTCAACTGAACAGGATTATTCCTTCTATTCTAATGTTGGGGAAGTTTGGAAACAAAAACTTTGTTGTGTTTTTGTTTTACAAAATGATTTTTTAAAATAATTTTATTTTATTTATAATAATTAATTCAAATTGTATCCCCGATATAGCTCCCTCTCTCTTCTCCTAGTCCCACCCACCCTTCCTTTTCTCCCACTCCCCTATGCCCTTTCCCTTCTCCTCTGATAGGGGAGGACCTCATCCCCTTCTATCTGACCCTAGCCTATCAGGTCTTATCAGAGCTGTCTGCATCATCTTCCTCTGTGGCCTGGCAAGGCTGCAATCCCAAACCCCGAAGTGGAGGTGAACAAAGAGCTAGCCACTGATTTCATGAAGAGACAGCTCCTGATCCCCTTACTAAAAGAACCCACTTGGAAACTGATCAGCCTATGGATTTCCTCTGAATAAGGGTTCTAGGTCCTCAGCATGCATGGTCCTGGGTTGGACTATCAGTCTCTGAAAGTCCCCCTGGGCCCAGGGTTTTTGGTTCTGTTGGTCTCCTAGTGGAGTTCCTGTCCTCTCCAGGTTTTTCTATATTCCTCTTCTTTGGCAAGGTTTCCTGCACTCTGCCCAAAGTTTGGATATGAGCCTCAGTATCTGCTTTTACACCCTGGTGGGTAGAGTCTTTTAGAGGTCCCACACATCTACAGAAATTTAACTTTTGACAAAGAAACAAAAACCATACAATGGAAAAAAGATATCTTCAACAAATGGTGCTGGTCTAACTGGATGTCTACGTGTAGAAAATGCAAATAGATCCATATTTATCACCCTGCACAGAAGTAGAGTCCACATGAACCAAACATCTCAACATAAAACTGAACACACTAAATCTGTTAGAAGAAAAAGTGGGGAAGAGCCTTGAACTCATTGGCACAGGAGACAACTTCCTGAAAAGAACGCCAAGAGCTCAGGCTCTAAGATCAACAATCAATAAATGGGACCTCATGAAACTGAAAAGCTTCTGTGAAGGAAAAGACACTGTCATCAGAACAAAATGACAGTCTACAGACTGGGAAAAGATCTTCACCCAACCTTACAACTTTACTTTTAATGAGTTTATTTTCTTAATTCTTTTTTTAAATAATTTATTTATTTTTTTGTTATCAATCACAGGTTAGGTACTTTGCATCCCAAGCGTAGCCCCCTCCCTCATTCCTTCTCCCCCTCCCCAACCCTCCCTCATCTCCTCCCTGCCCCCTCCGAGTCCACCAACTGGGAAGGACCTCCTCCCCTTCCATCCAACCCCAGCTCATCCTGTCTCCTCAGGGCTGGCTGCAATGTCCTCCCCTGGGATCTAATTATTTTAAAAAATTTAAAGCAAGCATGTTCATAGAAAAATTTCATTATTGAGTTTTGCTTAAGTTGGTCATCCTGAAAGACCTGAATTGAGAGTGAATCACCAATTGTTCTATTTGTGAACAGTAGATATAAGACTTATCACAATGCCTTTTAGTAAATTGCCAAGGAGACACTCTTTGAAAGCAATTGGATTAAAACATGAAATATATGCATGACATTAAAATGTAAAATTTTAATTATTAGCTATTCAAATCAAATAATGCTCAGATTAATTTAATGAGGTATCAATCAAATTCTAGTACTAAAAATTCTAAGCAATAATCAGAACAAAAGCACAAATATGTGTTCAATAAATACATAAGTATAAAAACTGTAACCTTTGTATTCTATAAGTTATTTTCTCAACCTTACCTACATTTCCAGATGATAAAACAGATCAAAGAAATATCAGAAAACTGATTTTCTAGAGCAAACTTGTATTTGATTAATATTTTATAATACAAGCTGGAGATGTTTCAAAAATACGAATATATTTTATTTTTATTCTTAATTTTGTGTTGATTTAAAATTAACTATTCACCTTCAGATAAATCTTAATAATAAATGCCATTCATTGAGGAAAATCAACTAAATTTATGACTAGAAAATTAACTGACAAAAATGGATGGTTAACCATGTTTGTAGGAAGAATCAAAGATTTTAAATATATAAAATAATATAAACAAGCCTTTTGTGCAAGTGAATAATATTCAAAGTATCTGTTACACAGAACCAGTTGTCATGGATTTTATTTTTGGCTTAAACTGTATTATTCTGTACTTTCTTGTCATTTTTCATCTGGATGTGACTTAGCTGAATTTTATGCTAGGATGGAAGTTAGGTTTAAAAGTAACATGAAGACTGACTAGGGAAGTGTTTCCTGTTAATCTTATGCTGTGAGAATAATTCTGTTCTTCTACATTATTCAACAGAGGGTCTAGTTGTTTGTTGAATATTCCACAGTGACTTGTCCTCTGTTCCTGGCCAAGTAATCTTCTCTGTAAGACTTTTGCAATGCAGAAGCTTGCTTAAAAGCAGTAAAGGAGAGACATACAGAATGGGAAGAGAGAGATGGAGCAAGGAAGAGGAAAGAACACTTTCTAAATAGAAAATTTTAAATGATCTTTCTAAATCAAATATTATATTCCTATTGGTTGTAAGGAAAAAAATCAGCATCATGTGGTGACTAATGAACTCTGGAATCAGAATCTAGCAGCTGGAACTTTACATTACAATTACAGTAGTTTTTGTCTCCTTTGGGAAAATAACAGTAGCAGTAGGAATAATAAGAGGACTCATCAACTCATGGGCAGCTCATTTGGACACTAATTTGGTGAGAATAAAGACAGGACCTAAAATTCTAGGTATCCCAATGAGTCCCCAGGTAATTTTGTGAAATGTGTCTGAGTGTAACAGAACCTAACACAATGTGCTTGCTTCTCAACTAGTGCAAAGCAAAATAAATATACTGAAGATAAAAAAGAAAAAAAGAATTGAAATTTGTTACATTCAGTGAAGAAGGAAATAGGGAAGCTGTTTCTAAAGCAATGTCATCAAGGAACAAGGAAGCAGGAAGCTTATATTCAAGTAGCCTACACATAATCTAAGCATGATCAGCTAAATTCATTCTTTCCTGAGCTTTCTCAGCATCAAGCATAAAGCAAGTGTTTAAAGATTAAAGGTTCAAAGTGACAGAAATGCCTTTGGGAATGCTCACTTTGCACAATAAATTCGTACATTTTGAAAGTGCATTAAAAACAACTAGCCGACCCTGAAGTTACCTAATTTAATGGATAAAAGAAAAGAACCATGTCACTTGAGAACAAGCATTTGGTACTCTGTTAAAGCATGGTATTTTATCCAGTGTCAGAATGCCACTCTATCTATCTATCTATCTATCTATCTATCTATCTATCTATCTATCTATCTATCTATCATCTATCTATCATTTATCCATCTATCATGTATCTATATATCTGTATCTTCTACTCTTCTTCAGTGTATTAGGTGTTTAAGTCGTTTCTTGGAAAGAAATTTAGAAAACTAATTATTAAATGCACAGTCCAATTGTTAGAACTGAAACAAATGGAGCGTTGCTTGGAGTTAAGGAATAGCTTGGAAATTTGAAAAAATTTGAGAGTCTAAGAATTTCTGGAGAAACATGGGTTGCTCTGTCATTTCTTATTATCTTTTCCTTGTTTAAGGTCCTGACTTTCTGATGTCTAATGCTTCACTGTTACTTCTGAAATAAGTACAAGAAGTGTTTGCAGGATATTTTTCATTGTTGAAATCAACTTTTGTGGAGGTATCCATGGCTTAACTTCTGGTGTGTTCTATGCAGAAGAATGGTTTGCAGGAATGTAGTCCAGGTAAGTAGCAAGCGACTTCTGAACTACTTTAGGACATCACTGTTTACTCCTGCCTTCAGGGAAGGATGATGAGTGTGGCCATGAGATGATGCTAGGGCACAGAATTGTCATAGCTTACCTGAAGTGTTTTTGCCATGACTCAGCAGCTTTTGTAGAATATCTTCAATAGAGCAACACCTAAAAAAGCTTAAGCACTCAAGCACTACCATTTAAAAACACTTTTTGTTTTGAAATTTTAATAGCTACATCATTTCCCCCTTTCTTTTACTTCATCCAAACTATAACCTTTTGCTCTCTTTCAAACCCATGGTCTCTTTTTTTCATACTTGTTGCAAATATATATATATATATATATTTATAATATATTATATATTTATATATTATATATTTATTAATATATATTATATATATTTCTAAATACAGTTTTTCCATCTGTATAATGCTATTTGCATGTAGTTCTTTAAGGCGTACCATTAATTTAAAAAATAGCATTAATTCATTACATATAATAATGGATTTTATATAATAAAATATATGCTCAGATTTTCCTTATATTTTTCTTCTTCAATCTTTTTATTTCCATTCACTTCCTATAGACTTATGTTATTCAATATATTTATAAAAAATGTCGTTGACAGATAAGGGTAAACACTCAATACTTTACTTTTCTAACTCATTTATCTTAACAGGTCTCAGGTAGATTAGGTCTCTCATAGATGTTGCATTTATTTATTTATGTCATCTTGTAAGTAGTGTTATCTCTGAGAATATATGCTATTATCTATATTAAATAAACATAATTTTAATATATGTTATAGAACAACTTATACATTCATGCTAAGATAGATTTGTCAAAAACATCAATACCACAAACATGACAAAACATATTTATATTCAGCTAAATGATCTTTCCCACAGTGGTATAATACGGTATTTAAATGATGAAGTCTCTTGTGCTTAACGCAAAGTAGAAGAGAAAAAAAATCATGCAAAAACTAAAATTAAAAGTAGTTAGTTAGATTCCCTGCTTTAATATCTTGTTGGGTAGAACCAGGGAATCTTATGAAAGAAGGGGAAGATAGAAAGACCTGGAGGGAACAGGAGCTCTACAAGGAGTGCAACAGAATAAAAACTTCTGGACCCACGGGTCTTTTTTGGAGATTGATATTCCAACCACGGACCATCGAGACAACCTAGAACCCCTGCACAGATATAGCTCATGCAGGTCAGTATCTAAGTGGGTTCCCTAGTAAGTGGACCAGGGGCTGTTTCTGACATGTACTCAATGGTTGGCTCTTTGATCAACTCCTCCTGAGCAGGGATGGGGGTGAGATGGAGCCTTACCAGGCCACAGAGGATGACAAAGGAGCCACTCTTGATGAAACCTGATTGGCTAGGATCAAATGGAAGGAGAGGGGGACTTCCCCTATCAGTGGACTTGGATAGAGGCATGGGAGGAGATGAGGGAGGGTGAGATGGGGAGGCAATGAGGGAGGGGCCTATAGCTTGGGTACAAAATGAATAAATTGTAATAAATAAAAAATTAAAAATATTCTAAAAATATGTCAATTAACCAAACACTGACCTTATTAAAGGCTCTGAATCTTCCTAAATGTTAAAAGATGTAGTATTAAGTATACATCAATTAGTATCTAAAAGTCTCATTCCCATTTCTATAACTTTCCTTTCATAGATGGAAGTAGATTGTATTAGTATACTGGCTAATTAAGTAACAAGAAAGTTCTTACCAAGTGTCAACCAAAAGTCTTCTTCAACTGAGAAAACTTTTCTTTTACTGAGAATAGATATTTTCTTCAAATAATATATTTTAACAATAGTTTCGCCTCTCTTTGTTCCTCTCAGATCCCAACCACTCTCCTCCCATTCGAATCCACCCATTTCTGTCTCATTAAAAAACAAACAGACTCCTAGGGATAATAATAAGAATATTCTAAAACAAAAAGGAAAACAAAAACTAACACATTAGAATAGGAAAAATAAAGAATAGGAAAAAAAACAAGAAAAGTTAAAATAAACAGACTCAGAGACACACAGGCTTTTACACTCATGAATCTTATAAAAATTCTAAACTGGAAACCATAAAATATATTCAAAGTATATTGTTGGAAAAGAGTGGGAAAATAAAACATGTAGAATAAATATTTAATAAACAAATGAAATAAAATAAAATAAAAATGCAAGATAAAAGTTAGAATGGAGGAAATCATGAAATTCGAAGGCAAATGGTGGGACCTGGAAACGATCATCCTAAGTGAGGCATCCCAAAAGCAGAAAGAAACATATGGTATATACTCACTTATATAGACCTATAGGATAGAAAGTCATGCTGAAATATACACACCTAGGGAAGATATACAAGAAAGAGGACCCGGGTTGATATGATCAATGCTCGTTTAGATGAACAAATACTATGGACATTGAATGGAGGAGAAAACAAGCAACAGGACAGGAGCATACCAAAGAGGACC
>CM053745.1:37048551-37120119 GCA_028658305.1 Pachyuromys duprasi | reverse complement strand
CCGGGCACAGGGGTCTTATATGAGACAGTTTCTCCAACCAAGGACCATATATGGATATGGCATAGAACCCCTGCTCAGATGTGGCCCATGATAGCTCAGTGTCGAACTGAAGACCCTAGTAAGGGAAACAGGGACTGTTTCAGTCTTGAACTTGATGGCTGACTCTTTGACCCTCCCCCATACCTGCCAGGGAGTAACAGCCTGGCTAGATCCCAGGGGAGGACATTGCAGCCAGTCCTGAGGAGACAAGATGATCTGGGGTTGGATGGAAGGGGAGGAGGTCCTCCCCTGTTGGTCGGCTTGGAGGGGGCGGGGAGGAGATGAGGGAGGGTTGGAAAGGGTGGAAGGAAATGAGGGAGGGGGCTACACATGGGATGCAAAAAAACCTAACCTGTGATTGATATAAAAATAAATAAATTTTTTAAAAGTTAGAATTTTTTAAAAAAGGAAATGACAACACATGAAATTATGAAAAAAATGAACCTTCAAATATACCGTTAAATTCTTTTCTTGTTAGCCATCTTCTGCTTGGCATTCTTCTACACTTAAGAATAGTCAATTTCACCAATGAGACTTTCTTGGAAAATTTTTGTTTGCCAGTAATTATGAATTGGAGATGGCTTCTTGGTTTGGATTGTAGGCATGTATTTACTTCTTTTTGCTTTAAGGTTCCATCTGGTACAGATCTGTGCACACAGCCTCAGTTTCTATGATTTCATTTGTGCATTGATCCTGTTAATTTAGAAGACCTTATCAACTATCTACCTACTTATCTATCTATCTATCTATTTATTTATTTCCTCTATTTCCTCTGTCTCTTACAATCTTTCTTCTGAGGGATTCCATGAGCCTTGAGGGGAGGTATTTGGTGAAGACATCCCATTTTTGGCTGAGTGTCCTAAGGTATCTCACTGTCTTCACAACGTTTGGCTTTGAGTCTCTATGTTTCATCCTATTTTCTTCAAAGGAAGTTTCTCTAATGATGGCTGTGCAATGCACAAACTTAGGAGTATAGCAGATTTCATTAGGAGTTATGTTAGTCCTAACTTCCTGTAGTACAAAAATAGTATATGGTTTTCTCCTAGGTCCATGAGCTGTATGTTCTCAGGTTCTGAGTTGCTCAAGGATTGTTGCTGATGAGTTCATTTTTTTTTTTGGAATGGGTCTTAATTCAAATCAAATGTTGGTTGGTTACTTTGATAAGCTTTGGTCCACAATTGCCCTAGCATATCTTGCAGGCAGGACACCACTGTCTATCTAGAGATCTGTGATTGAGTTGGTGTTTATATTTCTCTTTTTTTGTGCAAAGTAGCTCCCTGTACCAAAGATGCTAGAACATAGGGGCGAAGGTTCGCTGTAGGTACAAGCTCAAATTCTCTATATTCAATGTGTTATGTAGGTGTGTCTTCAAGAATGAAGTCAATTTTCTCTTGTGTCAAAGGAAACTTGTACTTGTCCCAACTAGATAATTACTTTGGTGATGTTTTAGGCACTATACTTAATTCTTATGTTGCTATATAAATGAATAAGAGCTTATGTATCGCAGGTTTTTACAGCTCTTTATCCTCCTGCAGAATGAATAATCAAGCATTTCAAAATCACAGATTTGAAATTTTTCTGATTAATTTGAGCAGATGGCATTTTCCTGCTGTGATACAGATGGGTGACCCTTGTGAGCATTCCCATCTGGAAATTACCTGCTCCTGAACCAAACTTAGACTGTAATAGTTTTTACAAGTAAGGAGCTGCCTGTCAGGTAGATCCTTGGCAAATTAGAGTAAAAAATTAGAGTAAAAACATCATTGTTTTAAGAATTAATTCCAAAATCATAACTAGTAGTGTCTTTCCAATTCACTGAAATAAGCATGGCAAAAATTTAATAATGTTTTTAGAAAACAAACTAAAATGATGCTGGTGAACTCTTCTTTCTCTCTTAAAAGAATGCAGCCAGTCCTGATGAGACCTGGTAAGATAGGGTCAGATGGAAGAGGAGGAAGACCTCCCCTATCAGTGGACTTGGAGAGGGGCAGGGAGGAATTGAGGAAGGGAGAAGGGGATTGGGTGGTAATGAAGGAGGGGGCTACAGCCGGGATACAAAGTTTATAATAAACTGTAATTAATATACAAAATAAAATTTAATAATAATAAATATTCAAGAAGAAAAAAGAATCAAGGACTAAAGGTGATGAATAGACATCTTTTCTCTTAACAAGTGTCTGCCTTTGGATATATGTTTTTGCTACAGCTTAAAATATCAGATCTAGTCAGTATGATAAATTTAATATAAAGTAGTACTCTCACCTAGAGTAAAGGATAATTCTAGTGAAAGTAGTTTGTCTCCCTCTTATTCCTAAGGGGTGTTCCTAATGACCCAGACCTCAGCTCTCAAGGGAAGGTAATTTTATCACAGTGATATTGTGGTCACCTTCCAGAGCATGGTAGCTCTGCATACCTCTAAATACTTGACATTTCCATGTTTCCCTAAAAGAGTTATGAAGGTAGTAAGGACCAAGAGCTTCAGTAGTAATATAAACACAGTACATGATACATACACTGCTTGTGTGCCCATGTTTTCATTCTCCCCTCCCCAACACACACACCGTTCACAAGTTAATATACAAGACAGCAGGAAAACTGTGGATGGAACCAAAAGTCTAATTAGGGACAGGGGTTATATTCTAGTTCAGTCTCTACTCTGAATAGATTATGTGGAAATCTCCTTCCTTGCTTCTCACTGCTTATTTGCAAGGTTGTTTTTAATGCTTGGAATGCTGAGTTATGACCCTCCCCCTCAGACTATTTATCTTATAAACCTGGAACTACAAAGTGTCAATACTTCTAAATGATGAACAGATGAAACATTAGTAGGCATTTGCAACTGAAATGTATATTGTGCACTAAATAGAATGTTATTAATATGGTAGGTACTACTCTGGATCATCTTTAACTTAATTTGCTGTCACTTTGTACAGCATGAGACAGGACACTGCTTTAAGATAAAGTATAATCCTTTCAAAATCACACATATTTGAGAATTTCCTACATGCTTATAATGCTTTAAAAAACAAAACCACAGTTTTCTCCCTTCCCACTCTTTCTGTTTCTCCCCCATATCTCATCATTATTCCTTCCCATTTCATGTTCCTTTTTGTAAGCCCACTGAATCCAATTACTGTGCATACATGTAGGACAATGTAACCGGTGATCTGGTAGCCTCTCAAATGCTGGGTAACTGAAGAAAACTGACTCTCTTCTAGAACCTATCAACAGTCAGGAGCTCCCCATTAACTACAGAATACCAGGAGCCCCTGCCTCATTCCATTGGACGGTATGACCTCGTGAAGACTGTAATCACAGCTTTTCTGGAGTTCTTGTGTCGCGTCTAGCAAATAATCTTCCATTGCCTGTCTTTGCTCTCTTACTCACATTATTTTACCACCAGTCTATTCTGCAAAGATCCCAGAGCCTTGGGGATAGAGGGTATGATATAGCTGTGCCATTTAAAGATGATCTCTCTAAGTTCTCTCATTTTCACAAATAAATGGTATCTTACACTGTTCCTATTTCTTGGAGATTTTGAATGGAACAACAGTGATCATGGATGAGATGTTTCACTGTAGTAGGACACTGAGTCACCTGAAAATATGCACAGGAGTGTATAGATAGATGATATGGTATAATAATTTATATATTTTAAAAGAAGATCCACAAGGACCTCCCCTGTCTGTGTACTTTGAAAACGGCAAGAAGGAGACGTGGGAGGGAGGATGGGACTGGGAAAGAGTAAGGGAGAGGGCTACAGCTGGTATATAAAGTAAATAACCTGTGATTAATTAAAAACATATAAAAATTATTAAAAAAAGAATATCCACGATGATTCTGTAGTGGCTTCAACAGAATGTGCTGCCACAAATATTTATTATGTTGAGCAATGTTCCTTTTATTCCTGTATTTTTCAGGAATTTTAACATAAAGGGATTTTTTATAAGTTTTTTTTTTATTTTCATATTAATCACAGGTTATATACTTTGTATCCCAGCGGTAGCCCCCTCCCTCATTCCCTCCCACTCTCCCCATCCCTCCCTCATCATCTTCTTGCCCTCCTCCAAGTCCACTGATAGGGGAGGACCTCCCCCCCTTCCATCTGACCCTATCTTATCATGTCTCTTCAGGGCTGGCTACAATGTCCTCTTCTGGGATCTAGTTAGGCTGCTCCTCCCTCGGCGGGGGGAGGGGCAGTCAACAAGCCAGCCATTGAGTTCATGACCCAAATAGTCACTGTTCCCCTTACTAGGGTACCCAGTTGGGTACTGAGCTACAATGGGCCAGGGATGTTTTCTTTTTTTCAAAGGTTTTGTATGTGTGATTAATAATATGATTATGTGATTTCTGGCCTGGAGTCTATCTATGTACTGTGTTTAAACACTGTTCTTTAGTCTTTTGAGTGAAGTCTTCTTGATCATGGAGTTGTTTTTTATTGTAATCTTAAATTTAATTAGTAAGAATTGTGTTGAGAATTTTATGTCTATGACTAGGGATATCGGCCTAAAATTCTATTTTGTAAGTGGAACTACCTTAGCCTAGATAAGGTTCAGAGTAATGCTTGCTTTGTAAAAGATATTTGGAAGAGATATTTCCTTTTATAATTTTAGGGAATTTGTGAAGTTTTGCTGTTGGATCTTCTCTGGTGATGCAGTAGAATTTTGCATCCAGTCCATTGGGTCCCAAAGACTTTTCGTTGTTGAGAGATTTGTAATTACTGATTCTGTCCCCTTCGTTGTATGTCTATTTTAAAATGATTTACTTTATATTGTTTCAACTTTGGTCCATTGCCAGATATTAGAAAATATCTAAGTCTAATTGTATCTTGGTGCCATTTGGTTAGAACATAATTTTCCATTATTTTTTAAAATTTTATTTATTTATCTATTTATTATTACAATTTTTTCACTTTGTTTCCTGGTTGTAGCCCTCTCCCTCCTCTTTACCCAGTCCCACCCTTCCTCCCTCTTCTCACCTTATGCCCCTCCCCTAGCCCACTGATGGTGGAGGTCCTCCTTCCCTCCTACCTGACCCTAGCCTATCAGGTCTCATCAGTACTGGCTGCATTGTCTTCCTCTGTAGCCTGGTAAGGCTGCTCCCACCTCAGGGGGAAGTGATCAAATAGCAACCACTAAATCCATATTAGAGACAGCCCCGGCTCCCCTTACTAGGAACCCACACGGAGACTCAGCTGCCAACTGGCTACATCTGAGCAGGGAGCCTAGGTTTTTTCTCATTTCATCTTATCTATTCAGAATTCTGTAGGTCTGTTGTTTCTGGATGGCTACATCTTTTTATATGTCTGGAATTTCTTATTGTGTGTTTGTTAAAAACATTTTCTATGCCTGTGCTTCTGTTTTCTTCCTCTATTTTCATAACTAAAATATTGAGTCTTTTCCTGTTGTTTAAGTTTATTCCAGTTTATATATATATATATATATATATGAACAGCTGTGTATATATATATATACCTTTAAACAATTGTTAATTTTTAATAAGTGAACCTTTATCTGTCTTCCATCTCTGACTCTCTGTTTTACAGATGAACTATCCTATTTTGGAGGCTTTCTACTGTCTAATTTTATTTGAATTATTTTATTTTTCTCTTTCAGCATCACTTTAGTTCATGTTTTGTTGATTGATTGATTTTTATTTAAATATATTTTTAAATTTTTATCTTTATTTCTTACATATATTACATCCCAATAACAGTTTTCCTTATTTTCCATCCTCCAATCTCACCCACTTTATCTCTCTCCTATATCCAGTGCTCTTTCTCTGTTTCTCTTCAGAAAAAGGCAAGCCACCCAGGCATACAATTAAACTTTGCATATCATGTTGCAATAAGACTAGGCAAATTTCCTCCAATTAAAGTTGAACGAATCAACACAGAAGGAGGATAGAATCCCAAGCACAGGCAAAAGAGTCATCATAGACATGCCCCTTCCCAACTTCTGCTGTTAGGGACATGCCTCCCAACTCCTGCACCAAGCTACACAAAAGTGGCATAGCAAACATCCTAGCTCAGAATTATACAGGGTCCATGATTTTAAGTTCAGTCTTTTTAAGCCTCTATGTTTCTTGCTTATTTGATTCTGTGGGTCATGTTCTCCCAGTATTCTTGACCTTCCTGGCTTCTAGAATCCTTCTTCCTTCTCTTCTTTGGGGGTACCCTGGTTCTGTCTAATGTTTGGCTATGAGTTTCTTCATCTGTGTCTATCACTTGATAGTCAATCTCTCTCTGATAACAACTGGCTAATCCCTGATATATGAGTATAATAGAATATCATTAGAACACCAACATGGCTTAAGGCTGCAGAACAAAGCACCTCTGAAGACATAAAGCTCTCCAAACAGCAATAAGCCATGTTCTTGTTCAGGAGTCATTATTTTTATATGGTATATTGGAGTGTCTAGGTAGTTGATTAAATTGATAAATAAAGAAAATCCACATTTATAGAGAAAACTAAGATGCAAATACATGAAAATAGTGTATATAAAGAATCAATTACTATCTTTAATACATATGCCAGAATTAATAGGCAAATTAGTAAGGTTAGTGGCTATATAAAAATCCATTTTGTATTTTGTAATTTATAGAAAAAATACCAAAATAAAAAATTTAGAAAAATTTGAAATTTGAATTAAATTTCACAAAAAGTGAATGTTTTTATAACAAGTAAAAGAGAGGTGTTTTTGGTAAAAATGTACTCAAAATTAATAAACCAATATATGTTCATCATGTGTCCATAGACTCCATGTAGTAAAAATGTCAATGTTTTCCATTAAGTCCATAGGATAAAGCTTAACAAATAATATCCAACAAGTTTTTGTTGAAATTTAAAACCAGATCCTATGAACATGGTTGAGCAAATGTCCTTGTTGTGTAGTTGAACATGTTTTGCATATATGCCTAGTAGTAGTCTAGCCGCATCTTGAGGCGCCACTATTCCTAATTGTCTGAGAAAGCACCAGATAGGTTTCCAAAATGGTTGTACAAGTTTACATTCCCACCTGCAACGGAGAAGGGTTCCCCTTTCTCCACATCCTCTCCAGTATGTATTGTCACTTGAGGTTTTTATCTTAGCCATTCTGATGGGTATAAGATGAAATCTCAGGGTAATTTCGATTTGCAGCTCCCTGATGAATAAGTATATTGAACATTTTTAAGTGTTTCTATATTATTTGATATTCCTCTGTTAAGACTTCTCTCTTTAGCTCTGTACCCCACTTTTCAACTGGATTACTAGTTTGTTAGTGTTTAACTTCTTGAGTTTTTATATATTCAGGATATTAGCTCTCTGTCACATATCAGGCTGGTGAAGATCCTTTCGCAATCTGTAGGATGATGTTTTGTTCTGATGACAGTCAACCATGTTTGTAGCAGCATTATTCATAATAACCATAACCTGGAAACAACCCAGATGTTCCTCAATGGAGGAGTGGATACAGAAATTGTACATTTACACAAATGGAATACTACTCAGCTATTAAAAATAAGGAAATTATGAAATTTGCAGGCAAATGGTGGGAACTAGAAAAGATCATCTTGGGTGAGGTAACCCAGAAGCAGAAAGACACACATTGTATATACTCACTCATAAGTAGTTATTAGACATATAAGATAAACATACTAAAATCTATAGTCCTAAAGAAGCTCAATAACAAGGAAGACCCTAGGGAAGAAGCTCAATCCTCATTCAGTAGGGCAAATGGCATAGACGCCAGAAGCAGGAAAATACAGGGAATAGGACAGGAGCCTACCACAAACATCCTCTGATGAAAGAATCTACTGATCCAAGGTATCAAAGCAGAGGTTGAGACTCAGCCAAAATTTGGGCAGAATGCACGGACTCTTGTGGAAGAAGGGGGAAATAGAAAGACCTGGAGGGAACAGGAGCTCCAAAAGCAGACCAACAGAGCCAAACAAACAAACAAACAAACCAAAATAACAACAATAACAAAACCTGGGCCCTGGAGCCCCTGTAGAGACTGATACCTCAACCAAAGACCATGCATGGAAAGAACCTAAAACCCCTGCTCAGATGTGACCCATAGACTCAGGCTCCAGGTGGCTCTCCTAGTAAGGGGAGCAGAGGCTTTTTCTGACATGAACTTAGTGACAGGATCTCTGATCACCTCCCCCTGGGGACTGCAGCCTTGCCAGGCCACAGAGGAAGACAATGCTACCAGATCTGATGAGACCTAATAGGCTAGGGTCATATAGAAGGGAAGGAGGAGCTCTCCTATCAGTAAACTGGAGGAGGGACATGGGAGGACAAGAAGGAGGGAAGGAAGGGATTGGGAGAAGAGGAGGGAAGGGTTGCAAGCAGGATACAAAGTCAATAAATTGCAGGAAATAATAAAAATTTTTTAAAGGATTCTAAACTACACGAAAATAACAAAATCCTAGATTTATCATTATAATTCTGAAATGAACAAAAATATTTTATAAAAATATTTTTATGGGCTGGCGAGATGGCTCAGTGGCTAAGGGCACTGGGTGCTCTTCCAGAAGTCCTGAGTTCAGCTCCAAGCAACCACATGGTGACTCATAAATCTGGAATGGAATCTGATTCCCTCTTCTGGTGTGATGAAAACAGAGCACTCATGTACATAAATAAAATATTTTAAAAATATTTTTATGACCCCATTGCCTGATAACAACTTTGATTTCAGTGTTACAATAAGCAAGGCTATTTGCTATTGACAACTAATAAACACACAGAAGTAGAGTAAGGAAAAAAGTAGTTAGGAAGTATATCTTCACACATAGAAAAGAGTTGAATTATTCAGGTTATTGGCCCTAAATCCTACTTGTTACATAATATTAGATCTTGAAACTTTACATATGATATAGATATATGTTCCATGCCTAGAATTTTTATGTTTTGTTGACCTAGGATAATTCTTAGCTATTATTATTCCTCCAAGCTTCCAAGTCATTCTGTATAATATCTACTGATAGAGTTAATTGCTTAAATGTGAAACATTGCCTTTATTGAAGGGTTAACTCTTACTTTGTCAAATCTTTTTTTTTCAGAGTTTGAATAGAAAATGATGAAATTGGATATTCATGTTCATGTTTTCAAGATGTTTTATATGTCTCTTCATATGGCCTACTTAGAGATTATGTTTTTACATCTTACACTAGCTACAAGATTATTACCAATACTGAGTAATGCAAACCTAGGCAGTAATAATCATCACTCAGTCTCAAATGGACTGAACATGTGTCTATACACACATCTCACGAATACATCATGGGAAATACAAGATCAAATACATGTATTGAAGAAAGTTTTCAAACAACCTCGTGAATCTATTTTTTCTTCTTTTTACTTGTTATATCATCTGGAGGAAGCACAGCAGTCTGCTCAGTACCCCTTATTAATTCTTTCATTAGCAACTGACCAGGGACACTCTGAGGTTTTGGTCTGGATTTTTATTTTAGAGGCACCAGAAATGTCAGGTCCCTTAAGGATAATCAATGTTTTGTGATTTATTACATGACAATAATAAACTAAAAGAAAACATTCTATTTGCTTTCTAGGCTTGTATACAGCAAGTACACAAAACAAAATAGCTGTCTAAATGCATTTAGAATGCAAGGAATGACCTTTACCAATATAATCTTTCACACTTATACCAAAATTAGGTAATTTTCATTTTTAAATTTCAAAATTCAATTATGACAAAGAAAACATAAACTTAGAGTATGCTACACCATTGGGATATGTATTTTATTGAATAAATTTTTACACTATTAATTATTTAATATATTGGAATCTGAGCAATGTTTCATTGTTTTAAGGTAATTAGAGCAATTTTCACATAACATTTTCCCAGAATATCTTTCTCTGTCTTTCTCTCTCTCTCTTTCTGTCTCTCTCCCTTTTCTATCATCCATCTGGCACTGGCTTTCCAGTTGCCTGCCTTTGGCTAAATTAAATATTTGTTTTATATAGAATCAGACTTGGAAAGCACACAGCTTGTTTAAAACTATTTTGATACTTTAGTAGTAACATAATTAACTTTATTTAGATCAGAAAACCACATTCTTGATGTCTATTCAGACATACAAAATTGGAAAACATTTCCTAATTTGGCACACTAGTTTCTTAAAGTTACTACTCCCAGAAGTAATTAATGTAAAGGTATTCTTCCTAGTCAGTGCTTCTACACTGCTTATTGTTCTGAAGTGGTAAAGCAAGACTACATGTCTATTTCCAAAGGTCAAGGTGGGAAATGTACAATTGATTAAATCATGGGGTTACTTAAGTAGGAAACTTAGTGTTAACTACTAAGAATTTTGAACCATCTATAACAAATGATCTACCCATTGGCATTAGAAAGTAATATTTTACAGCTAGACTCTGAACCACCTGATGTAGCAGCCCTTCCCTCTCTTCATCTCCAGTGTATCACACAGATTCTCCTATCTGAACCCCCCTCCCTTACTCCACTTACTGCTTTTTCCCAGACCCCCATTCCAGCAGGTATTCCTTGTGACCTTGAAGCCCAACCCTTCAGGCAACCATGTTTGCTAACTGCATATTTTATCGCTTTTCTTCATATTTTATCTTCTCTCTTCCAAATCTAATCTCCTAGATTTATCCCCAGGTCTATAGTAGACCATGTTTTGCAACTTCCCCCACCCTGATTTCCAGTGTATTACACAGATCTTCACTTCTAAATTTTCATTTCCCCAGTTATTTCTTTATCTTAACCCAAAACTCCAGCAAACATTTCTTAGAAACCTACAGTTCACTTTAGCAAAGGAAGCACGTAGCCTACTGCATAACTCTAACCTCTCTTCATATCCTCTAAATACATCCCCTCCTAAGTCTCAAGTCCAGCTCAGTAGCAAATCATTAGCTGTGACCTCCCCTTCCTCTCTTCATCAAACTCCAATGAAATATGTGTATCTTCTCCCTCAACCATCTTCCAAACACATTTTGTTATCCCATACCCCATTTCTATTTGTCATCTGCTGGGAACTTGCATTCTGAGCAGGCCAGAGTAGCAAGTAGGCCAGCAAAGCAGATAAGAGATCTTCAGATCTTCATATACCCTTCTCTCCTTCATATCCAATGCCCATTCTCATCCACAGCTCTGTAGAAGATACCTGACTTGGCCTCTTTTCACTCCTTATACCTCTTCCAGAGCCTACACAAATGATGGTAGAGCATCCTCCTTTTCTCCTTTGGTTGGAGCTACACAGTAATTCCAACCCATCCCTCTTCCTAAATGTCAACTCACAATATCCATAAATACATTTTGTCTGAAAATCTTAGCAGCTATACTAATCAGGATCCCAGAGTATCCCAGAAGAATATCCTATTGGAAAACACACAGTCACCATAGTTTTCTAAGAACCAGAGGGAAAAAAAATCAACATCCTTACTCTTTAGGAATGTGCACATCAAAACTTTGATATTTCATCTTATACACCTAAGAATGGCTAAGATCAAGAAAATGAGTCAGCTCATGCAGGTGAGTATTTGGAGTAGGGTAGACACTCATCAGTTGCTCATACAACTACTATGAAAATCATGGTTTGGGTTCCTCAGAAAGATGAGACTTGATCTATCTCAAGATCCAGCTACACCACTTGGGCGTATGCCTAATATACACTTCATCCTTCTACAAGGACCTTTTGCTCAACCCTGTTCACTGCTGCTTTAAAAGACTCATAATAGCCAGAAATTGGAAACAACGTAGATGTCCCTCAAAAAGAAAGAAAGAAAGAAAGAAAGAATTAAAATAATGTGGAACATTGACACAATGGAGTAATACTCAGCTACTAAATTAAAAAAAATGAAATCTTGAAATTTGCAAGTTAATGAATAGGGCTAGAAAAATTCTTACTGAGTGAAATAACCTTGACCCAGAAACAAAAATGTGGTAGAGGTGAATATTAACCTTTAATTGTACAAATCCAGGCTATAATCCGTAGAACCTCAGATGTTTAGTATTCAGTAAGGGAATATGGGAAGTAATAACCTCCACAGGAAAGGGAAATAGAATAGATTGTTATGGCTGGAATGGTAGGATCAACTAGAGAAGATGAATGAAGGGGACTGGGATGATGGGGTATTAAAAGAGACAGATAAAATTGAGAGCCATTTGAAAGATGGTATGAAAACTTTGGACAGTCTAAGCTTTTAAAAATATGCGTATATGAAGCTGATCTAAATGAAGCTGCCAAATAATTGGAGAGATAGAGCATCAACTGGTTATCTATTGTCACCAAACGAAGCTTCCAGTATTGGGACTGGGTTGCATCTAATTGAGTTGTTTGCCAAAGGGCTCCCATTGGAATGGCCAAACAACTCAGGGTGTTATCAAGGCTATTGGTTGCTCTTCACAAACTGAAAATTCCTACTGCTAAAGATAATACCTATAAAACTCAATAGACATGGAAAAGTCAAAATGATACCTACATAGAGTCATCACCTTTATTCTAGTATATTTGTTACAGGAAAATACTGTGCATACTACCAAAGGGGAAACATAAACACCAACAGAGCCGTAAAACTGATGATCTACTATGGTGTCCTACCTGTAAGATATGCTAGTGCAATAGTAGTACAAACTTGTGGGAGTAATGAAAAAAAAACTAATTTTACTTAAAGAACACTTCATGAGATGAAACTCATATTTGACAATGCTTATGTGTGCAATAACCTGAGATTATAAAGCCCAAGGAGTTAGAGAAAATCCAATACTGTTCTAAAATCAAAGCCCGAACAGGTAACAAGAAAGTGAATCCTAATGAAATTCTGCTGTACAACTAGATCAATGACTTGTTGAGCCATGACAAGAGGAGTTTCTTCATGAAGCAGAAGAGAGCAAACATAGACAACCCACAGCCAGACATTATGCAGAGAGTGAGAGATCTTGGAACACTCAGACTCAAATAGGTTGCATGCATCAAACCATATCATTCTAAAGGATCAGGGAACCTCTCAGAATAGACAAGAAAGAGTATGAGAGCCAAAGGATATGGAGGGTACCAAGTAAATAAGAACTTCTAAATAAGCATGACTCATATACATATGAACTTACAGAGACTGGGGCAGCATGCACTGGACCTTCATAAATTTGTACCACACTAGAACCTAGAGCTGAAAGGAGAAGTATACAGATGTTTCTATCCTTACCCCACTTTCAATCTCCAGTTGATAACCACATGTGAATAAAAATTTACTTTTTCCAAAGGAGTCTCACTGAAGGAAGAAACTATTATTTTATTTTAATTTATTTTACATCCCAAAGGTGTCTCTCTCTCCTTTTCTCCAAGTCATGGGCCCTTTCCCTCCTTGTTCCTTCCTCTTTCTCTCTTTTCCCCTAAAAAAGAGGAACTTCCCCCACTTCCCCCTATTAACCGTCCCCAGCACAGCAAGACTGAGTATATCCTCATCCCCTGAGTCAGGCAGGGCACCACTTCCAGGGGGAAGTTATCCAAAAGCAGACAATAGAGTCCATGTTAGAAACAGCCCCTACCAGTCCAATGGCCAGGTGACCCATATGAGTACAAAGCAGCCTATTGGCCACATTTGTACAGGGGCCCAAGGTTTAGACCATCCATGATCCTTAGTTGATCTATCAGTCTCTGTAAGCCCCTATGGCTCTGAGTTAGTTGTTTCTGTTGGTCTTCTTATGAGGCTCCTGTCCTCTCCAGCTCCTTTCGTCTTTCCCCTAACACTTCCAAAGGACTTCCCAGAACCCTGCCCCATGTTTGGTTGCAAGTGCCAGGATCTGTCTAGAACCTCTGCTGACTGGGACCTCCCAGACAACAGTCAAGTAAGGCTCCTGCCTGCAAGCATAGCAGAGCGACATTACTAATGTCAGGGGCTGGCTCTCTACCTTGGGGTGGCTCTCAGGTTGGGCCAATTATTGGTTGAACATTCCCTCAATCTTTGCTCCCTCTTTACCCTTGTATTTCTTGTAGTGAGGTCAATTTTGGATCAAAGGTTTTGTTGGTGGGTTATTGTTCCCCTCCTTCCACTAGTCCTGCCCTGCTAGGAGGTAGTCACTTCAATCTTCATGCTCCCTACCATACACTGTTAGAAATTTTAGCTAGAATCATACCCATATCCTCCCAGGAGCCTAGCCTGTCACAGGCCTCCAGTTTGACAAAGAGATATTCCCTCTCAGTTTCCCTTCTTTTTCCCAGCCCTCTCACCGCTCACTGAATTCTCTCCACATCTCATCTCCATCCATGTTTCCTCCCCATTCCATCTCCTGCCCAGTTCCCTCTCTTCATTCATGTCTCCCATCTATTCTATTTCCTCTTCAAAGTAACATTCAAGAACTCTCCCTTGGGCCCTATTGTTACTTAGCTGTTTTGGGTCCATGGATTGTAGTGTAGTTACCAGAAGTAGGGAGAATGGAAGTGAAAGAAACTACTCTTAAGGCTAGGCTGGAAAGCCTGCTGTAGACAGTCAAGAGAAAACAATCTCAAGGGCATATTTGGTGGTTCCTTGCGTCATCATGTCTTGTCAAGGCTGTTCTTTTTTAAATTAACTTATTAAATTTATTTTATTTTTATTTAATTTCTCTTTTTTTCTTGTGTCTGTTTACCCTAAAGTGTAAATATTTTTATTTCCTCAAGTGAGTGGATGAGTTGTGAGCCATACTTAAGCTTTACTAATACATGGCATGGGCTGAACCTAGTACATTCTCTCTAAATACCCATAGACCTAGGCCTGGAAGCTTTTAGCCACCTTGTAATAATTTAATAATCCTTAAGCCCAGACCTTGAAGGGTTCAGCTTTCAGCCTCATCTGCTAACCTAGGCCTAGAACATTTTCAGCCTCTGAGATTTACTACTGAGTAGTCTTGCCCTTTCCAGTTTTTAGTGAACTCTGGCTTGTTGGTTCAGCTCAGCTGTTCTGGCTCAAAATTCTTCTCAAATCTGACTGATTCAAATTGAATTCTCTGGGTTTCCCATGGAATTGCTCTGCTTGGAAAAAGAACTGCCTTTGAACTTCATGAACTGAACTGCACTATCCTGCACTGACTTCTCCAACTACATGAACTAAATGGAACTGAAAGAACCTTCATGAACTCAACTGAACTCAACTGCATTCAAATGAACTGCACTGAACTCAACTCCACTCCAGAATTCTAGTGCACTCTCTGCACGAACTCTCTTGTATTTCTGTACACTATTCTCTTTCCATTGTACTATCCTATGTCACTGACTCTCTTTCTGTCCTGCTCTTAGTTGGCCTCTCTATCTTGTGAGAATTGGATGGGCATAGTCTATCTCTTACTCATTCTATCAAATCCTTCTCTGAATCATCACTTTGTCTCTCCCTCAGATAGAAGCCATTGTTTCTGGTTGAAGAAATGTACTAAATTCCAGCCAATGGGATTAAAGATGTGTATTCCAGGCAGATGTATTAAAGGCTGCATCTGTATTCCAGTGTCTTTGCATGTGGTCCCTTGCTAGATGGATTAAAATTCCTCTACATTAAAGGTCCTTTGTGTATGTGTGTGTGTGTGTGTGTGTCTGTAGTATGGCTTCAGTTTAGTGTTTTTATGGATTGCTGAGTGTAATAACAAATTTGTCTCTGTTTTTTGAGAGTTCTCCTGGGTTCTTTTCCTTCTGTTTGTTTCATCTAATTCCACTATATTTTTGTTTTATCATATTATGTTATATCCTACAGAAGCCATTTGTTTTTTCATTAGAAACAGAAAGGAGATGGGTCCAGATGAAAGGTAGGTAGAGAAGACTAGAGGGAGGGGAAACCACAATTAGAATAAATTATATGAAAATATTTATTTTAAATAAAATAAAGATATATTCACATCCAATTTCCTCAGTTGATTTTAAAACTTGCAGGTGAGTGATATGGCTTTCTTCTTTTATTCAGTTGATCAAACCTTATATTCTTCTCAGGGCCAACACAGAGGTTGGTTCCTCCATGAAGTTCAAGATCAGAGTAAGTTCGGTCTCTCTATTCTTCACCTACATTACCATGTGTTGGGTATGGAATAAAAAAGAGCTGGTTCAAACCTTCAAGATGAATATGTTCTTAATTTGCCATTCTTCACTTCAAGTTTCTTACTTCAACTCTGGAAGCTCCTAACTTTGTAAAGTAGCTTTGATAGTTCAGCATACATCATTTAAATAAAATATACAAAGAAAAGAAAGTAATGTTTCAGAGTTAAAAAGAAAGGGTCTATAAAAGACAAAGAAGAAGGAGATGAAAAACCTGAAGGGGCCAGGAGCTCCACAAGGAGAGCAACAAAACTAAAATATCTGGACATAGGGATCTTTTCTGAGACTGATACTCCAACCAAGGACCATGCATGTAGATGACCTAGGACTTCTGCATAGATGTAACCCATGGCAGCTGAATCTCCAAGTGTGTACCCTAGTAATAGGAACAGGGGCTGTCTCTGACATGAACTCATGGGCTTGCTCTTTGATCACCTCCACCTGAGAAGAGAGCAGCCTTGCCAGTCTACTGAGGAAGACAATGTAGCCAGTTCTGATGAGACCTGATAGGCTAGAGTCAGATGGAAGGGGAGGAGCACCTCCCCTAACAAGTGGGCTTAGAGAGAGGCATGGGAGGAAATGAGAGAAGGAAGGTGGGATTGAAAGGGGACAAGGGAGGCGACTACAGCTGGGCTACAATGTGAATAAACCATAATTAATGAAAATAAATAAATATTTTTTAAAAGGGCAAAAAGGGATGCTACTTCAGTATGTTCATTTCAGGTCATTTCAGTGTTATCTCTTTAATTTTCCTCAAGCTGAAGTAAGAAACAAACAGGAAATCAAGGTATATTTGAGACATAGAAACCAAATTTAACAGTTTCCATTGGTTGATTTCAACATCAAATTAAATAATTACAACAACTACTATGTCATATTAATTAAATAATGAAAATAAATGATCCACATATAAAATTTTAATTCAGTAATGTTTGTAGATAAACAAGACAGGTAGATAATTTTAAGTATCTCCATATATAATGCTCATTTATCAAAGGAAAAAAGTGAATATATGTTCACAAATAGAAGCTTGAAAAGTCAACTTTAAGTAGTTAAAGTGGACATCATCTCAAATGGTATGCATGTAAATTGTGATCAGAAGCTGGAGAAGGCAGGACACAGGACAAGAATGTAGCACAAAAGGCCTCTGAAAGATTTTACCCAGGAGGGGACTGAAGCAGATGCTTTGACTCACAGCCACACTTTGGGCAGTGAAGGGAATCTTTTGGATGAAGGGGGGAATAGACAGACCAAGGGGACAGGTGCTCCATAAGGAGACCACCAGAGCCAAAACATTTGGGCCCTGGGGGCACTGCAGAGACTGATGAATCAACCAAGGACCATATTAGACCTATAATGTAGGATAAACATATATGGGGAGGACCTAGACACCTCCCCCTGGTTCAGTTGTAGCCCATGGGCAGCTCAGTTTCCATGGCTGTTCCCTAGTAAGGGGAGAAATGGCAGTCGCTGTCATAAATTCAGTTGCCTGCTCTTTGTTCACCTGCCCCTGGCGAGGTGGTCTTACTAGGCCACCGAGAAAGAGGATCCAGACAGTCCTGATGAGAGCTAATAGGCTATGTCGAGGAGGTCCTCTACTGTCAATGTACTAAGAGAGGGACATAGGGGGAGAAGAGAAAGGAAGGATGGGATATAGAGGAGATGAGGTAGGAGGCTACAGCAGGGATACAAAGTAAATAAATTATAATTAGTCATAAAGAAAGAAAGACAAATAAACAAATAATTTGGAAATAATTTACCCTGTTATCTGAAGTTTTTTTTTTCAGGATTATATACAATTGTATTACTGATTTTGATGTAAGAGATGTGTGTAAAGAGCTTTGCATCCTTGAAGGTTCCAGAAATGAATCTTCAGTAGAAATCATGGAATTATAATTGGTGTTCGAAAATAATGCACTTCATTTTTCCTCTAGTTTACCATTTATCCTGTTTTACTATTTATCCTGTATAGTAAATATATATATATATATATATATATATATATATATATATATATATATATATATTGCATAGTTTAAATAAATGCATCATTCTTTTTCATGTCGTTTTTGGGAACATACTTTCACTTATTCTTTTTAGTTTATTATTTTCATTAGAAAATATATTGGACCTCCATGCTTTGCTATATGTTTGTAAATTAAATAATATGAGAATTTTTCGAACTGGAGCCATTCTTGTAAGCAGAGCAAGAAGCACACTAATGCATACTATAGAGTGTGAAACTCTTGGCTGGAAAAAGTATGTAGTGGACTTTTTGTTTCATATAATTTCCTCTGAGGGCTGGTATTTAGTCAAATAAATTATTTAGAAGTTATTTAGTCGAAGAAATAAGAAAAGTGTCATCTGAAAATTAAATTGAATACCTTCTTAATATTTTGATTAATATTTCTTTTAAAGAACATGAAATGGAACCTGAAATTTGGTGCTTTATATTTTATTTAAATATTTACATAAAATGTAAACATTTTTGTTGACTAAGTATTTCCAATGTTCATTTTCTCTGATACCAAAAATGTACAAAGGTTTAATATTATTTATGATATATCAGTCTTATATGGAAAACGAGTAACTTCTCAGAAAGTCTGTTTACTTTAAATGAAATACAAAAAGGAGTGTGGGGTTTTATAGAAGAGTTATCATTTCATCAGGAATCTATAACAAAGCTAATTATTCCTGACCATATATTTAACATTGACTTTCTTCACTTCAAATTCCCACAGAACAGTGAGGACAATGAAAAAAAGGGAAAGAAAATAATAAGCCAAATATGCTGACTATTGCTAATAAGTGTTCAACCAAAGTTTCAGCATATCAAAAAATATTTCATTGAAGTGCAACCCTATTACAAAAACTTAATTTTCATGTTATATTTAAATAATTTTACCAGTCATTAATATTAATTACCATAAATTCATAATAAAAACAATAACATAGAAAATTTAATAATAATATAAAGCAACAAACAAAACTGTGTTTATATTTTTTTTGCTTGAAATTTGGACATACATATAATGTGATTATTAAAAAGGTAAAGTACATTATTTGGTTTTCTTTTAGAAATATATTGTTTCCTTGAATTTTTTGGTTTTATGCATTAACAACTATTAAAGACATACATAAACTATACCTGCTCTGTATAGTTATAAAATAGTCCTCAGGTCATATTTTGAGTCTAGGACAGTGCTCTTCCATTAGAGCACCATTTCTCAGTCCGGAGATCAAAGGACCCTTTCACTGCAGTTACCTAAGACCATCCGAACCACAGGCATTTAGTCATGATTCATAACTCTCAAAAAATTAAAGTTATGAAGTAGCAGCAAAGATAAATATGGTTGCTGTCATCAAAACATGAGGAACCGTATATAAGGGGAACAGTATTAGCAAGGTTGGGAACCATTGCTCTAGTTAACAGTCTTGAAATGTTTTTACAAAAATTTCTTTATCATTAAGTTTGAGAAGTAATATTTACAATAATTCACTTATAATTAATATAAGTAAGAATAGTGGTAGCATGTTAATATTTTAGCAGTTTTTTTTAAAAACAATCAATATAGGATAATCTGTGTAGATAATTAAAATGGAAGAAAATAAAGTTGTGGTGATTTATTCACCATTTAAATTGTCTATATTCTCTTAGGAATCTCAAGTATTATTATGCTTCATTATTTTAATTATTTTACCATAGATGGATATTGTTGGTGAATATAACTGAATACCCAGAGAAGTGAAATAAGTCATTTGAAATAATACTAGGTACTAAAATCATTAACATTCAACTTAGTATTTTAAGTGTTTGAAGCTTACACTGAGCACACTGCCTGATACATTATATTAAAGTATTCATAAAATGCATATGCCTTTTTCTATTTGGAAGATCTCTCAAAGAAAATGAGAGGAAATATTGACATTTACTAAGAGCTGTAACTCCTCAAATATGGACTAGAAGTTGTTGAGCTAAATTGTCACTGATAGTAGATGAAATATAAACAGAGACAGCTGCCAATTTATAAACAAGAATAGGACATTTACAGGGAAAACCATATTAACAAATTAATTTATATATAATATTATATATAATATATAATAAATTATATATGTATAATATGTAATTTCAAATAATGGCAGCTAGATCAGGAATAGTTTACATATAAACTCCTGTAAAAAAATAAATCAATACTTGAAAAATGTGGGATATCTAAATGTGATCCAAAGAGTTATTGTGAATGCAGGTATCTGTGGTATATTAATGCTACATTTGTTTAACATTGTTCATTTGCCCAATGTAATCATACTATAATGCATTACATTATAATTTTGAGTGTACATTGCTATTATTTTAAGTGTTATAGTAATTTAGAGTAAGACTCATACACATTTTTAATAATTTATTTTTTATTAATTATAATTTATTCAGCTATAGACCCCTTCCTCATTC
Organism: Pachyuromys duprasi; assembly: GCA_028658305.1. NCBI lineage: Eukaryota > Metazoa > Chordata > Mammalia > Rodentia > Muridae > Pachyuromys > Pachyuromys duprasi. The sequence goes on along the minus strand of CM053745.1, from coordinate 37,099,606 downwards.
CCTCCCAACTTCACCCTTCCTCCCTCTTCTCCTCCTATGCCCCTCCCCCAGTCCACTGATAGGGGAAGTCCTCCCTTTCCATCTGACTCTAGCCTATCATGTCTCATCAGAACTGGCTGCATTGGTTTCCTCAGTGGCCTGGTAAGGCTGCTCCCTACTCAGGGTGAGGTGATTAAAGAGCCAGCCACCAAGTTCATGTCAGAGACAGCCCCTGTTCCCTTGATATATTTTGAAATAATCATAACCAGTTGTGCATCTCAAAGTAAAGAAGTATGAGATCAAGATCACAGGAACTTACAAAATAAAGTGTGAAAGGCAATAAATGGCTGTTGATAGAAAAAGAATAAATGTGTGTGTGTGTAAGAGGGAGGGCGTATATGTGTGTATATATTGGTTTATGTGAAAATAAAAATCAAAGAAAAAAATCATGAAGTTACAAAGACATAAGGAGCTGCTGTGAGGATTGCCTTATGCCTCCAGGTGCCAAAGCCAGGACCCAGCTCTTTCTGCAGTCCCAGAGACAGTACCCACTGGTAACAACCAGTAGTGGTGAGGTCTGCCCTATGATCTCTTTGCAAGCCAGTTCCCAGACTCCAGCTCTGCCTATAGTTTCAGAGGCAGAAGCCATTGGGGTCTATCAGTAGTGACAAAGTCTGCTTTGTGACCTCTACCAACTAGCTTCCAAGCCCCAACTCTACCTGTAATCAAAGAAGCATCATCAATCAAGGTCTTCCAGCCACCTTCTAGCCTGCCATCACAAGGGAAAACCAGATAGCTAATGGACAACTGAAGAACAAGCTCAACAAAACTGAGGGCTTAATGCACCACCAGATCCTAGCTACCCTTCTACAACAAGCCCTGTATATCCTAACATACCTAAGGCACAAGAAGATGACCTTAAATAAAATAAAATAAAATCTAACGAAGATGACAGAGATCATTAAACAGGAAAAGAATAAATCCCCCATAGAAAGACAAAAATATAATCAAACAGGTAAAAGAAATGAACAAATCCCTTAAAGGAAAACAGGAAAATACAAGCAAACAGGATAAGGGAATGAACAAAACTGATCAAGACCTTAGAAGGAAAATAGAAGCAATGAAGAAAACACAAACTGAAGCAATCCTGAATGTGAAAACCTAGGAAAGAGAACAGGAACTACAGACATAAGCATCCCAAACAGACAAGCTGAAGACTTAAGACTTCATAGGCTCCTTGGAGTATATGGAGGTGACCCTAACTAAGATTTCTAATAGGAGGGGTCAAGGAAATTGAAGAGGCCACCTCCAAGCCAGATAGGACTCCTAGTAGAGGGAGGGGAACATCAAACCCCCCACAAAAACTTTGACCCAAATAATTGGTCCTGTCTATGAGGTACACAGGGACAAAGTCAGAACAAAATTGAGGGAATGTTGGCCTAACCCAACCTGAGATCCAACCCATGGGAGATACCCAACCCCTGACACTATTAATGATACTTTGTGATGCTTGCAGATGAGAACCTAACATAGTTGTCATCTGAGAGGCTCCACTCAGCAGGGTATTGAAACAGAGGCTGAGACTCACAGCTAAATGTTAGGCAGAGTATTGGAAGCCTTGTGGAAAACTCAGAGGTGAGGAGGACAGAAAGGCCCAGAGGAGATAAGAACTTCATAAGAAGACCAACAGAGTTCACTAACCTGAGCCCAGTGTGGCATATGAAGATTGAAGCACCAACACTTAAGTGTCCAATGGGCAGTCTTTATGTGGATTCCCTAATAAAGGGAGCAGAGGCTGTCTCTTATTTGGACTCTGTTGCCTGCTGTTTGATCACTTTCCTGTGACAAGGATGTCTTCTTACCAGGCATCAGTAGAAGAGGATTCACTCAGTCCTGATGCAACTTGATGTGCTGGGGTGGGTTTGTAGGAGGGGACCTCCTCTTTTGTAATGAGAACGATGATAGGGGAAAGAGGGAGGGAGGGTAGGACCAGGGAGAAGTGAGGGAGGGAGCTAAGATCCAGATGTAAACTGAATGAAAAAAGAAGGCATTACGGGGACAATAATAGCTGGAAGAGAGAGAAGGAGGGTAAAAATGATATAAATACAGTACTCTTCTATGAAATTCTAAAAAATGTAAAAAATAATTATCACTTTTATGGTGTGCCAATATTCTTTCTATTTTACATGTTTTCTTTATTATACTCATTGTTTCCTCTGTTGTGCAGAATCATATCAATACATCATTATTATATCCATCTATATTACTTGGTTCTCTGTGCTTTTGTAGTTAGAGTCTTATCAAAATTATTGCTCAGACTAATATAATGGTTATCTTCTCACAGAATTTCTCCTTATGTTTATAGTTCATATATCTATCAATTCTTTTAATTTAGGTTTAGGTTTAGTTTTGTAGATCATGTGAAATAAATTTAAGTAATTAATTCATTGATCAGTTGACATGCTTGTTTTATGTTATTATAATGTTTTGGTTTCTAGATGGTAATCATTGATGAAATTAGGGTACCGAATCCCAATAATATTACATTGTATGTATACCTTGAATCCATGGTACATTAGGAATTTCCATATTGGCTGTTGACAAAAGAACTTAGAATTTTGAAGATCTGACCTTTTTAATTTTAATTTTAATTTGTTCACAATTTATTCATTATATATCCCTATTGAAGTCTCCTCCCTCAACTCCTCCAAGTCCCAGCCTCCCTTTCACTTCCTGCCCCCCCCCCCATTCCATTCCTCTAGTCCACTGAAAGGGGGAGTTCTCCTCCTCTGCCATCTGCCCATAGCTTATCAAGTCTCATCAGGATTGCCTGCGTCCTCTTCCTCTGTGGCCTGGTAAGAGTGCATGCATCACCAGAGGCAAGTGTTCAAAGAGCAATAGAGTTCATGACAGAGGCAGTCCCTGGCTCCCTTTACTTGGGAACCCACATGTAGACTGAGCTGCCAATCAGCTACATCTGAACAAGGGATCTAGATGTCCATCAAAGGAGGAACAGATGCAGAAATTGTGGCATACTTACATAATGGATACTACTCAGCTATTAAAAACAGGGAAATTGTGAAATTTGCAGGCAAATGGATGGAACTAGAAAAGATCATCCTGAGAAAGGTATCATGGAACTGGAAAGACACACATGGTACATACCCACTTATAAGTAGATATTAGGCATATAATATAGGATAAATATACTAAAATCTATAGTCCTATAGGAGTGAATAAACAAGGAGGATCCTAGGGAAGATGCTTAAATCTCATATTGTTTTGGAGCCTAGCCTTGTAAACAATGACCTGGAGCATAAGTACATGGAGGATACATGTTGTATACTGTGATAGCTAGCCCAAATACTGGAGTCACAAATATAAGACTAAAACGTGGGTTCCTTGGATCTTAAAATGTGGATATGTAACAACTGTGGGATTGGGTAGGATGCACTTATATCTTAGAATCTTGATCACTCTAGCATCACAAAGTGCCTGGAGGTAGAGTTCACTGAGACTGTCATGTTTGGGGGAAGGTCTAGAGCCTTTCGTGAGCTAGCAGGAGGCCTGAGGGCAAGTGTGATCTGACATTGAGACAAGCTGGAGGCATGGAATGGGTACACTAGTTAGTTCTGTAAATGTTAGTCAAATTAGAACAGGCTTAGAAACTGAGTCAGTGTGGCCTGAGCTTAGCTATAGAGAATGATACAAAACAAGAATTTCTTCAGAAATGATCTGAAGCAAATTTTGGGTTTGCTTAACCTCCATTCCCTTCATTCAAATAGAACTACTCATTAGCTACTGCTCTACCTACATGAGAACATGAGAGGAATAGAAGCATGTGCTCTCATCCTCTGTCCTGTATATTTTTTATTATTTCTGTCTAGCCCTAATATTTTCAAAACTATACTCAACTCTCTTCTTTTAAGGAAGACGTTGTCATTTTAGATAATATTGATATTAACATTTCTAAGGGTATTGATTTATAAAAGGGCTTTTCTTTCATTTGACTGACATATGTCCTCTATGATTCATGATTTTGTGTTAATATAATTTCAAAATAGCATTTCTTTAAAAATTGTACTAACTATATATTATATATATAATTATATATGTTATTTAACTCTAAATAATTGTTATTTTTAACAAAAGACAAAGAAAGTTGATATTTGCCATAAGAACAGTTTCCAGAAATAAAATCTATTAGCTATATACTTTTTAAAAATAAAAACTACACACACACACACACACACACACACACACACACACATATATATATATATATATATATATATATATTGCAATTAAAAGTGAGCCAAAAAAGAGTCTTCTGTAGGCAATTGAGTATAACTGTGACAGGAGCGGTGATTCCCCCCCCCCCATGAAACAGCATACCTTTTTGTAGTTCCAGTGACAAATAGTCAGCCTTGAAATCCTACATATGGGTAACATCAAATGATCTGAGAGGCATGGGAAGAGAAGAGGGAGGATGGGATTGAGAGGGGATGGAGGAGCGGGCTACAGCTGGGATGTAAAGTGAATAAACTGTTATGATTGAATGAATGAATGTTTAAAAAAAAGAATATATATCTAGCCAGGCATGCATATACACCTTTAATCCCAGAACTCAGAAAGTCAGAGACAGGCAGATCACTGTGATTTGAGGAAAGGATGGTCTACAAAGCAAGTCCAGGACAGCCAGGGCTACAGCTAAACAAGGAAACCCTGTCCTCAACAGCCTAAAACAAACAAACAAACAAACAAACAAATAAATAAATTAAAGTATACCATATACGTAAACATATATGAATGCAAAAACAATTATTAAAAGGCTATGAATTAGAAGAAGAGCAGGGAGGGGTATGTGGGAGAGTTTGAAAAAAGAAAAAGGAAGAGACAAATATACCTAAATTATAAACTAAAAAATTAAAAAATAAACAGTGACAAAAATAAGATTCTCAAAATTGCATAGTAAGTTCTGTCTTCCTAGTTATTCTTTACCAGAACTTTATTATGGATCATTGGCTAAGCTGACCTTTAAAGTTTTCCAACGTTAAAACAATATGCCATCTCAATAATGTGCTTTCTCTATTGTCACCTTGCCTTACAACTAACTGGTTTTAAGGATATCGTCCTCAAGACAATACTTTGTATACATAACATGAAAATCTTCAGGAACACTTGACTTCATGATGGCAGATGTATCTGTATGTTTATCAAAATGTGGCTCAAAAAAAAAAAAACGACACTGTCTCCTGTAAAGACTATAAATATGTAATGACAGAGAACAAACATGTAGCTGTGATAAAATTACCTGCTAAAAATGGACAATCTTAGACATTTCCCAGTGTACATTTCAAATGGTGATTGATAAGAATTACAAAATCTAGTTGCTATGGCAGTGCAGTTATTTTCTGGGTTCTGTCTTCTGCAATATTTTCCCCTGTCTATTATCCTTTATAGCTCCAACTGAGTCTGACCTTATTTAGGGATTCATGACTTTCACAATCCATTTTCTACCAGTGAAAATTCATAAGTCCAGGATTTTTCAAGTGTTGAAAAATCACACATATAATGAAATGTCTAGCTGGCTTTCTTTCTTGTTTGTTTTGTGTGTTAATTTTGTCTTTTTATTCTTTAAAATTACACCAAATGCATTTTTTTTAGACAGAACTAGGCACAAACTTCAGCTTTCCTGTAATTAAAATTGTGGTTTTGTTTTAATTTCTCTATCTTTAATGTTCATTTCTACATCCTATGAATATCAACCAGCCTTTTTATAATAAGCGGCAATAAAACCAGGTTTATCCTTTACTACTGAGGCTAGACAAAACAACCCAGTAGAGAGAAAGGGTCCCAAAGGCAGGCAACAGGGACAGATACAGAGACAGCCACTGATGCAGCTGTTAGAAGTACCACATGAAAACCAAGCTACACAACTAATACATATGTGCAGAGAGCATAGGTCAGTCAAAACCGTGCTTTCTGGTTAGTGGTTCAGTCTCTGTGAGCCCCTATTGACCCAGATTAGCTGATTTTGTAGGTTTTCCTGTAGTATCCTTAACATTGCTGGCTCCTAGAATCCTTCATCCCCCTCTTCTGCAGGTTTCCACAAGCTCTGTCAAATGTTTGGCTGTGTCTCTCTTCATCTGTCTTCATCATTTCCTGGGTAAGCCTCTCTAATGACAGGCTAGACTCCTCTCTGCAAATATAGCAGAATATCTTAACAGTGTCAGTGGCGAGCTCTCTCTCATGGCATGGGTTTCAAGCTGGGGCAGACATTGATTGGCTATCCACTCAGTGTCTTCTATTTACCACAGCATATCTTGTAGGCAGGACAAACTATAGATTGATGGTTTTGTGGCAGGTTTGGGGCCCTAATCCCTTCATTATAAGCCTTGTCTGCTTTAAATATATGAACAGTTTAGGCTCCATTTTTTGTATTGTGGCCCAACATAGATTCCAGAGAATTTCCATTGTTCTATGTACAAGAAATATATATACAAGAAGTGTCCCCATTCCAGCTGTCTCCCAGGTACTCTCTCCCTTCTTTCTCCCTTCATCTCATCCCTCCTGCTTCCATTCCCACTGCTAGCCCCATCTAGTACACTCTACTTGCCCACCCACAATCTCTATTCTATTTTCCTTTAAGGGTGTGATTCACCTATCCTACCTAGCACTCTTTGTTACTTAGCTTCTTTAGATCTGTGGATTGTAGCATAGTTATCCTTATTGCTAATATCACATATAAATGAATAGATGCCGTGTTTTCTTTATGGGCCTAGGTTACCTCACTCAAGATGACCATTTGTAGTTCCATCCATCTGCCTGTGAATTTCATGATGTCATTGTTTTTAATAGTTGAGTAGTATTCCTTCATGTCAATGTGTGATATTGTCCTTATCTATTCATCTTTTGAGGGACATCAAGGCTGTTTCCAGTTTTTGGCTATTACGAATAAGGCTGCTATGAGCATAGGTGAGCAAGTATCCTTGTGGTCTTTTGGGTGCAGTTGTTTTAGTTTCTGCTTTATTGAAGTGAAGACATGGCCTCACCTTGGTAAGTCATATAAAGGAAAATGTTTATTTGGAGCTGGCTTTCAGTTTCAGAGGTTCAGTCCATTATCATGACAGGAAGCATGGTGGTTTGAAGCAGACATGGTACTAGAGAAGTTGAGAGTTCTACATCTTGATCCTTAGTCAGTAAAAGGAGAGTGTGTGCCACACTGAACATAGCTTAAGTGTATATATATATATATATATATATATATATATATATATATATATATATATATACACAGAGAGAGAGAGAGAGAGAGAGAGAGAGAGAGAGAGAGAGCGAGCAAAGCACTCCTACAAAATGACACACTTCCTCCAAGAAGGCCACATCTCCTAATAATCTCCTAATAGTGCCACTCCCTATGGACAAGCATTCAAACACATGAGACTGTGTGGGCTTTACCAATTAGACACCATAGTGGTATAACTGGCTCTTGAGGAAGACTATTCCTTGTTTCCTGAGAAGCTGCCAAATTGATGTCCAAAGTGACTATACAGGTTTATACTCCCACCAGCAATGGAGGTATGTTCCCCTTGCTCCACATCTTCACCAGAATGAGCTGTTGCTTGAGCTTTGTATCTTAGCCATTCTGATAGGTGTAAAATGTAATCTCAGAGGGTTTTTTTAATTACATTTCCCTGATTGCTAAGGATATTGAACATTTATTAACCACATCTTGGCCATTAGTGATTCCTCTGTCAAAAATTTTGTCCACTGTTGTTAAAATGGGTTATTCGGTTTGTTGATGTCTATTTTCCTGATTTCCTTCTATGTTCTGGATACCAGCCCTCTGTTAGATGCTGGGCTAGTGAAGATTCTTTCTTATTCTGCAGGCTGCCGTTTTGTCCTTTTGACAGTGTCCTCTTCTTTACAGAAGCTTTTCAGTTTCATGAAGTGCCATTTATTAATTGTTGATCTTCGTGTCTGAACTGTTGGTGTTCTGTTCAGGAAGGTTGTCTCCCGTGCCAATATGTGCAACACTATTCCCAACTTTCTTTTTTATTAGATTTAGCATATCTGGTTATATGTTGAAGTCGTTGATTCACTTGAAATTGAATTTTATGCAAAATGATACGTATGGATCTATTTGCATTCTTCTACATGCAGTTATTCAGTTAGAGCAGCACTATTTGTTAACATGCTTTCTTCTTTCCATATCGTAATTTTGGTTTCCTTGTCAAAAGTCAAGTGTTCATAGGTGTGTGGATTTACTTCTGGGTTTTCCATTTCTTTACACTGATCAGCCTGTATGTTTTTGTGTCAATGTCCTGTGTTTTTTGTTACTATCACTCTGTAGTAAAGAGTGAAATCAGGGATGGAGATACTTCCGAAGTCTATTTTTTTTTAATTGTACAGGATTGTTTTAATATCATATCTGTTTGTTTGTTTGTTTGTTTTTCCAAATGAAGCTGAGTATTGTTCTTGTATGCTCCGTAAAAAATTGTGTTATAATTATGCTTGGAATTGCATTGAATCTGTAGATTGCTTCTGGGCAGATGAACTTCTTACTATGTTAATCCTACTGATTCATGAACATGAAAGATATTTCCAAAAAAAAAAAAAAAGAAAGATATTTCCTTCTTATATCTTACTCAATTTACTTCTTCAAATTCTTGAAGTTCTTGTCATACAGATCTTTCAAATTCTTGGTTAGGTTTGCACCAATATCTATAAAAATATTATTATATTATTGTGCTTATTAAGAAGGGTGCTGTTTCCCTAGTTTCTTTCTCAGTTCTGTTATCCTTTTATCTATCCATGTTGCTGAAGGTGTTTGTTAACTGTAGAAATTTCCTTGTAGAATATTTGGGGTTACTTATGTGTACTATCATATCATTTGTGAATTAGCAATACTTCCACTTCTTCATTTCCCATTTGCATTTCCTTGATCTCATTTAGTTGTCTTATTGCTGTACCTAAAATTTCAAGTACTATATTGACTAGATATGGAGAAAGTGGACAACCTTGTCTTGTCCCTGATTTCAGTGGGATTGCTTTAAGCTTCTCTCCTTTTAATATAATGCTGGCTATTGGATTGCTGTCTATTATTTTTTTGTGTGCTTAGATATATAACTTGTATCCTTGATCTCTCTAAGACTGTTATCATGAAGGTGTATTGATTGTGTCAAAGGCTTTTTCTGCATCTAATGAGATGATCATGTGAGTTTTGTTTTTTCTTTCAGTTTGTTTATGTGGTGGATTACAAATATAGAGTTTTTGAATGTTGAACCATCCCTACATCTCTGTAACAAATCCTACTAGATCAGACCGGACAGGACAGTACCTATGCCTTTGGGAGGCCCCAGAGCCACCTGGTTCTTAAGGTGAGGATTTGACTTTGGGCATATGCACACACCTTCAGCTTGGGACTTCCAGAATCCTCACATCATCTGTGACTGTGTATATGGTCATTTATGAAGAAAGTTCCAAGAACTTTCTAAGAAGAAGGTATATTCTTTTTGTCTGTATTTAGGTGAAATTTCTGTAGTATTTGTTAGGTCCATTTTGGTTATAATGTTTCTTAGTTCCATTATTTCTCTATTAATCTCTGTTGAGATGACCTGTCCATTGCTGAGGGTGGGTGGTGAATCCTCCCAATATTAATGTATGGGGTTTGATTGTGATTTCAGCTTTAGTAATATTTCTTTCACAAATGTGGGTGCCTTTACATTTGGGGCATAATTATAAATGAGATATCCTGTTGGTGTATTTTTCCTTTGGTGAGTATGAAGTGCTCTTTCTGCTTTTGATTAATATTGGTTGAAAGTCTATTTTGTTAGATATAAGAATGGCTGTACCGGATTTCTTCTTGGGTTCATTTGCTTGGGAATTTTTTTCAGAGGCCTTTTCTTTGGGGTAATATCTATCTTTGATGTTGAGATATGTTTCATTTTGTTGTTGTTGTTTCTAATATGCAGCAGAATGATTTTTCTTATCCATTTTCTATGTATTATTATTGGGAAACAGTCTATTGATGTTGACACATACTAATGACCAATGATTGTTAATTCCTGTTATTTTTATGTTGTGTGTGCACAGACACACACGTACACTTCCCTTCTTTTGGTTTTGCTTGTGTAAAATTATTCATTCCCTTTGTTTTCTTGTGTGCATCTAGCCCATCAGGAGTGGAGTTTTTCTTCTACTAGCTTCTGTAGGGCTGAATTTATGGATATATATTGTTTTATTTATTTATTCATGGAATACATTGTTTTATTCATCTATGGTGTTTGAAAGTTGTGCTGGATATAGTAGTCTGGAGCTGACATCTATGGTCCCTTAGAGTTGGTAAGACATTTGTCCAGGTTCTTATGGCTTTTGAATTCTCTACTGAGAAGTCAGCTGTAATTCTAATAGGCATGCCTTTACATGTTACTTGGCCTCTTTCCCATGTTTTAATGCTCTGTACATTTTGTATTTTGATTATTATATGGTGGGGAGAATTATCTTTTCTGGTCCAATATATTAGGTGTTCTGTATGCTTCCCGTACAGTTAGAGGCATTTCTATCTTTAGGTTAGGAAAATGTTCTTCTATGATTTGGTTGAAAATATTTTCTGGGTCTTTGATCTGGGAATCTTCTACTTATTCCAGTCCTATTATTCTTGGGTTTGGTCTTTGCACTGTGTCTCAGATATCTTGGATATTTTGTATCATATCTTTTTAAAGTTTCTTTGACTGATATATAAATTTCTTCTATTGTATCTTCTATGCCTGAGATTCTTTTTTCCATCTTTTATATTCTTTTCGTGATGCTTGTGTTTGTAATTCCTATTCTCTCACTTAGAAATTTTTTTCTCCAATATTACTTCAGTTTATGTTTTCTTTATTACTTCTGTTCATTTTCAGGTCTTGAACAACATTATTCATTTACTTCACTTGGTTAATTGTATTTTTCTATATCTCTTTAAGGGATCTTTCATTTACTCTCTAAAGGCCTCTATCATCTTCTTAAGGTTGGATTTAAGGTCATTTTTTGTGCTTTAGCTGTGTAGGGATATCCAGAGCTTGTTGTAGTAGTATAGCTTGGCTCTGGTAGTGCCATATTGCCCTGGTTGTTGTTGATTCTGTTCTTATGCTGGCCTCTAGTCTTCTCGGTTTTGTGGATATTTTATGTTTAGGTGCTGATTCTTCTTTGTTAGATGGGTGGGTTTTCCTTTTGTTTTCCCACTTGGTTTCTGTTTTCTCTATGGTCTTCTGCTTTGAGTATCCTGGGATTCTGGCTACCTTGTGTGTGTTCAGGTCCGGTAGTGTGTCTCTGCAGGGCATTTTGTGGACTGGGTCACCTCCTGGGTTTTGGGTGCCAAGGTTGCCTCTTTGGGTCCCCATAACCGGTATGGCCTCTAGGAAAGCAGAGGTCTTTTGTCACAGTTGTGGGCTGGAATATGGAGTCCAGGTGATGTGGCATCATTTATTGCTGTAGTTGTGCTTAAAGGGGAATTAGCAGGTGTAAGGCATATGGTGGGATCTTACTTGCCATCCTAGTGGCTTCAGAGGTCTCTGGGTAAACAGGCAAAGTTGTGGGCCAGATTATGGTGTCCAGGGAAAGAAGTACAGTTTAAGTGGCAAAAAGTATTCTGTTTGAAATAGATATAAATATAAAGACATACTTTATTTTCTGTTGAAAAAAATTGCTGCCTTTAGGTTGTTTTACAAAATTTGTGTTTTTCAGACAGACAAATCTTAAAATTTTTGGATACTTAACTAATGTCTTGGTTTTAGGATAGTTTGTTTCATTTAATCCATGGTTATACATATGTAACCATATATAATCTTTTGTAAGACTACTTTGAAAAGAATCACTTCTCCATACCAATGCATTCTAAGTTTTTGCTTCAGCAGATTTACTTAGCCTATATTCTGATCTACAAAGTAGAAGTAATAGCTTGAGAAATGTGCTGCCATTGCCTAAAAATAAATTCCCCCAATTAAGTAGAATATGCACACACACACACATCAATTAATCCATTACAAATACTGCTATATTTTATAAAATTAAAGATATCTACAGCATAAATTAATAGTTTGCAGTTAGTCAACTATAGATATCTCTCTTAATGTTCTTCTTGGTAAATTGATGAGTAGTTAAAATATCCCCATACGGTCTTATACGAGACAGTTTCTCCAACCGAGGACCATGTATGGATATGGCCTGGAACCCCTGTCAGATGTGGCCCATGGTAGCTCCGTGTCCAACTGAAGACCCTAGTAAGGGAAACAGGGACTGTTTCAGTCACGAACTCTATGGATGGCTCTTTGACCCTCCCCCATACACGCCAGGGAATAACAGCCTGGCTAGATCCTAGGGGAGGACATTGCAGCCAGCCCTGAGGAGACAAGATGAACTGGGGTCTGATGCAAGGGGAAGAGGTCCTCCCCCTTTGGTGGACTTGGAGGGGGCGGAGAGGAGATGAAAGAGGGATGGGGAAAGTGGGAGGGAATGAGGGAGGGAGTTACGCCTGGGATGCAAAGTACCTAACCTGTGATTGATATAAAAATACATAAATTACATTTTTTTAAAAAGTTGATATTTAATAGAAATGTCCCTGGACGCTGAACATCACTTTAAAAAAAAAGTATCTAGAGCCAGGGAGATGGCTTGGCCAATACAAAGCTTACTGTGCAAGGCTGTATTCAATCCCAGGGTCTATGTAAAAAGCCACATGTGGCAGCAAGCACTGACTGGAAGCTCATGAGCCAGCTACTACACATCAGAGTGGTTAAAAACAAGAGGGACTACGCCTCAAAACAAAAAGGTGGAAAGAGGAAACTGCATCCCTAAAATTTGTCTTCTGACCTCTGCTTGGCCACACAGCATGTGTTAAAAACTGCATGCTTGCTTATGCACACATAAAATAAGAATAAATAAATGAAATTTAAAAGTCCAAAAAAAATATCCCCATACTTGTCCTTGAGGAAAACTGATTAGCCTCCTGATGCTATTCATTTGTGATAGGGTCTTATGGAATTTTCTCTACCCACTTTGCTATGTCAGTTGTTACTTTCATCAAGCATGTCTTGTTTGGCAACCATAACATTCATGTTTCATAGATACATCAACCAAATCATCTAGAAGAAACTAACATTTTGCATCTGACTCTCTTTCATTTATAGTCCTTTTGAGCTCACAGTTTCTAAAATTTTCAGTCCTAAAGTCATACATGAAGCAACAATAAATGAACATAGAGAATTTCATACATACATAATACATACATATACACAGATACATATTCTGAATGTCAGATATTATAAATGCACATATATGTGGGTATACATGTTTGTGTATGTTTTAACCCAAATCTGATACTATTATTTCAAGAAAAGTGTAGTTAATACACAACTGCCTTTGGCAATATTTCTCTCATTTCCAGATATAAACTACACTTTTGACAGTTAATAAGGGATTCATGCTGAAAAGATATCCAAGAATAACATTTAAAAATTTACTTTTAACAATTGAATAAGAATAAAGGACCAAAGTCATGTTTCAATACATTCCCTAAAGCAGTGGTTTTCAACCTTTCTAATGCTTTGAACCTTTCACACAGTTCTTGAATTTTGAATTTATTTTATTGCTACTTCATAGCTGAAAATTCATTACTGTTATGAATCATAGCATAAATATTGATATGCAGAGTTTCTGAATGTACCTTCAGAGGGTTGTGATCCACAGGTTGAGAACTATTGCTGTAACGTCTAGTCTACCATAGCACAGAATGACCAGTTTTCAGTAAATCCAATTAATAAATATATTTGCCCGGGGACTTCCTTCTTGCTTAGCTTCTTTAGGTATAAAGATTTTAGTATGATTATCCTATATTATATGTCTAATACCCTCTTAGAAGTGAGTATATACCATGTGTGTCTTTCTCCTTCTGGGATACTTCACTCAGGATGATCTTTTCTAAATCCCACCATTTGTCTACAAATTTCATGATCTACTTGTTTTTAATTGCTGAGTAGTATTCCTTTGTGTAAATGTACCACAATTTCTGTATCCATTCCTCAGTTGAGAGAATGATACAATCTGGGTTGTTTCCAGGTTCTAGCTATTATGAATAAAACTGTTATGAACATGGTTGAACAAATGTCCTTGTTGTGTACTTGAGCATATTTTGAATATATGCCTAGGACTGGAATAGCTGGATCTTGAGGAAGCACTATCCCTAACTGTCTCGGTAAGTGCCAGATTGATTTCCAAAGTGGTTGAACAAGTTTACAGCAGTGGAGGAGGGTTTGCCTTTCTCCACATTCTCTCCAGCATGTGTTGTCACTTGCTATCAATCCTCACTCAGAAGGACAAACAGGATGGACATTAGAAGAAGGAGAAAACAGAAAACAGGACAGGAGCCTACCATAGAGGGCCTCTGAAAGACTCTTCCTAGCAGTATCAAAGCAGATGCTGAGACTCTTAATAAAACTTTGGGCAGAGTGCAGGGAATCCTATGAAAGAAGGGGGAGATAGTGGGATATGGAGATGACAGAAGCTCCACAAGGAGAGTAACAAAACCAAAACATCTGGACCCAGGGGTCTTTTCTGAGACTAATACTCCAACCAAGGACCGTTCATGGACATAACCTAGAACCCCTGCTCAGATGTAGCCCATGGCAGTTCAAGTCTCCAAATGGGTACCTTAGTAAAGGGAACAGGGACTGTCTGTGACATGAACTCAGTGGCAGGTTCTTTTACACCCACTACCCCTGAGGGAGGAACAGCTTTGCCAGGCCACAGAGGAGGACAATGCAGCCAGTCCTGATGAGACCTGATAAGGTAGGGTCAGATGGAAGGGGAGGAGGGCCTCCTCTATCAGTAGACTTAGAGAGGAACATGGGAGGAGATGAGGAAAGGAGGGTGGGATTGGGAAGAAATGAGGGAGTGGGCTCCAGCTTAGATACAAGTGAATAAACTGTAATTAATATAAAAATAACATTTAATTTAAAATAAAAAAGAAATAATAATTGAAATATATGTCATTGATAGGCTCCCATTCTGTTCCTCTCTTCTACTGTGTCCAGGGTCTATATGTTTTCCCTTCTGAATGAGGATTACTCATCTTCCCTAGAGTCCTCCTTGTTGTTTAGCTTCATAAAGTCTGTAGATTTTAGTTTGTCCTATGGCTAATATTCACTTATAAGTGATTACATATCATGCATGTCTTTCTCCTTCTGGGATACTTCACTCAGGGAATCCCAGGGGATCGAAGCAGATAAAGAGACTCACAGCCAAACTTTAAACAGAACAACCTGAGTCTTCTGGAAGAAGGGATGTATAAAAGTACCTACAGGGGACAGTTGCTACACTAGGAGACCACCGAAGCCAGTAAAAGCAAGGCCTATATGGGACTGCAGTGACTGATACATCAGGCAAAGACCATGCATAGAGAGGACATAGACCCCATGATCTGATGTAGCTCATAGACAGCTCAGTCTCCATGTGGGCCCCCTAATAAAGGGAGAAAACAGTCTCTGACATGAACTTGGTTGCCTGCTCCTTGATTACTTTTCCAGGGTGGAGAAGCATAGGCAGCCTAAAGAGGAAGAGGATCCTGGAAGTCCTGTTAGGACTTGATACTTTAGGGTCAGACAGTAGGGGAGGAGAACTTCCCCTATCAGTGGACTAGGAAAGAGCAATAGGGGAGGAAGAGGGAGGGAGAGTGGGACCAGGAGGAAATAAGGGAGGAGGGCTGCAACTGGGATACAAAGCAACTAAAATGTAAGTAATAATAATAATAGTAAAAAATGATAAAAAATAAAACTATATGTCATTGTTATCAGCCATTTTCTGGATAGAAGAAGGAAGAAAATCTTTTCAAGTGACATCAGCATTAATCAGCTCATCTTCCTGAAGTGTTCCTGTGCACAGATTGATTATGAGTGATAGCTTTTAAGAGCTCAGTGCTACACTTTTGGGTTTTGTGAAGTTAAAAAGAAATACTAGGCCAATTCTTATCCCTGATTCTCAGGTGGCACCAGTAAGTTTTTTCGCTACCTTTTAAAAATTTTTAGCCATTTTTATATAAGTGGGGAGCTTCTTCACTCTTCCAAGAGGCACTCATGATGTCGTTTATATGTGAACATTGTACATATCCATATTCAGAACAATTATTCCACATTTAGTTTAACAGTCTTATGAAGACATAAAATTAATAAAAGAAACTATGGTAAGCACAATTTCTCTTGGAAACAACTTTACTAGTATTGTAGGCTGTTTATTTGCTTATTATATATGAATACATGTTTATGTTAATAAGAAGAGGTAGACATAATTAAGAAAAATTTTAAATTACTGATCAGTTTACTTTGTTTATGTAAAAATATAACTAATGTAAAGAGATGCATTTCCTAGCATAATCTTAGCAGGCAACTGCTTCGTAAGTAAAACTCAGAAGAAAAAAATAAACAATGAGAGTAGGAAAGCACTTAAAATAAAATCACTTTTAGGTTTTGGAGATTAAAAGTGTAAGTTCATTTAACACTGCCAAGTGATAACTATGGGAACAATGTTTAGAAAAGAGTTTTTACTTGAAGGTTTAAATTAAGATACAAAGAAATGAGAAAATAAAACTATTTATTTTAAAAATGTAACTTTCAAGGAATCTGTAATGGATTTCTAAAAACAGAATGTTTCACAAGGCATTTGAATTCTCCCAAGAAAGACCTTCTTAGATGATGTCATTGCTGTTAAGTTGCTGTAAGAATACAGTCTTTATGTTATGATCACGAGCTAACCATGACCCCAGCATTAGAGTGGAATGTTTGCTTAGTTATATGAACAGAATCTCTGCCTTCACTCAAGGCTGTATATAAAAACATCTCATTGCTATATCCAATATAGAAAAAATTTCACATATTTTTATATTATGATCGAATATTAATTTACATAGCATTTGTATGAATAACTTACTTTTTTTTACTAAATATCTTGATTGCGTGAGTGCATGCATCCATGTATAACATGGTTTTAGAAACATGGAATTTTTCACATCATTTGTCATTGTCAGGGCATAAACTATTAACATATGTTTAGTAAGGTCCATGTAATTTATTTGTACAGATGCTACTATGACATGGCTCCTCCAGAAAATGTTGTATATCTGAACTATGTGCCATGATCCAAAGCAGAAGGATTTTCTGAATTTTAATACTGAATGTTTGACATTACTATCAATACAAATATCTTGAAGTAGAAACAAGAAGCAGAGAGAGCAAGTGTGGCATATACAATTTAAAGTGTGTTTTTTCTTTTATTGAACATAGATTTTTTTTCATGCAATGAATTTTAATTGTAATTTTCCCCTTTCTCTATCTCTCTCTGTTTCTTCATATATTCCATTCCCATCTGAATCCACATACATTTTGTCTCTCTTTATGTAGCAACCAAGCATCTAAGGCATGATAATTTAAGAAAAACAAAAATGAGTCAGAATAGGACTGACCAAACAATCAAGAGCCAAAGAGAAATCACAATAATTGCATGCGATCATAGAGACACACACATTTCCAAACACAGGAATCCCATAAAAACACAAAATTGAAAGCCATAAAATATCCACAAAGGATGTATAAGATTAAAAAAAAATATATCCTGACTTAACATTGTCAGAATATTCAGGAGAAAAAAAATCCTCCAACGATGACCTTAACTTCATTTTTGTGAGGACCATTTCTTGCTTACTGTCAAGCTTGCCCTTAAGAGTTGTTTAAATGTTTCCCAGAGAGACTCTCTTGGGGGGAAAACACCTTTTCATTTGAAAGTGGCTGTCAATTGGACATAGCTTCTGTGTTAGGGATGGCGACATGTGTCCACATTTTCTTCCAACTCTAGAGCCCCATCAGCTACAGATTCATTCAGGCCTTGTGCATTCTGCTTCATTCTCTGAGTTTATTTATATACTAGCCCTGTTCTATGTAGAAGGTTTTGATTCCTTGGTGTCCTCCACTCCTATACTCTTTCTACCTCCTGTTCTACAAAGTTCCCTGAGCCCTGCAAGAAGGGATTTGATGAAGAAATTTCCTTCAGTGCTGAGTGTTCTAAGGTCTCTTGTTCTATGTGTATTGTCTGGCTGTAGGTTTGTAGTTATACCCATCCACTGCAGGATTCTCTGATGAGGGCAGAACAAGACAAGGCTCTATGACTTTAACAGAATGTCCTATTATTACTATATTCATTTAGCAGAATAGTAGTATTTGGGTTTTTCCCTATGTCCCTGGCCTATCATATCGCAGGATCTTGGCCACCCAGGCAGCATTGTGTTTGGTTTCCATTTCATGGAATGGGCATTGACTCAATCTGGGTATTGGTTGGTTACTCCCATGAACTCAATTAGATTTGATTCATTCCTCGTACTGAAATCTTGATTTGGCGATGAGAGATGTTCTGCTGGGGCTCCATTTCTCCTGTTATTTAATGATTTTATTGAGATTGTCTTCAACCATGTATATATTTTAGGAATCTTCTATGTATTGGGTTTCCATATGGTCCCTAAAGTGGTCCTTAGTTTACATGTTCCTCCCTCTCTTGCCCCGTTCTTTTCTCATCCTCCATGTTTGATCCTTCTTTCTACTCCCTCCATCTATAACTATATATTTTAATCTCACACCCAAAGATATACTTCTATTTAGGAAACATTTCCTAAACCGACCCAAATAGTACCATGAACTGGGATACAAGTATTTTTGCTTGGTTGTTTAATTTTTTTTTGAGATTATAATTACATAACTTTTCTTTCCCCCTTACTCTCTACAAAATATTTCATATATTCATCATTATTTTCTTTAAGATTTATGGTCTCTTTTTCAATTATATCTATATGTATTTATGTGTGTTATATATAATATGTATGAGTGTGTTATATTGTTGTTAATTACATTGTGTGTGTGTGTTATATTATTAAGTATATAAATGCAACCAGCTCAGACTGAACTTGCATATATGAACTTGCATTTTCAGGAACGGATGAAAACAACAAAAGGCATGGCAACCTAAACTGGGAAAGCCCCTTAGGCCTCAACTTTCTACAAAGAACTACAGGCAACAAAGGATTGCTGAAGATGAGAAAATAGTTTTCTCCAGAGAACACTTCTGTTTCTCTTTTTTTAATTGAAAATAGATATTTATATACAATATAACCTGATCACGATTCCCTTTCCTAACTTCTCCCAGATCCTTCCTACCTTTCCTCCCACCCATAACAATACGTTTCATATATGTGATTTAATAGTTCGTCTTTGGCTGATTGTTTTGTTCTAAATAGACAAATTTTAAAAAATACGAAATATGTATCAGCCCTGGACACATTTCTAAATTTCAAATGCGCATCTTATGCCTGGAAGAAGCAGTAGTGCTAGAAGGTTTTATGCAGGCTGTTGGAGAAGAATAGACTTCATTATCCTTAGCTACTATTTTGCCTTGCATGCCACAATATCTTCTGAGTAAGATGTGCACGGTAATACAATAATGGCAAGGTTATTATCAGATTAACCACATACTCCTTTCACTGCATTTGAGGCCTGTTTCTTGGACACAACTCATAGAAAAATGAGAAAAAAAGAGTTGGAAAGAATGTGAGAGCCAGAGAATGAGGCTCAAATGATATCCAATGGACATGACAGAACTGGTATACAAATTAACTCCAGTCAGCTATAGAAACCCGGGAAAGATTTACAATAGTAATTAGGCTTGAAATTCATTGATGAATGAGAAGTTCCCATGAACTGACAACCAGCTGAAGAACTATTGGCAATTAGTGGCTGTGGTGGGGAAGAAGAGTCTTTTGTCTCTAAGTTAGCTAATGGTAGTAGATTGCCTAAGCCCCAGTAGTTGATCACACATGCATAGGAGCAGCACCAATTGGACTCACTGAGTTCCATTTTGGAAGAGGGAGATGAAGCTTCCGAGAGGGTGATGAGAGACATTTGAGGAGTTGCAGGAAGGGAGTAAACATGGATGTAACGAAGATAAATTTTATGTATATGCACTGTCTAGCACCTTATAAACCAGCATATCACACAAGGAAACAGAAACGATTCATCAGGAAGTAAGGAAAGTTTAGTAAATGCAATATATTTATTAGTCTTGACATCTTTCTGCACTTTCAGAAACACTTTCAAATTCCTAATTGTGTTGTTTATTACTGGACATTTATTTTTCTTTTAAACCATATTTTTCTAATAGCTTACAGGCAATTTTAAACCTCTTTGAACTTTGCTATCTACGCCTACATAACAATTTATAGCCATACATTATTTTGGAGATAGTATCTGTTTTATTTTTCTGTAAAATGCATTTTATTTTTTCAGTTGTTGCAAGTTTTAGTGGAAGAGACTGTTTTTTTATTCCCACTGTATCTTTCAGAAAGACATTTGAGTTTCTGCCTACAAACAACTGTGTACACTTCTGTACTTGTTTGAGTGACTGTAACATGAAACATTCTGCACTACATTTTAATATATTGAAAGCTTGCCTAATGTAAGTTAGTTTTTGTTCTGAAAAGATAATTAATATTATTTTTCTCTAATAATTAAGACAGCACATTCTTTTAGGCTAATTATTGAAAACTTGTAGAATAAGTCCTTTGAATTTAGAAATTTCATGTGAAAGGGTTCAGTTATACAATATCCATTCCAAAAAATTAACATGATTTATGCCATCTTTCTAACTTTTTATACATTTTATTAGTATTTTAAACGTTTTTCCTAATCTTCTGTTTCCCTACCTATATTTTTCCTCAAATGTCTGTCTTATATGACTCACCCTGATATACAGCAGATGACTTTCTTTTCTCTGATTTTTCATTTTTGTCTTTTTAGAAAAATTATATTGAGAAAAAATTAAATGTTACAATTTATTCTATTGTTTATTATATTGTAGTAGTGAATAAGAATTTTATGAAATATCTTTTAATCAATTTTTTCTTAACTGATATTTATAAATTTTATTTGCGTTCCATATCTATTTCATTTGTTATTTATTTACAAAATCAGAAGTTTATTTTATCAATGGATGCTTTCAACATTTAAAAATCTTCTTATAGTTTTTACTGTAGCTTTTATATTATTGACAAAATATTTTAATATATGATGAGTAAATAACAAAAACTTTCTCTGTTCGTTCCATTTAACCATCTCAAATTGGCAAAAACGACAGAGCATTTTATGTGTTGATGCCAATTTTTGCCTTCACAGCCTTACCTCTTTTGAGGAAAGTTTTCTAAACAAATTTGTTTATCTTCTGGTTATGCAAATACGTCCTTGGTCAAAAACGTAGAAAGAAGTCAGAGTAAGGGAGCCCTAAATGTATACCATTCAAATTTTGTTTTTCTTTTGCTATTACATGAATTTCTGCTACTCATTCCTCTGATATTTCCAGTAAGTGAGCACTGCCATTCTTCAATTAAACATGGATTCATTCTTGAAAAGTCATTACTGCATTTGTCTCTGTGGCTTTGGTACGTGTGCAGAATCTGGAACATCTCTATGAGAGATGCCAAGTGCTTTTGCATTTTGAGAATGCAGTTAAAATATGTACTTCATAGAGTATCCCACACTTGGTCAACCATTTTTTATGAATGTTTTTGGAGTTTTAATGTTACATTCTTTTAAAAATTTTTTTAATTTTTATTTTTTTCTTCACAATTTATTCATTATATATCCCAACTGATCCCTCAACTCCCCCAGTCTCACTCTCCTTTCCTCTTCCCCTAGTCCTCTGAAAGAGGGAGTTCTCCACTATTGCCATCTGCCTATAGCTTGTTAAGTCTCATCAAGATGGCATGGATCCTCTTCCTCTGTGGCCTGGCAAGGCTGCATCATTAGGGGCGAGTGATCAGGGAGCAGTCAACTGAGTTCAAGATAGACGCAGCCCCTGGCTCCCTCGCTCAGAGATCTTAGTGGAGACTAAGATGCCTATCAGCCTAACACTACATTCATATCTCAATGCTATTATGGAAGGGAAGGAAATCACGGTGCTTGGTTTACCATCTTGAAACTGGTGTCTATTTTTAAGGCAATTTCCATGACATGTACACAATTTTGCCCCTTTGTATTCTTTAGAAACTGTTAATAAGCTATTTTATATTATTCTGAGAATTAATTTACTTGATATTACAGTGTGCTTTCTTCAGTGTGTTTCTTAAGACTGTTAATTTTTAACCCATGTATTAGATTTATTTATTTTTTAAAATATTTTTAATCTGAATAGAATTACGTTACACTTTTCTTGTGTTCATCTTCCAGCCTTTAGCATATACACCACCATCTAAATCCTATCATAGCAAACCACTCATTTGAAAGCCTTATTTTCCTCAATTATAATTGTCATGTAAACATGTATATAAATATATAAATAAAAACTCCACAATTTGTTTTGTGTATTTGTGTGAATATGGTTTTAGCACTTACTACTTTTCTTGTGCTATTAGCTGGTGGGTGATCTTTTAGTGTGCAGATTCATAGCTATCTCTTGAGTTTAGTGTGCCACTGTGTCATTAACACACTTACTTTTATCCTGTTGTCTGTTTTTTTCTGCTTCTGATGTCTATCCCATTTGCCTTTCTGAGTGAGGATTGATCATCTTACCCAGGGTCCTCCTTCTTGTTTAGCTTACTTAGGTGTGCAAATATTTATCCTATCTTATAGGTGTAGTATTCACTTATAAGTGAGTATATACCATGTGTGTCTTTCTGCTTCTGGGATACTTCTCTCAGGATGATCTTTTCTAGATCCCACCATTTGCCTGCAAATTTTATGATTTCTTAGTTTTTAATTGCTGAGTAGCATTCCATTGTGTAAATGTACCACAATTTTTGTATCCACTCCTCAGATGAGGGACATATGGGTTTTATCCAGATTCTGGCAAATATTAATAAAGCTGCTACAAACATGGTTGAGCAAATGTCCTTGTTGTGTACCTTAGCATGTTTTAGATATATGTTTAGGAGTGCTTTAGCTGAACCTTGAGGAAGCACTGTTCCTAATTGTCTGAGAAAGCGCTAGCTTGGTTTTCAAAATGGTTGTACAAGTTTACATTACCATCATCAATGAAGGAAGGTTCCCCTTTCTCCACCTCTTCTCCAGCATGTGTTTTCACTTGAGTTTTTTATCTTAGACATTCTGATGGGTATAAGGTGAAATCTCAGGGTCGTTTTGATTTGCATTTCCCTGATGGCTAAGCATGTTGAGCATCTAAGTGTTTCTCTGCCATTCAATATTCCTCTATTGAAAATTCTCTGTTTAGCTCTGTGCCCATTTTTTTAATTGGATTACTTGATTTTTTGCTGTTTAACTTCTTTAGTTCTTTATATATACTAGAACCTACCACAGAGGGCTATTGGAAAATTCTACCCATCAGGGTATCAAAGCTCACAGACAAACTTTGAGGAAGAGTGCAGGAATCTTATGAAAGGTTGGGGAGATATGAAGACCTGGAGGGGACAGGAGCTCCACAAGGTGAGCAACAGAACCAAAAAAATCTGAGTACATGGTTCTTTTCTGAGGCTGATACTCCAACCAAAGACCATTCATGGAGATAACCTAGAACCCCAGCTCAGGGGAGCCCATGGTTGCTCAGTCTCCAAGTGAGTTCCCTAGTAACTGGAAGAGAGACTGTCTCTGACATGAACTCGGTGGCTGGCTCTTTGATCACCAACCCCTGATGGGGGAGCAGCCTTGATAGGCCACAGAGGAAGACAATGCAGCCAGTTCTGGTGAGACCTGATAGGCTTGGGTCATATGGAAGGGGAGAAGGACCTCCCCTATCAGTGGACTTGGGGAGGGACATGGGAAGAGATAAGGGAGGGATGGGACTGGGTGAGAATGAGTGAGGTGGCTTCAGCCGGGACACAAAGTGAATAAACTATAATTAATTAAATAAATTATTTAATTTAAAAAAAAAAGGAAAAGAAAACTCTTTTGCTTCCAAGAACATCATGGAGATTTTAACTTTCTCTGCTCTTGTCCAGCTCCTTACCTTAATGAAACTGACATACTAATACATAAAACTCTCTAAAAGAGGCAAGTCTAAAGAATGTTCCATGGTTTATGGACACTGTGAGTATCCTTATTAATAACTGCTCCATTTATTATTTATTTTACAATCTTATTTTTTTGCCATTTTATATAGGTTGTTTTGCCACCAAAAATGAAATATTTGACTCAAGAATTCAAGCAAGTTTTGTTTGAGTTAAATTTAATAAAATAATATTAATCAAGAAACCTTCTTGAACTCATTGGCGTGCTCTTTGACCTCCCCACCCTGTAAGGGAGGAGCAGCCCTCTTGGGCCACAGAGGAGGACTTTGCAGCCAGTCCTGAAGAGACCTGATAAACCAGGGTCAGATGAAAGGGGAGGAGGGCCTCCCCTATCAGTGGACTTGGAAAGGGGCAGTGAGGAGATGAGGGAGGGAGGGTGGGATTGGGAGGGAATGAGAGAGCAGGATCACCTGGGATACAGAGTTAATAAAATATAACTAATAATAAAAATAAAATTTTTAAAAATTTAAGATACTGAGAAATCAAAAACACACTAAAGGAAGAAAAAAGAAACCTTCTAATATGTGAGACAAATGTTATCATTTACAAATCATTGGGATAAACTAATGTTTGTTTCATACTTTTCACAAGATGCAGGATATTTTCTGTTACTGATTCTACTGTGGAATCCAAGTGTTTATTACATTGATTGTTAGCAGAATTAAGAAAACAGATTATTCTTTCAATGGATACACTTAATTCCCTTCCAAGGGACATCAAATCTCATCAACTATTCAATGGCAGAACTCACTATTCTGCCATTGAGGCCTGCAAGGCTGCCCTGCCAGAGGAAAGTGATCAAAAAGCAGGCAACAGAGTACATGGTAGAGACAGTTCCAGGTCCCCTTTCTAGGGAACCCATATGAGGACTAAGAGTCCCAGTAGCAGGAGTTACGGAGACTGAAGAGGCAACCTTCATTCCCCAAGCAGACTTTTAGTGGAGGGAGTGGAACACCAAATCACTCACTAAAACTTCAACCTAAAATTGATCCTGCCTGCAAGACCTGCAGGGATAAAGTTAGAACAAAATCAAAGGAATCTCCTTCCAATGCCCGGTTCAACCTGGGACCCACCCCATGGGAGAGAGCTGACCCCTGACACTATTATCAATGCTCTGCTATGCTTGCAGACAGGGACCTAACACTGTTGTTCTCTGAGAGATTACAACCAGCAGCAGATGGAAACAGATGGAGAGACTCACAGCCAAACACTAGGTGGAAATGTAGAAGGGCCTGGAGGATTTAAGAATTCCACAAGAGGAGCAAAAGAGTCAATTAACCAGGGCCCAGGGGGGAATGTGGAGGCCAAAGCACCAATCAAAAATAATGCATGGACTGGACCTAAGCCCTCTACACATACATTCCTTATTTTCATAAGGTTTGTATCATTGGTAGACTTTTGCAAGCACATTTCAAGATACATGGTGTAAAACCACTCCTCCACGCACAAGGCTTTCGCATGTGTGTATTTATTCCTGGGCAATATTTCTGGTTCCCAACATGCTCTAGAATACAGATCAATGTTATTTCCCATTGATATCCTTCATTTCTCTACTGTTAGGATGCTTAATTTTCTACTGGAATTTTGGTACTCATTTTCAGTGTTCTGCTTTCCCCATTTAGTGTCTAACAGGGTTCATGTTTTTGCATTTACCTGCATCATAGCTCTCTAGAGAACCTTTAGGAGTAGATCCAGTATAGCCCACTCCTCCAAGGTGAACTGAACAGACGCCTCCTCAGAGATCACTTCCTGCCATATCTAGCATGCACATAGTATATCAACGTTGTTACAATGGTAAAAACGAATTCTGGGACATTTATATTACCTAAAGTAAAGGATTCAACCAGCTTCCCTTACCTTATAAATAAATCTCTTTTTCTCTTCTGGAATTTCGTTCAAGATGTCACACTACTTTAAGCTTAGCAAGTCTAAAGTCCTGTTGGCTGCAATAATCCTGCAAGGGCCTTGTTTCTGATGAAGGTCAGCATTTTTAAGAGTTCTTATCAGGTGACTTGAAGAATGCTTTTCAATACTGATTTGTACTTATATTTCTAATGATTGTATTTGGATTGTGAGTGCAAATAAAAATCTCAGTTTGAAAAATATGCATTTATTTATTGCATTTATTCCTGTGATAATTTACCTATATCAACAGGAATTTAAACAATAATACCTTCTTATTTATTTTTCTTTTACTGAATTCATTATTACTCCTTTATAACTATCAAAACATCATCTAAATAGTGTTCCTATTTCACATATAGTGTAATTACATTACAAAAAGTTATTATTACATTAGGATTTTATTTGAACCTCTGTAGGCATTTGGTTAAAGACATTATTTTCCTCTCCTGTTTTCTTAAAACAACAACAAAAAGTTCTCTTCAAGATAGAGGGTATCTTTCTAAAAGATAAAGTATTATATAATTCTTTTGTGGATATGAACATGAACTTGAAACAGCTTAAGGAAGGGAGGTTTTCCTGTGGCTTACAGTTTGAGGGGACACAGTGTTACATGTGTCAAGCAAGACATAGATAGCTTCAGGAGCATTAGACACTGCTGAGATGATCACATTGTGTCTTCAGTCAGGAACCAGTGAGATAAAGGCTCGTGTATCATTCACTTTCACTTCTTTGTGCCAGATGTCAGACTTTGGGCAGGTGCTGTCACATTCTGGGTAGATCATCTCAACCCAATCAAACTCTCTGGAACCATCCTGGCAGATATGTCCAGAACTGTGCTTGACATGTGATTCTAAATCTAGATTCACAATGAAGGCTAACCCCCACAATCCCTAAACTCACTGCTACTTCCTCATGGACCATGCTACACAACTACTTTTAAACTTCTATTTAAGATATTCCCCAACCTGACATAATGATACATTTACAAATATTTTAAATGAATATTTTTCTCATTATGGAATTCCTATTGGTCTTGAGAGATAGCTTAGTAGTCAAGAACACCTGCTTATTTTTGGAAAAGACCCAACTGGAAGTTCAAAGGTGTCCCTAAAACTTCCAAACTCCAGTTCCATGGGATATGACACCCTCTACTGATCTCATCTGACAACAGGAGTATATATAGTACAAATACACATGTGCTGACACACACACCCACAGACAAAGGAATTCAAATTAAATAAATCATTTAAAAATTTTCCAACTTTTCTGTAAAAATCTTCCAGAAAATGTGAGTAATTTCTTTCTCTGAAAAGAAGAAGAGGGAGGCGGACAGGCGAGGGTAGGACTAGGAGGAGAGAAGGGAGGGAGGCTGCAATGAGGATTAAAGTGAATTAATATATTCATAAAACACAAACAATTTATATTTGAGAATTAACATATATAAACTGCATTGTCATGCCTCTGTGTATAGATGTGTATCAATATAAAATTATTTTATTTTTAGAATATCTATTTTTTAAGATTGTTATATAGTTACATCATTTTCTCTCTCTTTTCTTCCTGCCAAACTCTTGCTCTTTTTCAAATCTATGGTCTCTTTTATAATGTTGTTACATTATAAAATATGTAAATACAACCCAATCATACATATGAGATTATATAATAATATTTTATTCTATCACAAAATATGATATGGCCTAGTTTTATTTTAGCAAATATTATTCAAATAAAATTTTAAAATAATTTTATAGTTTACTATCATAGGAATAAACTAATTTTTTAGTATCTTTTCATGGCTTCTATATTGGATTATGTTAAATTTATACTTAGTAACATTTCATTATGTAAGGTTTGGAGATTGGTTCCTAGAAATACATTAATTCTTCATAGTGCATAAACATTTTAGGATCATAATATCTTAAATAACAACATTTGGCAAAAATCATACAATTTAATCCTAACATAATAACTGAGCAATTTTTATTTTCAGCTTAATTTTCAGAATTTCAATAAAATAATTTTCTTAGGGCATCATTTTACAGTGTCTTAAAGTTTAAATAGTCTGTACTTTTATAGTCCTTTTCTTTTTTATGTATTCCTTTAAGGATATGTTCCTTTCCTAATAGAAGGGTATACTTGTCATATATTTCTTCTCTCTTGTTCTACCTTTCTTCTTACCTCCATTCCTTCCTTTATCTCTCTCTCCATTTCTTTTTTTTATTAATTATAATTTATTCTTTTGTATCTCAACTTTAGTCTCCTCCCTCATAAGCTCCCAATTCCATTTCTCCAAGCATGTCTTTCGTCCAGACCACTGATAAGCGTCACCATCCTAGTCTTCCTTCTGACCCTAGTCTATCAGGTCTCATCAGAACTGGCTGCATTGTCTTCCAATGTGGCATGGTAAGGCTGCTTCCCCCTCTGGGGTAGGTGATCAAAGAGCCAGCCTCTGAGTTCATGTCAGAGACAGCCACTATTCCCCTTACTAGGGAACCTACTTGGAAACTGAGCTGCCATGGGCTACATCTGTGCAGGGGTTCCAGATTATCTCCATGTTTGGTCCATGGTTGGAGTATCAGTCTCATAAAAGAACCCTGAGCCCAAATATTTTGGTTTAGTTGTTCTCCTTCTGGAGCTCCTGACCCCTGAAGGTCTTTCAACTCCCCATTCTTACATAAGATTCTCTGCACTCAGCCCAAAATTTGGCTATGAGTCTCAGCATCTGTATTAATACTCTGCTGGGTAGAGTGTTTCAGAGACCCTCTGTGGTAGGCTCCTGCCCTGTTCCCTATTTTCTCCCTCTTCTGATGTCCATCCCATTTTGTTTTCTGAGTGAGGATTGATCATCTTACCCAGGGTCCTCCTTCTTGCTTAGCTTCTTTAAATGTACAGATTTCACTATGTTTATCCTATATTATATATCTAAAATACACTTATAAGTGAGTATACACCATGAGTGGCTTTCTACTTCTGGAATACCTCACTCAGGATGATGTCAAGTCTGATCCATGTGCCTGCAAATTTCATGATTTCCTTGTTTTTAACTGCTGAGTAGTATTCCATTGTGTAAATGTAACACAACTTCTCCATCCATTCCTCCGTTCAGGGACATCTGTGTTATTTCCAGATTCTGAATTTTTTGGGTCACTCGTATATACTATCATATCATCTGCATATAGTTATACCTTGGTTTCTTCCTTTCCTATTTGTATGTCCTCGATCTCCTTTAGTTGTCTTATTGCTCTAGCTAGGACTTCAAGTACTATGTTGAAGAGATATGGAGACAATGGGCAGCCTTGTCTTGTCCCTGATTTCAGTGGGATTGATTAAAATTTAGTTTGACATTGGCTCTAGACTTGCTGTATATTGTGTTTACTCTGTTTGGGTATGTGCCTTTTATTCTTGATCTTTCCAAGACTTTAAACATGAATGGGTGTTGGATTTTGTCAAATGCTTTTTTTTTTAGCATCTAAGGAGGTGATCATGTGGTTTTTCTCCTTCAGTTTGTTTATATGGTGGATTACATTGATGGATTTCCATATATTGAACCACCTCTGCATACCTAGGATGAAGCCTACTTGGTCATGGTGGATGATATCTTTTATATGTTCTTGGATTCAGTTTGCAAGTATTTTGTTGAGTATTTTTGCATCAATGTTCATAAAAGAGATAGGTCTGAAGTTCTCTTTTTTGGGGGTTCTTTGTGTGGTTTAGGTAACAAGGTTACTGAGGTCTCATAGAATGAGTTTGGTAATGTTCTTTTTCTATTTTTGTGGAATAGTTTGAAGAGAATTGCAGTTAACTCTTCTTTGAAGGTCTGGTAGAACTCTGCACTGAAACCATCTGGCCCTGTTTTTGTTGTTGTTGTTGTTGTTGTTGTTTTTTTGGTGTTTGGTTTTTTTTTTTTTTTGGAAGGGAGACTTTTGATTACTGCGTCTATTTCCTTGGAGGATATAGGACTATTTAATCTTGATTTAATTTTGGTAAATGGAATCTATCAAGAAAATTGTATATTTCAATTAGATTTTCAAATTTCATAGCATCCAGTCTTTTGTAGTGAGACCTCATGATTTTTTGGATTTCCTCAGTGTCTGTTGTTATGTCCTTATTTTCCCTTCTTATTTAGCTGATTTGGATAGTTTCTCTCTGCCTTTTAGTTAGTTTGGCTAAGAGTTTGTCTACCTCATTGATTTTCTCAAAGAACCAGCTATTGGTTTCATTGATTCTTTGAATTTTTTCTTTATTTCTAATTCATTCACTTCCAGCTCTGAGTTTGATTATTCCTGATTGTCTACTCCTCTTGGATATGTCTGCTTCTCTTTATCTTGAGAGCATTTAGGTGTTCTATTAAGTTTCTTATATGAGATGTCTCAAACTCCCTTCTGGAGGCACCTAGTGCCATGAAGTTCCCTCTTATCCCTGTTTTCATTGTGTCCCATAAGTTTGGGTGAGTTGTGCCTTTATTTTCATTGAATTTTAGGAAGTCTTTAAATTCTTCTTTTCATTTCTTCCCTGACAACACTGTTATTGAGTAGAGAGTTGTTTAGTTTCCAAGTAAATGTACACTTTTCATTATTTCTGTTGTCAAGGTCTAGTTTTAGACCATGATGGTCTGATATGATATAAGAGATTATTTCAATCTTCTTGTATCTGTTGAGGCTTTCTTTGTGACCTACTATATGTTCACTTTTTTGAGAAGGTTCCATGAGGTGCTAAAAAGAAGGTATACTCTTTTGAGTTTGGGTGAAAAGATCTGTATACAACTATTAGTTCCATTTCAATTTGGGCCTCTGTAAGTGTCCCTATTTAGTTTCTGTCTAGATGATCTGACCTTTGGTGAGAGTGGAGTGTTGAAGTGTCCCTCTATTATGGTGTTGGGATCAATGTGTGATTTAAGCTTTAATAATGCTTCATTTACAAATGCATGTGCTCTTGTATTTGGGGCATAGATGTTCAGGATTGTGATGTTCTTCTGATGGATTTTTTCCTTTGATGAGAATGAAATGTTGCTCCTCATCTTTTTTTTACTAATTTTGGTTGAAAGTCTATTTTATTAGCAACCATAGCTTGTTTCCAGGGTCCATTTGATTGAAAAGCATTTTTCTAGACCTTTACTTTGTTGCAGAGATGTGTTTCTAGAATGCAGAATGATCCTGTTTCCACAACCATTCTGTTAGTCTGTGTCTTTTTATTGGAGAGTTGAGTCCATTGATGTTGATAGATAATAGTGACCAATGAATGTTAGTTCCTTTTATTATGGAATTCTTGGTGTTTCTATGGTTGTTTTCTTTTAAATTTCTGTTGTGAAATTATTTATATCTTGTGTTTTCTTGGGTGTAGTTGATTTCAGTAGATTGGAGTTTTCCTTCTAGAATTTTTTTATAGAGCTGGTTTGCGTATATATCCTTTAAGTTCAATTTGGTTATGGAATATTTTGTTTTCACCATCTATGTTGATTGAAAGCTTTTTTAGGTACAGTACTCTGGGTTGGCATCCATGGTTTCTTAGAGTCTGCATGTCATTTACCCAGGCCCTTCTGGTTTTCATAGTTTCTGTTGAGAAGTCTGCTGTGATTCTGATAGGTCTACCTTTATACGTTACTTGGCCTTTTTCCCTTGCTGATTTTAATATTTTTTCTTTGTTCTGTAGATTTAGTGTCTTTACTATTATGTTACATGAAATGTTTCTTTTCTGGTCAGTTCTATTTAGTGTTCTATATGCCTCTTCTATGCTTATGGACATCTCTTCATGTTTGGAAAATTTTCTTTTATGATTTTCTGGACCTTGGATCTTTTTTCATTTATTATTATTATTATTATTATTATATTTCATCTTTTCAAGGCATCCTTGGTTTCTTAGATGTTTTGTGTTTGAGAATTTTCTGATTTAATTTTTTCTTTGAGAGCTCTATCAATTTTTGTAAATGTATCTTCAGCATCTGAGATTCTCCTTTCCATCTCTTGTAATCTGTTGGTGATGCTTAACTTTGTGGTTCCTGATCTTTTCTCTAAGTTCTCCAGCTCCAGAATTTTCTCTGTCTGTGTTTTCTTCATTGATTATAATTCTATTTTCATGTCTTCCACTATTTCCTTCATCTGTTTCAATGTGGATTCCTCTCTTTCCATGATGACCTCTATTTTTTTTTATTTGTTTCCTCTCTATATGCCTCTACTTGTGCCTCTATTTGTTTGGTTGTATTTGCCTGTATTTCTTTGAAAGCTTGTTTATTTCCTGTCTATATTTCTCTATTTGTGTCTCTATTTGTTTGCCTGTATTTGATTGTATTTCTTTGAGAGCTTTGTTCGTTTCTTCTTTATCTGTCTCTAATAAATGGATAAGCATATATTTGAGCTCATTTTTCTGTATTTCTGGTGAATGAAAATATCCATTGATTCTTGGGGTTGCTTGTGAAGCCATGATGCCCTGATTTTTGTTGGATGTGTTCTGAAGCCAACCTGTAGCCACTTGAATGTCTCCTTTTTCTTCTCTCTCAGTTCTAATCTGCTCCCTCTTTTCTTCCTTCCCTAACCACAAACCAGACTTTCTGTTTTCCTCTTTCTTAGAAAAGATCACTGTCATTCTATGGAAACTTTTGTCATTTTTCCCCTTCTACTCTTTGATATATACAGATCACTGCATTTTGATTTTAAATTTCTTTGTCATACTTAAAGAAAAACCAACATATTTTATATAATGTGTCTTCTACTTTGACCTCCCTTTTCACTCCAACCTCAGTCATATTACTATCAATGGATTAGATCAACTGTGTTCAGATACTGAGTTGAACCCCAGCATATTGTGTTGACTTGAGAAACAGAACTATGTGAAAAAAAAAATGTCATGGGTTTAATGTAAAATCTTCCCACAGGCTCTTAGTTTGAACTTTTGTTTCCCAGCTGGTAACTTTGTTTAGGAATGTGATGGAGCTTTAAGCAAATGCAATTCCCTGGAGGAAAAACATTGATGGGAGAAAGCCTGGAAAATTAACCAGTATTGCTTTTTGCTTCTAGTCTCTCTGTTTTCTGTCACAATGTAACTAGCCACCAATTCCTCCTTACTATAATGTACTATACCCTCTCATAACATGAGTCAAAAAAATTCTCTGTTTTAATTTGTATCAGGTATCATAACTCATTGATTAGAAAAGTAACTAATATAAAGAAAATCAAACAGACAAGCTGTGGGTGAATTTGTTCAGTGTTTGTAAATCTGGCTTTTTGCCATTCACCACATTTTATCACTTCAGGGAAGCTCTCGACAAACATTCATCTAAAAATTACTACTTTCAAATTATACATTCTCTCATCACTCGGCTGGATATTCTTAATAAAAATTGTGTATTTCTTACTCAATGTCTTTTGTTTAATTTGTTACTTGTTTCTTCTATCTTCTTAGTAGAATATACATTCTACAAAAGAAGTATTTTGTCATGGATATATTTGTACTTCTGAATTTTTAAATAATTTGAATTAAAATGCACTTAATGCATAGTTAATGTGCACACAATCACGGACTTCATAATATATTGTATCTTGTTCAATTTGCATTTTAATTGCTAGTTGCTGCACTGTCTCTTGTGTTTTATAATACATAGGTATATGTATGTAATATTTATATGTATAAATAAATGGATAAGCTTACACTTAGGTCATAGATACTTAAAAAGAGTATAGCTTTATACTCAGGTAACCTTAAACTTGTTTGTGTTGTTTTGGTTTCCAGAATGTTGTAAAACACATTAGTACAGCTTAAATTGGTATCTCAGTGTGTTTGTGTGTGTCTCTGTGTGTGTACTATCTGTTACTTTATTCTTTGGTTAAAAATTCCCACAAATCAGATAGATAAAAGTATGATTAAATGGCATGTATATTACTTTATATATCTTAAATTATGTTTCTAATCATCAAGATTGTCAATAATGACAAAATGTAAGTCAGACATTACAATGTATACCTGTAATCCCAGCAAAGGGAGGCAGAGATTAGTTCAAATCTAGTCCATACTACTTAGTGAGTTTCAGGACTTCTGAGCTACAGTAACTCTACCTTCAAATAAATCAAACAACATTAACAACAAAAAATATATTTTAAAAATAAAAGTGGAGTCTAGACCCTTGGGAGGGGTGCACACCTTTAATCCTAGTACTCAAGAGGTAGAGGCATGTGGATCTCTTCATTCAAGGCCAACCTTGTCTACAATGTGTTCCAGGACAGTTGGGGATACAGAGATAAGCATTGTCTCTCTTAAAAAAAAAAGTGATATAAAATAAAAAAATAGAATGGAGTTCTAAAGGCTCATCTTTATCAAAAGATGAATAGTTTAGTATTTTAATCTTAGGTATACAAAACCATGTATTTTCTTTTTTTAATTAGTTAGCTTACTTGTTCACTTTACATCCTGATGTTGGCCACTTCCCTCCTTTCTCTCCAGTCCCACCATCCCTCCCTTTTCAACCATCCCTCCTCCCACGTTCTTCAGAGAAGAGGAGACCTGGGAGCCCCACTCAGCCCAGCTCATCAAGCTTCCTCAGGAGTGAGCTTATCCTCTTCCCCTGTGGCCTGGTGAGGCACTCCAACCAGGACAGAGTGATCAGAAAGCAGACAACAGAATCCATGTCAGAGAAAGGTCCTGCTTTCTTTACTAGTGGGCCCACATGAAGCCTGAGCTGCTACATCTGTGTAGGAGGCCTAGGTCCAGTCTATACATGGTCCTTGGTTGGTGCTTAAGTCTCCACAAGCCTTTTTGGGCCCTGTTTTTTTAGCTCTCTTGTGCTTCTTGTGGAGCTCCTGACACCTCCTGGTACTTTTATCCTTCCTCACACTTTTCCAGAAGACTTCCTATGCTTACCCCAATGTTTAGCTGAGAGTCTCGGTATAGGTTTCCATCAGCTGTTGAAAAAAGAGCTTCTCAGAGGACAGCTATGCTAGACTCCTGTCTGTGAGCATGGCAGAATATCATTAATAGTTTTCAGGTTTGGTTCTTTCATAATGTCAAATTTCCAACTAGAAACTCCTCTCTCCCTTACTGATATGCCAGTATTATATGAAACATACTTGTTAATCAAAGGAATGACTTAAAAATCAAACATGATTTGTATTTCAATAGGAAATGACAACTGTCTGAAGTACCTTGATAGAACCAACAGACTGATAAATATTGAGCAATAGAAACAGATTTTAAAGCAACAAATTAAAATTCAAAGCTCAAAACACTCAGTTTAGTTAATTTTTTTATATGATAGTGTAATGACCTTTAATTGTAAACTTAACAATGAATAACAGGGCGTCTCAGCTAAATAGTTGCCCAAATCAGACTGACCAAGGAGAGTTTCTGTGGGGGACAGTCTTGATTGCTAATGGATGTGGTAGGGCTCAATCAAGCTTAGACTCCAGGTTTGCATAGGGAAAGTGATTTGGGATTGTTTAAGTAGGCTAGCTAAAAAGAGACCCCTTTGTAGACATTAATTAGTGTTCCTTTCCATGTTTTATTTTAAGTTCCTGCTTGAGTCTATGTCCTAGTAACCTTCAAGCTGAACTGTGACATGGAGCATAAGCTAAATTAATCCTTTCTTCAAAGAATTGCTTTGGCTCAGAGCAATGGAGTGTGGCTAGGATAGATTTCTAAGTTTCTACACCAACTAAAGCTTCTAGTGGATCTGGGTAAAGTTGGTTTTTTAGACTGTGCTTAAATCTCTGCAATATATCTTAAGAGATATGCCTAAGTTGACATTTCTCAGAAACCTGAACAGTTACTGAAATGTACTTCCCCATTTTATCATTACCCATATTTTTCCATTTTAAAATCGATGCTTTAAAAAATATAATTGTTTTAATTAAAGCTAGATTTTAAGATAATAGAAAATAAATTATACATTTATAAAGAATAGTTGTTTTCACATTTCTTTACATTCCTTACCTTTCTGTAGTATCACTATTACATTCTTTTAAATATGAAAATTACTTATGTTTTGTACTATTTTATTTTGGAGAAGTATGAACAAACCAAACGGTAAGAATAATATTTTGTGGTTTTTAGGGAGGAATAGAATATTGATTTATTTATTTTTATTTTTATTTTTATATTAATTACAGTTTATTCACATTGTATCCCAGATGTAACCCCCTCCCTCATTTCCCAATCCTACCCTTCATCCCTCATCACCTCCCATGCCCCTCTAAAAGTCCACTGATATGGGAGGTACTCTTCCCTTTCCTTACGACCCATGCCTATCAGGTCTCATCAAAACTGGCTGCATTGTCTTCTGTTGTGGCATGGTAAGGATGCACCCCCTTTAGTGGGGAGGGTGGTCAAAGAGCCAGCCACTGAGTTCATGTCAAAGACAGCCCTTGTTCCCCTTACTAAAGAAACCACTTGGATACTGAGCTGCCATGAGCTGCCTCTGAGCAGGGGTTCTAGGTTATATCCATTAATGATCACTTATTGAAGTATCAGTCTCAGAAAAGACACCTTTGCCCAGATTTTTTGGTTCTGTTTCTCTTCTTGTTGAACTCCTGTCCCTTCCAGATCTTTTATTCCCCTTCTTTCATAAGATTCCCTGCACTCTGCCCAAAGTTTGGTTATGAGCCTCATCTTCTACTTTGATACCCTGCTGGGTAGTCTTTCAGAGGCCTCTATGGTAGGCTCCTGTCTTATTTCCTGTTTTCTCCCTCTTCCAATATTAGTACCATTTGCCTTTCTGAGTGAGGATTGATCATCTTACCCAGGGTACTCCTTCTTGCTTAGCTTCTTTAGGTGAACAGACTTTAGTATGTTTATCCTATATTATATGTCTAATATCCCCTTGTAAGTAAGTATATATCATCGAGAGGATGTGGAGAAAGGGGAACCCTCTTCCATTGCTGATGGTAATGTAAACTTGTACAACCATTTTGGAAATCAATCTGGTGCTTTCTCAGACAATTAGGAAATGTCCTTCCTCAAGATCCAGCTATACCACTCTTAGGCATACGTCCAAAATATGCACAAGTACACAACAAGGACATTTGCTCAACCATGTTCGTAGCAGGTTTATTTGTAACAGTCAGAAGATTGAAACAACCCAGATGTTCCTCAACTGAAGAATGGATACAGAAACTGTGGTATATTTACAGAATGGAATACTACTCATCAATTAAAAACAAAAAATCATGAAATTTGCAGGCAAATGGTGGGAACTAGAAAAGATCTTCCTGAGTGAGGTATCCCAGAAGCAGAGAGACACACATGGTATATACTCACTTATAAGTGGATACTACACATATAATATAGGATAAACATACTAAAATAGCTACACCAAAAGAAGATAAGAAGGAAGAACCCTGGGTGAAATGATCAACCCTCACTCAGAAAGACAAATGGGAAGGACATCAGAAGAGGGAGAAAACAGGGAACAGGACAGGAGTCTACCACAGAGGGTCTCTCAAAGAATCTACCAGCAGGATATCAAAGTAGATGCTGAGACTCATGGCCAAATCTTGGGCAGAGTGCAGGGAATCCAATGAATGAAGGGGGAGATAGAAAGACCTGACAGGAGCTATACAAGGAGAGCAACAGAACCAAAAAACCTGGGTACAGGGGTCTTTTCTGAGACTGATATTTTAACCAAGGACTATGCGTGGAGATAACCTAGAACCCCTCTTCAGCTGTAACTATGGCAGCTCAGTGTCCTAGTGTGTTCTCTAGTAATGAGGAACAGGAACTGTCTCTGACAGGAACTCAGTTGCTGGTTCTTTGATTACCCCCCCCCCGAGGGGGGTGCAGCCTTGCCAGGCCCCAGAGGAAGACACTGCAACCAGTCCTGATGAGACCTTATAGGCTAGGGTTAGATGGAAGGGGAGGAGGACATCCCCTATGAGTGAACTGGTGGAGAGGCTTGGGAAGAGATGAATGAGGGAGGGTGGAATTGGTAGCGGACAAGGGAGGGTGCTACAGCTGAGATACAAAGTTAATAAAGTGTAATTAATAAAAAATGAAAACGTTTAGAAGTTATGTAATCTTCAAATTTTTCTGCATAGTAAAATGTTTAGAATAATTAACCTTTCATTTCAGTAAGTGTGGCAGAATGAGTTCTGGCACCAAATCAAAGCCAATTAGCTGCCATATATTTTATATTTTGTCCAAATTACTGTACATAAATGAGTACATTTAAAATGAGAATGATGGAGGGTTTTTTTTTTACAAAGCTAGTATACATTCTTGTAGTCTGATTTTAAGATCAAAAGGTGACACTTAACATAAATAAAATTAGTTAAAATTCTGATTCCACTGTGGACACCCATACTCATTGCCACTGCTCACTGGAAGGGTCTTATTCCACTCCTCCCTGGATCTACCAGAAAGCAATTCTATCACACTCCAAACTGCGGAGCAGCTGGGAAGAACATCTTTGTCCAGTACACTGGGAACTTGAAGCACAGCAGGGAGTTTCCAAGTTCATTTCTACATTATCTTACCGCATGCTTGTGCCAGAAATGTAATGGAAGTTCAATAATTAGTAGTTTAATTAATGTATCATTAGACATTAAATGCTGTAATTGTGGTATTCCTCATACATATTAATGAATTCATTTGCTTAGGTGGACATATTATCCCATAAAAGGTTTTGAAGCAATGTACTTCATAAGTGTTTAAAACTGCCAGTGTTAGGAGAAGAGATCTGAGATATTTATAGGTACATTTATTTGCTTAATTTGAAGTTGAAATTAAAGGTCTGATATTTCTTGCTTCCAAAATTAAGTGTTTTATATTTTGCATATGTCTTACTTAGTTTTCTAATTCAGTGTTTCACAAGTACTGTTTTTTTACCTTGTTTTATCACTCAGTTATTACTAAAGCATGCACATTCATTAAAAACAATGACAACCAGAAAATATAGCATTTATATGGTCCTAATTATTGCACCTTTCTAAGTGACTGCCTTATAATTGTTATAACTCTTCTCTTTCTCTAAATAGTGCAAGAGTGAGTGCATGTGTGTGTGTCTTTTCAATTCAACTATGAGTAGTGGCTTGCCCTATATGATGTTGGCCATAAAGATCAGGCAATGGAATGGAATGACCAATAAACAATTAGGCATTTTACCTCTACTCATAATTTTTACTTTATTTCCAAGATACTTTTTATAATAATATCTTTATCCTACCAGATGGGCATATATTTTGTTATGTTTCTTTAGATTTGACCTACTTAAATTTACTTTTACATGTTCCTTGAGAAATGCTGAATTTGGTAGATTTATGGCACTTATCAAATTGACAAATGCAAATTAGGTTTTGTTATTTTAAATAGTCTGCCCAAACATTTATTAGCTAATAATGTACATACTGTCTAGGAAAATTCTCTATCTCTCTCTTTCTGTGTGTGCGTGCGTGTGCGTGTGTGTGTGTGTGTGTGTGTTGGAGAAGCATTGCCACAGTGACTGTGTGAAGGTAAGAGGGCAGCTTTGTAGAGTGAGTTTTCTGCTTACATTTAGATGAGTTTCCTGGAACTGATCTCAGGTTGGCGTGTACACACAGCAAATTCCTCTAATTTCAATACCCATCTTTATAACACTAGACTTCTTTCTTCAAGACTTGTCTGACACAGGAAAGATGTGAATTTCTTCAAATTAATTATCTTGTTGTGGTATATTTCTTTTGCCATAGGTGATATTTCTAAGTAGTTTTGTGACCATTTACATTAAACTAACTTACTGGTCTTCATCCATTCTTACTGTTTTTATAAAGGGTCACTCAGAAAATATTTAAGAAATTGTATTTTTCTGATCTTTGTTTTAACTACACAGTTCTTCCGTTTTAATTTTACAGTGTTTATAAAGAAGCAATAGGGACCATTTAATTCCAATAACTACTGTATTTATTTGAAAATGTATGAGAACTATTTGATTTGTAAGCCATTGTTTGGAAATATTTAGATTAATAAATGTACAATATCAATTAAGTGTAGGGATTGGCAAACATTATGTTGAAATACTGCTTTCAAAATCTCATTTGTTTATGTAAGACGAACTAAATTTTTAAACATTTCTTCTCAATGATCTTTGCTTACTTCTGGATGTCTTATGCCTGCTTTAAAAATAAGGTTTTGTGTTATGCATTTTGTGTTATGTAGCACAATAAAACCTAGGTCAACTATTTTATTTTCATATAAAGCTTCCGTTCAGATTTACTGAATGAAATATATTGATTATCTTAGCAAACATGCATAAGATATTTGTTGAAGAACAGTTATCCATTAACGTAACAGGTGATTTTAATGTTCTTTCTTTCTTTCTTTCTTTCTTTCTTTCTTTCTTTCTTTCTTTCTTTCTTTCTTTCTTTCTTTCTTTCTTTCTTTCTTTCTTTCTTTGCTTCTCACAGCTTTGAGCCCCAAGGATAGGAAAATATTGCCACTTCAACAATAGCATGAATCAGCTACTTGGACTCACCTTGATGAATGCTATGTGATTTAGGACAAAAGAAATTGTCTCACTCTATCTCCAGTTAGGCAGAAATGGCAGAAGGTAGGTGACATGCTATTGATACTCCTATCAGTGTTTCCAGGTAAAGACTCTAAGACTTAAGACTCCTGCAGGAATTATGCTATAATTATGACCTCATTAAGGGCTCAATATGAAATCTAACATCAATGTATTGTATTTAATAACATTGTTTGATGGACTTAAATACTTACTATGAGGAGCAAGATCAAAAATACTTTATGCAATAATAGTCATGAAGTCCTTACCATTTTAATTATAATCATATTTGTTTATTCTTTCCTAACTTTAAAACAATAGGATTATTCTTTTCTAATCCTAACCCTTTAATTCACAGGACACTAAAATAGTCACCACTTTGTGAATGATTAGACAGTTTCCGAATATTTTAATCATTGCGATTGTATGTAAGTGAAAATAATATCAGAGGCATTTGCTGAGGCTAAGAGAGAATGAAGCAGTACATCTAGGGACTTCACATATAAAATTCTCTAAGTGAAAACATTTCATTCCTGGAGTGTATGTCTGGTAGGCCACTTTTTAAGAATAACACATTAACATGCTAATACTATAAAGATTCTTCTTAATTGCATAAAGCCAGAAAGACAAAATCTATTGAAATCGATAGTCACTCTAATAAATACATCAACAATTTAGTGTGTCCTTTTCCTTATAAACAATGAATTATTTCAATGTCTTATATATTGGGATAATGTTTAATATTTTTAAAAAGAAAGCCTAAAGTAACAGATGCAGTGATGCAGCATAAGATATGCAAAGATTCCTGATCTCCTTTGAAAACCTGCCTCCCATCCCCAATTAATGTAGTTATCCTCCACCTACTTAGCTGCAAATGCACCTACAAGCTCCATCAACTAAAAGTATTAGTTATCAAACCTCTTTTATGTGGAACTTAGTATATAAAACAATGGAGGATAGGTCTTCCTACAGGAAGGCTAAGAATCTAAAAGACGCTGCACACATACACAGAAAAACCTATCAAACAGAAAATATGCTCATCATGTAGTACAAATATGGGCATGCATAAATTTTCACCTAACACTTGTGATTACAAACATACAACCTGAAGACAGCTTCAAAGAGTACTGGAAGAGCTCATATGAGGGCCACATAAGAGAAGACTACCTATAATATGTTAATGAATGATGTCTCATCTTGTCAGGGTGCAAAGCCTTGCCAGGACCACCATCATTCTAAACATGTTAGTGCCTTATGGAATGGTAAGTCTGAATGTGTTTGTGCTTTATGGAATGGTAAGTCTAAGTAATCTGAAATAACATAATCCTTCCAGTATAATCCTCTACATTGTGCCTTGGTATAAACATGCAAACACTTTTCCCTTTTAGTTTGCCACTTAACAGTGGAGATAATATTAACTTTCAGTTTTCCTCTTCTTGTTGTTGAAAAGGTAGAGTTATGAATATAAAGCACTTTGAAAATGAAAAGAAATTGTGCTTATTATTAATGGTAATCTCCACACATACACACCAAATTATTTTCTGATGAGGACGTTTGCTGCACTATTGCAATAAAATTCACCAAGGCAGCAGCTGATAAATAATGAATTGCTAAGGCAAATTTAGGAAAGAAATCAGTTTTTTTCATATCTATATCAGAAAATGTTCTTTGAAATACTTTTGATTTTTTTTCAGTCCTCATAATGAGGTTTGTTGCAGTCAACATGTATGAGAAGAAGTTTCATCCCACAGATCAGAGACACTCATTATTTTCATCTATGACTACCATGGGCACATAGTTTAAGTGTAAAAGGTTGTACCCAAGACTTAAAGGAAACAATTAACCTTTGCAAGTATGTAATTGCAAAAAATCACATCTAAATTTACTTTCAATTACACAAATTGCATTTTAATCTGTATAAGTTCTTCAAATATTCAATAATTTAGAAAGCAAACATTCCTAATTATTATTGTAGCAGACAAGTAAAGTGAACTGAAACTACCTAGGAATACACTGAAAAATTTTTCTATGTTTTACTTTAAGAATGATAATATTCAGGTTTATCTAAAATGGTAGTGATAATTATTTACTTATATTGATAATCAACTAGTGATGATATATAATATAAATTTCTTGGCAATAATTAAAATTAAGTAAATTTTTATATATTTGTTTGAAAATGCCTCAGAAAGTAGAAAATTTGAAGAATCATACTTTGTGCTTTTATAGTTTACTGGGCTTATGTCTAGACTAAAGCAGTTATGTGATATAAAGAAAGATGAATTTTCATAAGATCTCTCAGAATTGCATAAACTATGGCAGACATTTAACACGAAGCTAATCAATTATATGCTTGTTAAAACCATGTGTAGTCACACCTATAAGAATTATGCAAGCAAGTCATTACAAGTCTTATTTCTCCTTTATATGTTATCTGATATAACAAATTTTTTGTTGACGTTATTTACTCTTTACTGAATGCTTTATTGGTTGCTGCTCAATTACGGAACAGTGTGTTCTTTTAAACAGTGTGTTCTTTTTAAAAGATGCAGTTACATAATACTGCTTGACAATCATTCAGTTGACAACATAAATAAACTTGTGAACATATAAACCTCCAGTGACTGTGATGACT
This sequence comes from Pachyuromys duprasi, assembly GCA_028658305.1. Classification (NCBI taxonomy): domain Eukaryota; kingdom Metazoa; phylum Chordata; class Mammalia; order Rodentia; family Muridae; genus Pachyuromys; species Pachyuromys duprasi. The sequence continues at coordinate 37,056,547 of CM053745.1, read as the reverse complement.
AAAGTGAAATATTAGTTAATGTTGAGTCTCAAGTTTGGTAATCACAGGACAGCACTACCAATCACCATATGAAACAAGTAATTTATGAATAAAAAACTGAAATGCAGTTAGTGGCTATAATGTTGTTAATATGATTTTCTTTATGAGACAATCTATGCCTATGAACATTTTTTTCTAAATGTAAAAATTTAGTGGCCAGGATAAGGGTATATATATAACGATCTTCATTTGAGTATTTTATTCTGAGAGTCAATCCCTGACTCACATGCTTTTCCAATATGTCTACAGATGTTCTCTCCTATCCTATATAAAAATCGCAGATTTGGTCCATACATGTGAAAAATAATTCACAAATAGAAATAATGCACAATACACGTATAGAGAAGAAACACAACTATAATCACCACAGTCAATATGAGTAAAGATTTAAATTTTCTTTAAACTAATGAACAATTGAAGGGTATCATGGAAAAAATGGTGCCTCAGATCAAAAAGTAAATACAAATCTGAAGATTGTTTAAAAACACTGATTTTTCTTTATTATTACTATTTTAGTATGTTGGGTGTATGTATAGGTGTTTTGTCCTCATGTGTGTCTGTGCAGTATATGAATTCAATGCCATGGGCACAATATATGGCATTGTATCTCTTGGACCTGTAGTTACAGAAGATTGTAAACAGCTATGAAGGTGCTCTGAGTAAAACTTAGATCACCTGAAATAAGAGCCAGTGCTCTTAACCACTTACTGATACCTCCATAATAAAGGAAACTTTGAACAGGAAAATCTACAATGAAACGTCCAATAATATTAAAATGTACAAACACACACATGTATGAATCTATCCTATGACAGTTTGATTTCCCCGAAACTTGGGAAATTTCATATAATTTATTCTATCTTCATAGTAAAAATACTAAATAATATAAAAGTATACATACATGTGTTTCCAAATTTAACTGAAATGATGAAAAAAACTTTGACATATTATTTAATACATTTCACATTCATTTTTAGAGTAAAGGAGAAGGAAAGGAAGGAGATAAAAGTGAACAAGGCGGAGTGAGAAGGAAAATAAAGAGAAAAAAGAAAGAAAAACGCTGTGGTTGCTTCTGTATAGCTAAAATATTGGGCAAAAGTTTTATAATGAAATATGTTACTGAAGACAGTACATAAAAAACAACATAGGATCATAAATAAAATGCTGGAACATAATAAAACATATAGTGTTGCAGAAAACCTGGTAAAACCTGAAAAGAGTTTCTAGTTTCTAGTTCATTCCAAAGACATATATCAACTTTACTTTTAATGGTGTGATAATGTGTACATTGTGGTAACCTAAGACATGAACCTTAGCAAAAAAAAAAAAAAAAGAAAATAGTAAGTAATAACTCACTATACATTTTTGCAATTATTATGGAAATATGAAATTGAATAAAGGAAGAGAATATGATCATCAAGGTGAATGAAAACTAGGACATAATGAAAGTAGTTGGGAAAATTGAAATATGAGACAAAGAGGATTATGCTCCATATAAACTGGCTAAATTGCAATATTGTCTAAATAATAATTTCTGAAAGAAGTTGAGTGCTTCGTAAACCCTGTAATAATCCATATCTGTCTGTATCCAAGTGACATAATACATATTACAATCCATTCGAGGTGCTGTCTAAAATTTGGAAGATTTGAATTATCAAACCTTGTCAGGATGGACCAATGGCTTAGCTTTATAAATTATGCAGTTCTTGAGAAAGAGGTTGAATAGCAAGATTTTTGTTTTATTGTTGTTTGTTTTAATGCAAGTGCACAAAAAAATGGAGATCATTCAGTCTTTCTTCAGGGCACTGTACTAAAACATAATGGGTTTAGAAGATAGATGTGCAAGTTGCATGCCTGGTAAAGGAAAAAAAAAGTGGTAATCAAGTATTTTCCTACTAAGTACTGGTGGCCCACAAAAAAAGAACAAAGCATTTAACTCAAGCACTAGACTAGAAAAAAAGTAAATCAGAATAAATCAAGCAAAATGTGCAATCAGAAACTGATTCTCATGAAAACAATAACATGTGGACAATTAGTGAACTTATAGTTTCCATTTCTCAGTGTCTCCAACTGAAATGCATGATAGACTCTGGCTGTTAGTCCAGGAGCCATTGTGACTCTTCTGAATGTAGTTATATTATATAAATATCCAATGAATATATATGTTCACATTAGTAAAATAAATAAAAGCTTGTAAATAAACACACACAAGGGAAAGGAGAGGGAGAGACAGAACAGACAATAACAGAAAAAACAGTAAATGACTATTAATTTAATGAGTATCATTTTAATACACTTAAAAGATCATAGGAGAAGAGAGAGCGAGGGTGGGATGAGGAAAGGGCTACAGCTGGGATACAAAGTGAATAAACTGTAATAAAGAAAAATTTTTAAATTTAAAAAGATCATCACAATTTAAATATTTGAGAAAGATTGCATGGTTACTACAAAATGTTCTTCATTCCAACTTAGGGAATTCCAGATAAATCCTTTACTGGAATTTGGGGAAACAGTAAGAAATTATTAGACAGTGATTGGGTAACAGCAATTGAACTCAGACTTATAAAAATTAGTTGATTGGAGGCCTACAACTTACTGTTTTCACAACACTAATGATGATAAAAAGGAGTGAAATGTAACTGTTAACAATTAAGTACAATAGTAACTAAGCCGTGTTTAGTTCAAAGGTTATGAAAACATGACAGCCTTTAAAAGATTCACAAAAGTAAAAATGCATATTTCTAAACATTGAAGTCAGTGCTTTAGCTTTACTTAAAAGAAGATGAATATTACACGTCTAAATGAAATGCACAAAAGCCAAGGAAGCCAGGCTTTCAAAATGAATGTTTCAGAATATCATTATTATCTGATAAAATATCTAAGGAGAATTCTTTTTTTAATTTTTTAAATTTATTTTTTAATATTAGTTGCAGTTTATTTACCTTGTATCCTACCTATGCCTCCCTCCCTCATTCCCTACCAATCCCACCCTTCCTCCCTCATTTCCTCCCTGCCTCTTTCCAAGTCCACTGATAGGAGAGGACCTCCTCCCTTTCCATCTGACCCTGGTTTATCACCTATCTTCAGGACTGGCTGCAAAGTCCTTCTCTGTGATCTGGCAGAGCTGTTCCTCCCTCGGTGGTGGTCGGGGAGGTCAAAGAGGCAGCCATTGAGTTCATGTCCGAAGTAGTCCCTGTTCCCCTTACTAGGGTACCCACTTGGATACTGAGCTACCATGAGCTACATCCCAGCAGGGGTTCTAGGTTATATTCATACATGTTCCTTGGTTGGAGAAACAGTCTCATAAAAGACCTCTGTGCCCTGATATATTTGGTCCTGTGGAGCTCCTGTCCTCTCCAGATCATATTAACTCCCCCTTCAGCAGAGTGCAGGGAATCATGAGAATTCTTTTAGATCTGTTTATGTAAAATGAAGCCGTTAGTGTTAGTGTGTTTATTTTCAGTTTTGCTGCTTGATGTCATTACCAAGAGGAGCCTGCAGGGAAGCTTCAACTGATATTATCATGCCTTATTTGACTTTCTCTTATTTACTAATTGTCTTTTTTGAAGAATGTCAAAATATTTCTCCAATGAAAATTTGTTACTTCAAATCTTAGGATTTTCTCAGTGGAGTAGGGAAGGGCCATTGGGGGAGAAGAGGGCGAAAGGGTAGAATTAGGAGGAGATGAGGGAAGGGCCACAGCCACGATACATATTAAATAAATGATAATAATAAAAAAGGAAAAATCATTGGTTCCAATTTTTTGGACTTTGTGTTCATCTTTAATATCAGGTATGTATTAATTTCTACATTTAAAAAATTTTTAAACATTTTTATTTTTTATATTAATCACAGGTTACTTACTTTGCACTCCAGCCATAGCCCTATCCTTTATTCATCTCCTCCCTGCCCCTTTCCAAGTCACTGATAGGGAGGTTCTCCTCCCCTACCATCTAACCCTAGTTTATCAGGTATCTTCAGGACTGGCTACAATGTCCTAATCTGTGGCCTAGCAAGGCTGCACCTCCCTCGGGGTGGAGATGGGAGGTCAAACAACTAGCCATTGAGTTCATGTGAGAAATAGTCCTTCTTCCCCTTTCTACGAAACACAATGGATACTGAGCTACCATGGGCTACATTGAGCAGGGGTTCTAGGTTATATCCATATATGGTCCTTGGTTGGAGAAACAGTCTCATAGAAGACCCATGTGCCCTGGTATATTTGATCCTTGTGGGGCTCCAGTCCTCTCCAGGGCATACTAACTTTCCCTTCTTTTATATGATTCCCTGCACTCTGCCAAAGGCTTGGTTGTGAGTCTCAGCATTTGCTTTGAAAGGGGAACCCTCTTCCATTGCTGGTACAACAATCAGATTTGGAAATCAATCTGGTGCTTTCTCAGACAATTAGGAATAGAGCTTCCTCAATATCCAGCTATACAACTCCTAGGCATATATCCAAAAGATGCTCAAGTACACAACAAGGACATTTGCTCAACCATGTTTGTAGCAGATTTATTCGTAATAGCCAGAACCTGGAAACAACCCAGATGTCCATTGATGGAGGAATGGATAGAGAAATTGTGGTACTTTAACACAATGGGATACTACTCAGCAATTAAAAACAAGGAAATCAGAAAATTTGCAATCAAATGGTGGATCTAGGAAAGATCATCCTGAGTGAGGTATCCCAAGAGCAGAGTGACACACACAGTGTATACTCACTTATAAGTGGGTACAAGACCTATAAGATAGGATAAACATACTAAAATCTGTAAACCTATGGAGGATAAACAAGAAAGAGTACCCAGGATAAGATGATCAGTCCTCACTTAGAAAGACAAATGAGATGAACAAATTGGAAGTAGGAGAAAACAAGAAACAGGACAGGAGCCTACCACAGAGGGCCTCTGAAAGACTCTACTTAGCAGTGTATGAAAGCATATGTTTAAATTTTTATTTATTTGTTATTACAGTTTATTTACTTTGTATCCTGGCTATGGCACCCTCCCTTTTCTCCTTTTCTCCTTTTCTCTAGTCCCACCCTCCTTTCCTCTTCTCCCCATATGCTCCTCTCCTAGCCCACTGTTGCAGAGCTCCTCCTCCACTTATATCTGACCCTAGCCTATCAGGTCTCAACAGGGCTGACTGCTTCATCTTACTCTGTGGCCTAGCAAGGCTGCCCTCCACGCAAGGAGGAGGTGATTAAAGACCTGACCACTGAGTCTATGTCAAAGAGAACCCCTGTTCCCCTTACTAGGTGTCAAACTATTAAGCTACCTTTGGGCTACATCTGAGCAGGAAATCTAGCTCCTCTCCATTCATGGCTCTGGCTTACAGCATCAGTCTCTGCAGAGCCCCTGGCCCAGATATTTGGCTCTGTTAGTGTCCTTGTGGAATCCTATCCCCTCCAGGTCTTTCTATCTCCCCCTTCTTCCATAAGATTCCCTGAACTCTACCCAAAGTTTAGCTATGACTTTCAGTACCTGCTTTGACACCCTGCTGGGTAGTCTTACAGAGGCCCTCTGTGGTAGGCTCCTGTCCTGGTTCTTGTTTTCTTCCAATGCCCTCCTGTTTGCCCTTATTAATAAGGGTTAAACATATTCTCTTTGGTCCTCCTTGTTGTATAGCTTCTTTAGAACCGTAGATTTTAGTATGTTTATCCTATAGTATATGGCTAATATCCACTTATAAGTGAGTATATACCATATGTGTCTTTCTGCTTCTGGGTTACCTCACTCAGGATGATCTTTTCTAGTTCCATCCATTTGTCTGCAAACTTCAAGATTTCCTTGTTTTTAATTGCTGAGTAGTATTCCACTGTGTAAATGTACCACACTGGTTGTTTCCAGGTTCTGGCAATAATGAATAAAGCTGCTAAGAACATGATTGAACAAATGTCCTTGTTGTATACTTGAGCATTTTTGGATATATACCTAGGAGTGGTATTGCTGGATTTTGAGGTAGCACTGTTCCTAATTGTCTGAGAAAGGGCCAGATTGATTTCCAAAGTAGTTGTACAAGTATACAATCCCACCAGCAATGGAGGAGGGTTCTCTTTTCTCTACATCTTCTCCAGCACTTGTTGTCACTTGAGTTTTTGATCTTAGCCATTCTGATAGGTGTAAGATGAAATCTCAGAGTTGTTTTGATTTGCATTTCCCTGATAACTAAAGACATTGAGCATTTTTTTAAGTATTTCTCTGTAAGTCTATATTCTTCTATTGAAAACTCACTGTTTAGCTCTGTACCCCATTTTAAATTAGATTACTTTGTTTGTTGGTAATTTAATTTTTTGAGTTCTTTATTTATTCTGGATATTAGCTCTCTGTCAGATATAGGATTGGTGAAGATTCTTTCCCAGTATGTAGGCTGTCGTTTTGTTCTGATGATAGTGTCCTTTGTTTTACAGAAGCTGTTCAGTTTCATGAGGCTGCGTTTATTGATTGTTGATCCTAGAGGCTGTGTTGTTGATATTCTATTCAGGAAAGAGAATTTCAGGCCTATTTATCCGATGAACAATGATGCAAAAATACTCAATAAAATATTGGCAAACTGAATGCAAGAACATATCAAAGATATCCACCATGACCAATGAGGCTTCGTCCAGGGTAATGCAGGCATGTTTCAAAATAAAAAATCTATTAATGTAAATCACCATATAAACAAACTGAAAAAAAAAACATGATCATCATCTTACAAGCCAAAAAAGCATTTGACAAAATCTAATACCCATTCATGTTTAAAGTATTGGAGAGATCAGGATACAAGGCACATACCAAAGCATAGCATAGGCAAATAGCCAAAACAAACTAAATGGACGGACACTTAAATCAATCCCACTGAAATCAGAAACAAGGCAAGGCTGCCCACTCTCTCCATATCTCTTCAAAATAGTTCTCAAAGTCCTAGCTAGAGCAATAAGTCAACTAAAAGAGATCAAGCGGGTACAAACCATAAAGGAAGAAATAAAAGTATTACTATTTGCAGATGATATGGTAGTGTATATGAGTGACTCCAAAACATCTAGCAGAGAACTCCTACAGGAGATAAACACCTTCATCAAAGTGGCTGAATAATAAATTAACTCAAACAAACAAACAAACAAACAACACAACAGTAGCCTTTTTTAAACAAAAGACAAGTGTGCTGGCACTCTTCACAACAAGTAACAGAGAGCCACAAATAACATAAATTACCTTGGTGTGACTCTAACCAAGCAAGTGAAAGACCTGTTTGGGAAAAAAGAAACAAAAACCAAAAAACTTCAAGACTCTGAAGAAAGAAATTAAAGAAAATAGAAGTAGATGGAAAGATCTCCCATGCTCAAGGATCGGGAAGATTAACATATCAATGGAACATAATAGAAGACCCAGAAATGAACCCACACACCTATGGAAACTTGACTTTTGACAAAGAAGCCAAAACCATTCAATGGAAAAAAGACAGCATCTTCAACAAATAGTGCTGGTCCAACTGGATATCTATATGCAGAAAAATGAAAATAGATCCATATTCATCACTCTGCACAAAACTAAAGTCCAAGTGGATCAAAGACCTCAAGATAAAACCAGACACACTAAACCGGTTAGAAGAAACAGTGGGGAAGACCCTCAAACTCGTTGGTACAGGAGACTACTTCCTGAATAGAACACCAACAGCACAGGCTCTAAGATCAACAATCAATCAATGGGACCTCATGAAACTAAAAAGCTTCTGTAAGGCAAAAGACACTGTCATCAAAAAAAAAAAGAAAGGACAGCCTACAGACTGGGAAAGGATCTTTACCAATCCTACATCTCACAGAGCACTAATATCCAGTATATATAAAGAACACAAGAAGTTAAAAAGCAGAAAATCAAGTAATCCAATAAAAAATGAGGTATGGAGCTAAAAAGAGTACTCTCTGTATAGGATTGTAGAATGGCAGAAAAACACTTAAAGAAATGCTCAACGTCCT
>CM053745.1:37037057-37048051 GCA_028658305.1 Pachyuromys duprasi | reverse complement strand
CAGACCCAGCTATACCACTCTTTGGCATATATCCAAAAGATGCTCAAGTACACAACAAGGATATTTGCTCAACCATGTTCATAGCGGCTTTATTTGTAATAGCCAGAACCTGGAAACAACCCAGATGTCCCTCAGTTGAGGAATGGATACAGAAATTGTGGTACTTTTACACAATGGAATACTACTCAGCAATTAAAAATGAGGAAATCATGAAATTCAAAGGCAAATGTTGGGACCTGGAAACAATTACCTTGAGTGAGGTATCCCAAAAGCAGAAAGACACACATGGTATATACTCACTTATATAGACCTATAGGATAGGACGGACATGCTGAAATCTCTACACCTAGGGAAGATAAGCAAGAAGGAGGACCCAGGGTGAGAAGATCTACCCTTGCTTAGATAGACATGCGGGATGGACATTGAATGTAGGAGAAAACAAGCAACAGGACAGGAGCCTACCAAAAAGGGCCTCTGAAAGACTCTAACTAGCCATGTATCAAAGCAGATAATAAAACTCACAACCAAGCCTTCGGCAGAGTGCAGGAATTCATATGAAAGAAGGGGGAGTTAGTAAGACTTGGCGAGGACAAGAGCTCCAGAAAGACCAAATAGATCAGGGCACAGGAGTCTTTTATAAGACTGTTTCTCCAACCAAGGACTATGTATGGATATAACCTGCTTGCATGTGGCCCATGGTAACTCAATATCCAAGTGGGTACTCTAGTAAGGGAAACAGTGACTATTTCTGTCATGAACTCAATGACAACCCCCCTCCGAGGGAAGAACAGCCTAGCTAGATCCCAGAAGAGAACATTGCATCCAGCCCTGAATAGACATGATAAGCTAGGATCAGATGGAAGGGGAGGAGGTCCTCCCCTATCAGTGGACTTGGAGGGGGACAGGGAGGAGATGAGGGAGGGATGTGGAGAGTGGGAGGGAATGAGGGAGAGGGCTAAGGCTGGGATACAAAGTACATAACCTGTGATTCATATAAAAATAAATAAATTACTTAAAAAAAGAATAACAAAAACTTTCACAAAAAATTGCCATCCTACCAAAAGCAATCTGTAGATTCAATGCAATTCCTATCAAAACACCAACACAATTTTTATAGACCGTGAATGAAAATTTCTCAGTTTCATATGGAAAATAAAACAGGATTGATAAAACAACCCTGTACAATAAAAGATATTCTGGATATGTCTCCGTCCCTGATCTCAAGCCGTCCCATAGAGCAACAGTAGTAAAAATGGCATGGCGCTGGGAATAGAAACAAACTGAAGACCCAAAAATAAACCGTATACCTATGAATACCTGATTTTTGACAAAGAAGCCAACACCATACAATAAAAAAAGATAGAGTCTTCATGAAATGGTGCTGGCCTAACTGGCTATCTCTCTACACATAGAAAAAGGTAAATAGATCCATATCCATCACCAAGTGAACTCCAAGTGGATCAAAGATCTTAAGATAAAACCAGACACACTAAAAATGTTAGAAGTAAAATTGGGGAAGAGACTTGAATTTCATTTATTTGGATTGTAATAAATTTTTATTTTCTGTTGGAATTTTATAAATATTTTTATTGAGTGCAAACATTAACCATGATTGATATGTTTGGCTTTATTACTTTTCTTTCATCTGATTATTTTTTATCACTTCCAGGTGAAAATATCATACTAAAACAATCATACCAAAACAGCAATATTATGAGAATCATACTGATTCTGTATACAAAAGACAAATGTCCTGAGAAAAAAATTAGGGAAACAACACTCTTCACAACAGCCACACCTGGTTCTGATAATATTGTAAAATGTTCTGTTATTGTTCAGATTTTTGTGCTATTTTGAGTGAGCATGTCCTTCCGAAATCCAATGTCATCATCAATATTATTGCATTATCAAAAAATCTTGTACATGTAGCTTAATATCACTATTAGATGGTCTTTTTTCTTAATACTTTCCATTCTTACAGTTTTAATTTTCATGTGCTCTATATCCAGTGATTTTTTCCTCTGCACCAGGATCACTAAGATAACTAAGAGATGTTTTTATCCCTTTATTATCTTGATATTTGAGACCCCTCTTTCTATTGGGTAGTTTGATTTTGGTCATTTTCACTGACACTTGCCAGCTACCTAACTCGTGGCCCCTTCTGGCAATGTTAAACTCTTGGTAAAAGCCACAGGGATGCCTTGATATAGTTTATATTCTTTGCACTACACCATATTACTTCAGCTGAATATTTATGAAGACCCAGTGATTTTGTGATTTTGCTAGTAGTTTATTGTATTGCATAATTTCTATTTTATTTGATCCCTCTTTAAAAGCTTTGTTATGGGAGAGCTCCCATCCTCTCCAGGTCATACTAACTCCCTCTTCTTTCATATGATTCCCTGTACTCTGCTGAACGTTGGTTATGGGTCTCAGTATCTGCCTTTGATACACTGCTAGGTAGAGACCAAATATATCTGGGTATGGGGGTCTTTTGTGAGACTGTATCTCCAACAAAGGACCATGTATGGATATAACCTAGAATCCCTGCTCGGAAGTAGCCCATGGTAGCTCAGTATCCAAGTAAAGGGAACAGGAACTATTTCTGACATGAACTTAATGGCTGGCTCTTTGACCCCACCCCCACCCCACCCGAGGGAGGGGCAGCTTTGCTAAACCACAAAGGAGAATTTTGCAGCCAGTCCTGAAGATACTGGATAAGCTAGGGTCAGATGAAAGGGGAGGAGGTCCTCCCCTATCAGGGGACTTAGAAAGGCGTAGGAAGAAGATGAGGAAGGGAGGGTTGGAATGGGGTGGAATGAGAGAGCGGGATACAGCTGGGATACAAAGTTAATAAACTGTAACTAATATTAAAAAATAAAAAGTTAATTAAAAAATAAACTGAATAAAATTAAGAAAAATAGAAAAAATTAAAATATTCATTTTTCTATGAATTGCCCAATATCACTTCAGTTGATCTGGCTTTGCAGGTATGAAACTTATGTCCTTTGTAACAATGAAAATTGAAGTACTTTAAGTAAATCTAGACGTTCTCAGAACTCCACTTGCCAATATGTTAATCTAAAATCACCATCTTCCCATAAAGTTTTATAAAGTTTTTTTTTTTCGTTTATAGACAAAGAACCATCTTCTCCCATGTGCTCAGTAATCAGCTATGCTTTCTTTCATCACCAATAGAATACAAGAGATGGAAAAGAGAATCTCGGGAGCTGAAGATACACTGGCTGAAATGGATTCCTCAATCAAGGAAAAAATAAAATCGGAAAAGTCCCAAACATTACCTCTGCTCTCAATCATTCTCTTCAGCTCAAATATTTGTAAGGGTTTCTCCCATCTCAAAATTATGATTGTAAAACTTCTCTTATTAGTTATTATTCCGTGCTTTTATTTGTTTGTTTGCTTGCTTGCTTTTAATTTCAGACACATAAAAAATATCTTTGTTTACTTTAAATCTCTATTGTTTATAAAACCACAATAATGAAGTCATTTTGTTAAGAATCTTATGTCAATTATATTGTTCTGCATCTACTCAATATTAAATGCACATAATGTTTGTTATGAGGATTTGCCCCTTAATCCTCTTTGGAACAGCTATGTCACTTTTTGACTTTCAAAACAAAACAAAAAGGTGTTTCCTTTTTATAATATTAATCCCTCATTCTCGATCTTTCCAGTACTTATTTTGTACCCTTATATAGAGATTGATTTAACTGAGTACATACTTAAAATATATGATCCATATGTGTTGTATGACTTTCCTAAGAGGATGTGCATATAAATATATTGAGCATCGATAGAAAAGTAAATGGCGTATCACAGTAATTTCTACAGAAAAGTCATACTTAGAAATCAATGAGTTTGGGGAGGCATATAGGAATCAGGTTGGGAATTACAGACGCATAGATGCATCAAAGACAGATCCAAGACTTGAGAAGTTGACACTGAAGTAGATAGCAATTCATAAATGCTGCATCTGGAAAACTGTCTGCATGATTTGGAAACAACTTGATAAGTTGGAGCATCTCCTCTGCCAAGCAATATTCACTGCTAATGTAAAATTAAAGAGAAAATTTGTAATTCTTATTATGTGTCAGGAACTTCTGGAGACTTGTTAGCTGCTTTTCTCAAAAGTCTTGTTAGGTTCGAATAATTGTTGAAGGTTAATGATCCTCTCTAGAATGGCATGTTTCAATCTTGAAGAAATTCTTGAATAAAAACATACTAAAAAAAGCATGCACTGTTTGACTGTTTGAATCTGGCTTATGAATACTTTATTTTACCTTTTTTTCTTTCTTACTATTAAGAAACAATAAATCATAAGAGTTATTACTGTGAGAAAAGAGTTGCTGAGAAATGCACTTAATATACTGTCTTATTATTTATTACTAACCTTTAAAAACAAAAAAGTTATTTCCTTATTCTTTCAACACAACATTTAAACTTCATTTCTCTTAATTTTACGTACATTAGTGTTTTGCCTAGGTGCCCGATATGCGCACAGTGCCCAGTATGGCCAGAGAATATAGAAGTAGGTGTTGGATACCCTGGAACTGTAGTCATCCACGGATGTGAGGCACCATAGGGATGCTGGGATCAAAGCCCAGTCCTCTGGAAAAGCAGCCATTGTTCAACAGCTGACCCATCTCTGGAGCACTCCTGTAGGAAGTCAAACATGTAATTGTTACTTCAGAGTGCCAGAAAAATTACCATTTAATTGAATAAATATTATTTTTTCCTCAAGTGATTTAATCTGTCTTTATATGTTGATGAATAATTTTTTTCTTTTAGGTATAAAACCAATCTTTATTTGGTAGATATGTTTCTCGCTATTTAAGAAAACACTCCGCACCTACTCTTCTTTTTGTTCAAAGGTTGTATTATCTTTTTAGAAATAATATCATGCATATGTATGTGTAATTAAATGTTTCAGTTTTTGTATGTGATTAATGTTCTAATTTTTTCATTATTATTATCATCATCATCATTATTATCCTGATTTCCTTCCAGTCCCAGACTCTCTCTCTCTTTTTCCCTTATCCCTCATCCCTCTGCCCTAGTCCACTGATAGGGCAAGTCCTCCACCATTACTATCTGACCCTAGCCTACCATGTCCCATCAGGACTGCCTGGATCCTTTTCCTCTGTTGGCTGGCTAGGTTGCCCCACCAGAGAGAAGTAATCAAGGAGCAGGTAACCAAACTCATGTCAGAGATTTTCTCTTCTCCCCTTACTAGGGAACTCACATGGAAACTGAGATGTCTGTTCACTGCATCTGAGCAGGGGGTTTGGGTCCACTCTATGCATGGTCTTTGGTTGGTGCATCAGTCTCTTCAGTAACCCTCATTTTAATTTTATTTCATGAATATGGATGGATAAGTGTTGAGCAATGGAATACAATGCAGACCAAAATGGATACGGCAAGCTAAATGGTCTCCGCACTGCAGAAGGAACAATCAATATTTACAAACCATACACTAACCATACATTAGAAAAGAGAATATTATACAAAATATATAAGCAACTCAAGTTCTAAATAACACAAAGTCATACCCCCATTGCAAATGAATAAAGGTCCTCAAGAGTAATTTCTTTAAAATGATCACAATGCCCAATGGAATTTTAAGAAGACAAAACTGAAAATATTTAGCTAAACAAAACACTGTCAAACTCTGTACTATGTAATCACCAGGTTTACATTCCTACCAACAGTGTATAAAATGATTCTTTTCAGAATGTTCTTTCTTCTTGTTCTATAATTTTCTAAATAGTAAAAGAGACTGAGTGCTAGAGAGAACATGCAGAAAAGAATATTCATTCACTGTCGGAATATTTGTAATAATTATAGCTATTTTGGAAAAAAAACCTGAATATCCCTAAATATTTAAAGTAGAATCATCACACCATTCAGTTATTCAAATCAGAATATATGTTCACAGGGTTGTATATCAGTGTTCGGAAGGTATCTCTGCACTTCCATGTACTCACAGCACGTGTCATCAAAGATTCGTGATGTGAAAACAGCCAAATTTGAATGAGTGGTATGTTAAAATATGGCCAGTGTAAATTAATATTTTAAATTAACTGAATGAAGAAGATGATACTCTGAAATCTATAAAAGGCAGGAAAGTTTGTCTTTTGTGTAATGAATGGACAGAGAAGAGATTATTGTAAATGAAATAAGCAAAACAAACACATCAATACTGCATAACCTCATTCATTGGTACTTGGTAGAAAAGCTAGTGAACATAACAAAAAAGTGTTTCCCATCTTTAAATATCTAAAATAATTAATCTTTAATACTTTAAACCCAAAATACAATAAATATTTGAGATAATGTTAATTAGGCTGACTTTATAATTTACATAGATATAGGTATTACATTGCATACGATACATATATAAATATTTGCATATTAAAATAAAATTTAAATATGCAAAAGGCATAAACTGCCAAATAGCAAGCTTTGGTTTGTTTTCGGATAGAAACATGCCAGATACATGTTACGTGTCCTCTGTGTGTAATTTTGTACACACCTAAGCCAGCGTCTTCATTTTCATTCAGTGTTTCCCTTGATGGCTCTCCTCACTGTAAAATATATGATTGCTGTACTACTCAAATAATGGGATATTGTGGACATCAATAACCATGGGCAGTCACAGCTGAACATATATATGTATATCTAATGGATATTTTTTCAAGTAAAACACTATTTAACTGCACAAAAATACTTGTTACACCCATTTTGTATAGAAAATTAAACTGAGGCTTTGACTAAAACTTTAATTTATTGAATATACGTGGAATAATTTCTAATTTGTATCTGCATGGTTTGCTATCCGATAAATCAAATGGGATAATAGTCCAATAATAATGCAAATAAATAAAATAGGAAGATTTCAATGAAAATATTTTAAAAGTGAGTCTAAAACTAATAAGGTACTTTAGAAATAGGAAATACATCAGGTATGAGAGGTGGAGGGAAGCTTATATAGCTCAGTATCCAGGACAGGATTTTGAAAATGATGAGATTTCTGTGTGCAGGCACACCAGGAGAGGGCTTCACGCAGTGCTGCTGAGCCGGATGAAGGAAGGATACCAGCATAAATTTCCTCCTGATGTGCCTGTTTACATTTCTAGAAATCTCTGAGGCATTACATCTGTATGGAAAAGAAAAGAAAGTTTGGAACTAAAAAGAAGAGAAAATGGGCTTTATAGATGTATGAAATGTGTATGAACTAATATGTACTGATTCATATTTTCAAAAGTATGACCCTTCCCTCTTATTATGTAGCATTTGTAAGGATAAAAAGTGAGTGACAAGTTTCTGTTTACCACTTTACAGCTAAGTGGTCTCTAGTGATTCACACTGAAAGAAAAAAGTGAACTTTTTATTACTTCTGACAAGAAATACTATTGGATAAAATGATTTTCACTTCTATGAATTAAAAAAAAACAAAGTTTTAGTAATCCAGTAGTTATTAAGTATCTCAAATTTTTTAAACATAGTAATGTGAATTTAAGATTATTCAAGAATTTTCAGACTTTAATGGGCCATTTATTTTTTGTTTCTTTTTGTTATATTAATCATTGCAATTTTTTCACTTGTCTCCTACTCTCCCTACCTCCCCTTTTTCTCCCAAGGCCCCTCCAATAGTCCACTGGGAGGGAAGGTCCTTCTCTCCTTCTATCTGACCCTAGCCTATCAGGTCTCATCAGGGCTGGCTGCATTATCTTCCTCTGTGGCCTGGCAAGGCTGCACCTCCCATGGGGAGGTGGTCAAAGAGCCAGCCACTGAGTTCCTGTCTCAGACAGCCCCTGTTTCCCTTACTAGGGAACCCACTTGGATACTAAGCAACCTATGGGCTTCCTCTGAGCAATGGGTCTAGATCCTCTCCATGCATGGTCCTTGGTTGCAGCATCTGCCTCTGCAGGCCCCATGGACTCAGGATTTTGGGCTCTGTTGGTCTCCTATGGAGCCCCTGTCCCCTCCAGAACTTTCTATCTTCTCCTTCTTCTATAAGATTTCCTGCACTCTGCCCAAAGTTTGGTCCATTTCTTATTAGCAGTGAATACCATTCCACTCTGAGGCTATAGCACAGGATATTAGTGTTTGTCTTATGAAAGGCAGATTTGTTGCTCTCAAGTTGACAAATGTAAATAAAACTTTATTAACAGGGCATACATTTTGAAATTCCCTGAGAAAAATATAAGCAAACATGATTTCTGTAGCACATGACCAGAGCATATTTAGATAAAGAAGAAACTGATAAACTGTCTTCTAAAATGGGTAGATAGTGCCATTCTGCACACTATGCAGAAAGAGAATCCGGTTTCTTTGTTTGTTTTTTAGACAGGTTTCTCTGGAAAGTTAAATATGTAAGAGGAGGAGGCATTGCAGAGAAACACCCCTAGGTACACTCTGGATGGCACAAATGAGCCTTTAGAAGGATAGTAAAGTTTACGAATTCCAAGAACAAGCAATATGGAATTGAATAACAAGCTTTAACCAAAAGTATGTGTTTTAATAAATTCAGTTCTCCTTAGTGTTAAACACATATGTCTTTTTCTGTTTAGATTTTTTCTTATGCATATCTAAATTTATATTTATCAATCATTTGTACTTTATCATTTAAGAAATGTATATTCAGTTCAATATAATAAAGCTATGATATTTTTTTACTATTCTCCCTCTTAATTTACACTTTTTACTGATTTTTCAAAAACAAAACGGTATTGAGATGTCCCAAATGATACTAGATATGACACAAACCCTCATATCTAGGCTGGACAAGGCAACTCAGGAGGGAAATGTTCCCAAGTCAGGCAAGAGTCAGAGACACAGCACACACACACACACCACACTTTAACCACACTTTAGGAATTCAGCAGCAACACTCAAGCAACCCAATCATAAGGTATATACAGAAGACATAGTAGAGCCCCTAAGATATCTCCATGCATGGTCCTTGTTTGGAGGATCAGTTTCAGAAAAGACCACTGTGCCTAGATTTTTTTGGTTCTGTTGCTCTCCTTGTGGAGCTCTTGTCCCCTCCAGGTCTTTCTATCACCCCCTTCTTTCATAAGATTCCCTGCCATCTGCCCAAAGTTTGGCTATGAGTCTCAGCATATGTTATATACCCTTCTGGGTGTAGTCTTTCAGAGGCCCTCTGTGATAGGCTCCTGTCCTGTTTTCTCCCTCTTCTGATGTCCATCTCCTTTGCCTTTCTGAATGAAGATTTATCGTCTTACCCATGGTCCTCCTTGATTAGCTTCCTTAGGTGTACAGATTTTAGTATGATTATCCTATATTATATGGCTAATACACACTTATGAGTGAGTATATACCATATGTGTCTTTCTGTTTCTGGGATACCTCACTCAGGATGATCTTTTCTAGATCCCACCATTTGGCTGCAAATTTCATGATTTCCTTGTTTGTAATTGCTGAGTAGTATTCCGTTGTGTAAAAATACCACAATTTCTGTAACCTTTCTTCTATTGAGGGACAGCTGGGTTGTTTCCAGGTTCTGGCTATTACAAACAAAGCTGTTACAAACATCGTTGAGCAAATGTCCTTGTTGTGTACTTGAGCATCTCTTGGGTATATGCTTAGAGTGGTATAGCTGGGTCTTTAGGAAGCACTATTCCTAATTGTCTGAGAAAGCATGAGATTGTTTTCCAAAGTGGTTGTACAAGTTTACAATCGCACCATCAATGGAATAGAGTTCCTCTTTCTTCACATCCTCTCTAGCATGTCTTGTCATACTTATCACCCTGCACAAAACTAAAGTCCAAGTAGATCAAAGATCTCAATATAAAAACGGACTAACTATTCTTTTAAAAGAAAAAGTGGAGAAGAGCCTCAAACTCATTGGCACAGGAGACAACTTCCTGAAAAGAACAGTACCCGCAAAGGCTCTAAGGTCAACAATCACTAAATGGGACTTCATGAAACTGAAAAGCTTCTGTAAAGCAAAGGACACTGCCATCAGAAAAAAACGACAGTCTACTGACTGGTAAAGGATCTTCACCAAACCTATATCTCTGACAGAGGGCTAATATCCAGAATATATCAAGAACTTAAGTTAAACAGCATCAAACCAAGTAATCCAATTTAAAAAATGGGGTACAATGCAGCCACTCCTGATGAGACCTAATAGACTAGGTTCAAAAGGAAGGAAAAGAAGACTTCCCCTATCAATGGACTTGGGGAGGGGCATGCATGAAAATGGAGGATGAAGGGAGGGATTTGGAGGGGAGAAGGGAGGGAACTACAGGGGGGATACAAAGTGAATAAACTGTAATTAATAAAAAAAATTTAAAAAAGAAATAAATGATAATCTTTTGTAATAATCCAATTGAGAAGTTTCTCTGCCTAAAACAATCAAGTGACATTCGAAAATGAAAACATCTCCAAAAGTTGCTCACGTACACCACAAGGACATTTGTTCAACCATGTTCACAGCAGCTTTATTCGTAATAGCCAGAACCTGGAAACAACGCAGATGTCCCTCAGTTGAGGAATGGATACAAAAATTGTGGTATTTTTACACAGTGGAATACTACTCAGCAATTAAAACTGAGGAAATCATGAAATTTGCAGGCAAATGGTGGGACCTAGAAGCGGTCATCCTGAGTGAGATATTCCAAAAGCAGAAAGACACACATGGTATATACTCACTTGTTTAGACCGATAAGATATGATAAACATACTGAAATCTATACAACTAAAGAAGATAAACAAGAAAGAGGACCCAGGGAAAGAGGATCAATCCTCACTTAGAAAGAAAACTGGGATGGATATTGGAAGTAGGAGAAAACAAGTAACAGGAGAGGAGCCTACCACAGAGGTCCTCTAAAAGACTCTACCTAGAAGTGTATCAAAGCAGATGCTGAGACTCATAACCAAACCTTCAGCAGAGTGCAGGGAATCATATGAAAGAAGGAGGAGTTAGTATGACCTGGAGAGGACAG
>CM053745.1:36993832-37027483 GCA_028658305.1 Pachyuromys duprasi | reverse complement strand
GTTGTTTATAGCTTCTGGCTATTACAAAGAAAGCTGCTACAAACATGGTTGAGCAAATGTCCTTATTGTGTACTTGAACATCTTTGGATATATGGTACAGCTGGATCTTGAGGAAGCACTATTCCTAATTGTCTGAGAAAGCACCAGATTGATTTTCATAGTGGTTGTACAAATTTACATTGCCACCAGCAATGGAGGAGGGTCCCCTTTTCTCCATATCCTCTCTTGCATATGTTGCCACTTGAGTTTTTTTTTAATGTTATTTATTTATTTTTATATCAGTCACAGGTTAGGTACTTTGCATCCCAGGCGTAGCCCCCTCCGTCTTTCCCTCCCACTCTCCCCATCCCTCCCTCATCTCCTCCCCGCCCACTCCAAGTCCACCTACAAGGGAGGATCTCCTCCCCTTCCATCAGACCCCAGTTCATCTTGTCTCCTCAGGGCTGGCTACCATGTCCTCCCCTGGGACCAGGCTAGGCTGTTATTTCCTGGCGTGTGTGGGGGAGGGTCAAAGAGCCAGCCATCGAGTTCATGACTGAAACAGTCCCTATTCCCCTTACTAGGGTCTTCAGTTGGACACCGAGCTACCATTGGCCACATCTGAGCGGGGGTTCTAGGCCATATCCATACATGGTCTTTGGTTGGAGAAACTGTCTCGTATAAGACCCCTGTACCACTTGAGTTTTTGATCTTGGCCATTCTGATGGGTGTAGGGTGAAATCTCAGGATCGTTTTGATTTGCATCTCCCTGATGGCTAAGGATGTTGAACATTTCTTTGTTTCTCTGCCATTTTATATTCCTCTACAGAGAATTCTCTGTTTAACGTCGTACTCCATTTTTTAATTGGATTGCTTGATTTGTTGCTTTTTAACTTCTTTAGTTCTTTATATATTCTGGATATCAGCCCTCTGTCAGATATAGGGTTGGTGAAGATCTTTTCCCAGTCAGTAGGCTGTCATTTTATCCTGAAGACAGTCTTTTGCTTTACAGAAGCTTTTCATTTTCATGAGGTCACATTTATTGATTGTTGCTCTTATAGTTAATTTTCAAAGGAATTGAAAATTAATGTAACTAATATGTGAAATTTTCAATAATGTTATGAATAGGTAGTGCTAGTGGATACTTTAAGAGGTAGGAGAAAATTTCAAAAGCCCTTTGAACTATGTCCAACCTCTGGAACATGGTCAATGAGAAATCACCATCTCCACAAAGTTGATATCTGTCCTCCACATGCATTCTATGACTTAGATATTCCCACAAGCATCGTAATCACATACAAAATGGCTTTTAGAAGAATATATGCATTATGACACACTAATATACACTCAATAAACTGGATTGTATTTATGCACTACAGAGAAAGAATACTATACTATGTTACAAAATATTTTGTACTTTATGTGAAATTCTACCTCAGATATGCATGTAGCACATGTAGACCATATCTAGTAATAATCACAATAGGTTAACTATTGATATTTCTATTACTTTCCTGAATTTCCTTTTGACTCAAAATAAGGCCAAATGGACTAAACTCTTTTTTAAAAATTATTTATATATTTATTTATTACAATTTATTCACTTTGTACCACATTATCTTCTGCTGGACCAACTTCAAAAGGTTTCCTCCTGACATACTTTCCAAGAACATAGACTAGATAGAAAGGTTATTGCCCTTCCTTTCTTTAGAGAGTTTACTTCAGAAATCCTTAAAGTGCAATTTAAATTTTCCACTTTTTCTTTCAGTTACAAGTCTTTTAAAGAGGTTCCTTGAATATTTTTTAAGTCAGGAATATCATTCTCATACACTGGGGACCATCCCTTTTAAATGTAATCATGAGGGAATGTAATCTTTCAATTACCCAATTTCTGCAGAAAGATAGGAGTTTGAATTCAGGAAATTTTCAACAAATTTTTAGTCTACTTCTTGTCTAAAATAATAATATTTCCTTTTAATTACATAAGGCCAATTACATGCTAATAATTCTCTTTGCCTGTTCATTCTCCATCACTACTGTATGTTTTAATGAATGTAAGATCGTCTTTCTATGTTGTATATACTAAAAATATTACTAACACCCTATTTATGTCCCATCACTCTTTCACTTCTAAAAGTATAATTGATTGGATACAATTACTCTTGACCTGCTTAACAATCTTTATGGTAAATTTTATTAATCAACATTAAATTATAAGTGTTTATAAATCATGACTTCTATGCGAACGTTAGTGTTAACTCTTAGACTGTCTTAATATTTCCCTAAACTTTTATTTCCAATCATAGGAATTCTCATAATTAGAATGTTCTTTACATATTTATCCTGTTATTTGCTAACATTTTATCTCTTTTTAAAAATATATTACAGGGTAAGATCAGTATTTTGTGTTGTGCAGCAGAACCATAAAGTTTGATTTTCGCAAAAGTCATGACTCCTCCCTTGTGCCTGTAGGTGTGTGGTTCTTATCTAAAAACAGCATTTTTCCCCCCTAGAGTACTGTTATTTTTTTCTCTTCTGCCACTTTAAACTATGCTCATCTGCTCACTCATGTTCTAATCATTTAAAGGCAGTTTACCTAGAAACTATTAATACAAGGCTTATTAGGTCTTACTTTACCTAACTTTTTATATCCTCACTGAAGACTGATGAGCCAAAAAATAACAATAACTAAGTTATTTTCAACATTACAGGGACAATAAATCTGCCAAACAAATCATGTGTAGTTAGGAACTGTGACTAAAATAATTATCTGCGAGACCATAGTACTTGATAACACTAAGTTTTTTGCCTTAAAAACATTCCTTTCTGTATCATATTGTTAGTACCTTAAAGACAGTGCTTAGATTGATGGTCCCCACTCTTCCTTGTTTGTCCATAACAATTACCTGCTTATCTCTGGCTCAATTTACTTAGGACAGTTTAAGGTAGCAGGTGACTAGATCTGTTATGTTAAAAAGTCACAGACACAAGCATATAGTTTGAGTTCTAATAGTATTTTTTAGGTCAATTCTACAGGAAAGGCTATGTGCTCAATAATACATAATGAATGAAGGTGTAAATATGGAAACGGTCAATGATAAAGTATTCCAGGAACATGCTGTCCTCTTTTTCACTCTTGCTTCTTTTCGTCCTCATATTACTTATATCTGTGTTTCTATTTAAGCAGATGACACTTTCTTACATACATAAAGATTAAAACAATCTCAACAGAATTCATAATTTGAAATCAATCTATTTTTAAAATGGATTAGTCTTGAGCCACAGATCCAAAGGAAAACCAAATTTATTTACTTTATGTCAATATTGACTCACTGAGAGAGTGAAATGATGTGTCACCGATCTCACAGTCATGTATATTCATAAACTCAAAAATTTCAAAAATAATTAATAGGAAATTTATTAGTAAGGGATCTTAGTCATGTTATTGTAAAAATGTGAATAATGAAATAAGTATTTTAACAAAAATTACTAAAGAGGATTCCTCAGAATACATAGTTTTATTTAATTTTTAAACATTTTGTCACATAGTAATGGTATACAGTGGGATTTCATTTTTTTCATATGTGTAGAGTGTATTTCAATACTTACCACCTCCATCACTCTCTGTTGTCCGAAAGCCTCTACTGATCCTCTTCATATCCCCAATTGGAAGTCTTCTTCTACTTTCTATTTTTATATCATTTTCCTTATATATCTAAAGAATTTATTTTTTCACAATTTGATATATATATATGTATATATATGAATATATACTTTATGCACATTTAGAATATTTTCCTCCATTATCCTCTCTCATCCCTTATTTTTCCAATCAAAATATTTCTACTTCTGAATAAGATCTTCTCCTACTTTCTCTCATGCTTTGGTTTTATTCCACCTGATTTAGTTAGCTTTGTTTGCACGATCATGTATAGGGAGATATTGTTTACCTGGGCACATGCAACTTACATGTGCTCATACCACTGAGGACTATGACTTTTCCTTCCCAGTAAGCACTAACAGCTAATAGTTCCACAGGAAGTGTTGGATCTTTATAAGCCTCTTCCTTATCCATGAAAGAGTATCAGGGCTACAATATGTTCTGGGTAGAATGTGGCCTTTGGATAAGTAAACAGCAAGCTGCAGTAGCTACCTTTACAAATCAGAACCACAAATTTTCTCCATGCTAAGCATATTGTCTGTCATACTTCTTGAAAGGTTGCTCTTTGCATATGTTTTAGTCCACACATTTAGAAAAGGGAATGTTTTCTCACTGTGGACCTTTTTTCTACTTTTTTTCTTTTTAAATTTTTATCATTTATCACAATTTATTCAAATTGTATTCCAGCTGTGGCCCCCTCCCTCATCTCCTCACAATTTCATTCTCCCTCCCTATTTTTCCTCTGTGCCCCTCCCCCAGTCCACTGATAGGGGAGTACCTCCATCCCTTCTATTTGACCCTAGCATATCAGGTCTCCTCAGGACTGGTTGCATTCTCTTCCTCTGTGGCCTGATATGGCTACTCCCCACTCAGGGGAAGGTGATCAGACAGCCTGCCAATGAGTTCATGTCAGAGAAAGTCCCTGCTCCCCTAATTAGGGACACCAGTTGGAGACTGAGTCTATGGGCTACATATGGGTTTTAGGTCCTCTCCATCCATTGTTCCAGTTTGGGATATCATTTTCTTTTTTAAAAAAAATACTTATTTTTAATTAATTACACTTTATTCACTTTGTATCCCAGCTGTAGCCCCCTCTCTTGTCCCCTGCCAAATGAATTCTCCTTCCCTTCTCTCCTCCCATGCCCCTCTTCAAGTCCACTGAGAGGGGAGGTCCTCCTCCCCTTCCTTCTGACACTAGCCTATCTGGTCTCATCAGGACTAGCTGCATTGTCTTCCTCTGTGGCTTGTTAAGGCTGCTTGCACCTCAGGGAGTGGTGGTCAAAGAGTCAGCCACTGAGTTGAGTCATATAGTCCCTGTTCCCACTACTAGTGAACCCACTAGTGGACACTGAGATGCCATGGGCTACATCTGTGCAGGGGGTTTAGGTTATCTCCCTGCATGGTCCTTGGTTGGAGTGTCAGTCTCAGATAAAAACCCTGGGCCCAGATTTTTTGGTTCTGTTGGTCTTCTTGTGGAGTACCTGTTCTATCCAGGTCCCTCTATTTTCCTCTTCTTTCATAAGATTCCCTGCACTCTGGCCAAATTTTGGCTATGAGCCTCAGCATCTGTTTTGATACCCTGCTTGGGTAGTCTTTCAGAGGCCCTTTATGATAGGCTCCTCTCCTGTTCCCTGTTTTCTTCTTCTTCCAAAGTCCATCCCATTTGCCTTTTTGAATGAGGACTGATCATTTTACCCAGGCTTTTCCTATTTGATTAGCTTCTTTAGGTGTAAAGATTTTAGTTTGTTTATCATATATTATATGTCTAATATCCACTTATTTGTGAGCATATACCTTGTCTGTCTTTCTGCTCTTCAGGGCAGCCAGGGCTCAGTTTTTATGGCTCTGTTGATTTCTTTTGGAGCTCTTGTTCCCTCCAGGAAAACAGCTTGATATATCCTCTCAGAGGCCATCTGTGGTAGGCTCCTCTCGCTTTCCCTGTCTTCTCCTGCTTCTGATCTTTATCACGTTTGTCTTTCTGAATGAGGTTTGAGCATCTTATCTAGGGTCTTCCTTGTTGTTTAGCTTCTTTAGGAGTAAAGATTTTAGTATGTTTATCCTATATTATATGTCTAATATGTACTTATATACCATATGTGTCTTTCTGCTTCTGGGATACCTCACTCAAGATGATCTTTTCTAGTCATCTGTTGCAAATTTCATGATTTTCTTGTTTATAATAGCTGAGTAGTGTTCCATTGTGTAAATGCACTACAATTTCTGTATCCGTTCCTCAGTTGAGGGACATCTAGGTTGTTTCCAGATTCTGGCTATTATAAATAGAGCTGCTATGAACATGGTTGAGCAAATGTCCCTGTTGTACAGTTGAGAACATTTTGGATATATGCCTAGGAGTGATATAGCAGGATCTTGAGTTACCACTGTTCCTAATTTTCTGAGAAAGTGCCAGACTGATTTCCAAAATGATTGTACAAGTTTACATTCCTACTAGCAATGGAGGAGAGTTCCCCTTTCTCCACATCCTCTCTTGCATATGTTCTCACTTGAGTTTTTATCTTAGCCATTCTGATGGGTGTAAGGTGAAATCTCAGGGTTGTTTTGATTTGTATATCCCTTATGACTAAGGGCGTTGAACATTTCTTTAAGTGTTTCTCTTCCATTTGATTTTCTTCTTCTGAGAATTCTTTTGCTATCTACCCCATTTTTAATTGGATTACTTTATTTGTTGCTTTTTACCTTCTTAAGTTCTTTATATATTCTGGATATTAGCCCTCTGTCAGATTCAGTGTTGGTGTAGATCCTTTCCCAGCCTATAGGCTGTCATTTTGTTCTGACAACAGTGTCCTTTGCTTTACAGAAGACTTTCAGTTTCATGAGGTCCCATTTATTGATTGTTCATTATAGAGCCTGTGTTGTGGACCTTTGTTCTTAAGAACCATCTGTGAATAAAGAAGAAATGTCCTATATATACGTTCTTGTATAGAGACACAGCCAGCCAACCATGACTTGAATTCAATATAAGTGAGTCTGCCAAAAAACAGACATTCGACCTGTGTTGCACTGCTCCATTTTTCATAGGTAGAGATATGTAGATCTGCCCACATCAGAATTTTGCAAATTACAGTTTCCTGAGTGCAATAAATATTGCTTGAGACAAGAAAGAATCAGTCCTTTTGTTTTACAGTAGTGGATTAATACAATGAAAATGTAAATTACCATCTTCTCTGCTGAACTATTAACAGTTTGTATAAAATAATATCTGCCTTACAATTTGTACTCTAATTCTATTTTGTTCAATTAAGCATTTAATTAGTTCAGTTCTAGATTTCTATAACTACTTATTTAGTCTTTTTTTCATTTAATAAAATTCTATTTTTCCAAATATACAGTTGACTGAACTGCCCAGGCATCTTCCCCAGCTGGTGGGCCATTTCTACTCATTGTGTTTCTTGTATTAATTAGTTTGATTCTGTGCTGTGAAACCAGCTTGGTATATCCTTTAATAAGTACTTCCTAAGGGATTGTCCTTCCCAAGGAGCCATGACTTTTCAGTTGCTCAGAGTCCACAGCTCTGGAAGTCATCATGTGAAGTAGGAAGACATTACAGATTTTGTCATATTTAGTTTTTTCAAACAGGACTATGTTGTTGAGTTTGTGTCTAACTGAATATTTGGATCACTTCTTTGGGACTTTTTCTACTATACTTGATTACTTAGTCTCTATTAGCCAATCTTCTGGCAGTTTTCTTCTTCTTACTCTTAGATGGCATGGAGGAACTCAGAAAGACATGGCAAACATTTTAGCATATTTAAATGTCAACCAAAATGCTTTTTTTTTTCCTCTCCCTGTTGTGTGAATATATATATCAAACATCCTAAAATAAAGCATACATGGGACAGACTGAGGCCCTCTGAACATATGTAACAGTTGTGTAACTTGGTCTTCATGTGGGACTTCTAAATCAGGAGCAGGGGTTGTTTCTACCTACATTGCCTGCGTTTGGATCACTTTCCCCTTACTGGGCTGCTTTGTCTAGCCTATATAGAAGAAAATGCTCTTAGTGTAATTGCAAGTTTACTATGCCCAGACTGGTTGATAGCCATGGGAGAACTCCCCATTTCTGACAAGGGATGAATGGAGAGAAGGGAAGAGGAGAAAAACTGGGAGGATAAAAGTGGACAGGAATCTGTGATCTGGCTGTACAGTTAATTACTTACTTAATTAATTAAAAATTTGAGAGAGACAGAGAGAGCATTTAATTTCTGAGATATTTTGATGAGATAAAGTGCTTACTCCTATACATAAAATAATAATTATTCCAATCTTGTTTTAGTTATGCTTTTAATAAAGTTATAAGAACAGAATATTCATTAGTAAATAACAATTAACAGATTGATTAATTTTACCGGTATCTTACACAATTCCTGCAGCTATACTTTAGGGCATGTAGTTTAAAACTCAAAAGAAATTCTTTCTTGTTTAATAAATGTAACTGAAAATATTAGAGAATAATATTAACCATTGTACTTGGAATCTTGTCCTTTTAAATAAATTTTGCATTACAGGTGAAAACAAAGATAACTTTCTGATCAACGGTGAGCAGATTAAAAGTATATTCATTGTGTTCCCAACTGCAGATGAATTAAATTGCATTTTACAGTTCTTGCTGTACTACATGATTCTATCTATAACTGTAGCTTACAGGAAATATAAAAACAGTATGCTTATTATTATTATTATTATCTGTATTTCAACCATCATATTTTTGTGATGTTTCCATTGTCTCTGCTTCTTCCAAAAAAGGAGTTTCATTGATGAGGGTTGAGAGCTACACTTTTCCCTGGATTGAAGGCTAAGTAATTATAATATAGTTAGATATGATATTGATTTGGGAAAGAGTCAGAAGTAGATTCTTTATGATCCATAACTTACTATCTATGAGCATTTGACTAGGTTTATAATACCCAGCACGATTTTCCCCTTATTAAGCAGGCCTTATAAGCAGGCTTTAAGTCCAATTCTAGAGCCATTGGTTACTTCCAATATAATAGTGGAGCTATTTTATCTTTAGAGACATCTTGAAGTGGGAGCTATTTTTGTGGTTCATGGGCATAGCAGCTGTGTAGGATTCTGGATGACTTTCCACCCTTGGAAACTTTCATATCAATTTGCAGTCATGAAAACTAGTCCCCAAGAAGGAGGACTTCATGTCAGATTCTGCTAAAATCCTCTGGGCCCTGTTTCTGAACAATGTGCTATCTTCAGTGATGGGAACTTAACCTTTAACTTCTGGGCATCATCCAAGGGCAACAGCAATAGTCTAAGTTGTGTTTGGGGATTCTTTGGGACTTCCTTGACTAATGATTGAATAGGAAGTTTCTCGGGAATCTATAGCTGTTTTGAGACCATCATCACCTCAAGAGGTATAAGTTCCTTTAAATATACAAAATGGAGACTTTATGTAAGCAGAAAATACTATGAATACTTATGGCCTTACAAGCTCCTATATTGTTTTTTGCTTCCCTTTCTCCTTCTGTGTTGCCTTCCCTCATAAAGCTTTCCTGTTTTCCCCATTTCCCCCTTCATATCATCTGTGTTTTCATATTGCCTACTAGAACTCGACCCCTCCTGCCATGTCCCTTTTTACTTTCCTTTTGTAGATAGTTCATGTTGTATATGTTTGGTTGTAGCATCCAGCTTGGTGCTTCCTACCTTCGTAGTCCAGTAAATTTCATTCTTTCCTCTTTCTCCCCAACCCCACCAGCTTGAAACATTCCCAATGTAAGAAAAGCCCAGTTCTGCATTCCTGACAGCTGTCACAACATCCTACCCTGAAATCACTAGTAAAACAAAATGCCACCCAGGTGACTATACTTTGGCAAGAACCCAGCTTGTGGCAGACTCGTCATTTTCCTTCACCTACAATTGATAACCATCTTTCACACACACTACACCCTGAACGTAATTTCTTTGGACCCTTCCCCTGAAACTGGTGAACTCACCTAGGAGCCGTTCTCAAATAAACCTGCTTTTATACTTTTTATTAGGCTTGAATTGGCTCATTTTGTCAGTGGAGACAAATTACTATCTTGGTGCTGAAACCCTGGATAAGTTGAGCCCTCAGCCTGGCGGGCCAAGCCTCTCCTTGCCACATAGGCCCTACTCCTGCCCACCTATCTTTCTCTCTGCCTGATGCTGTCAACATTTGATTTAGTGAATAATCATTTCCCAAAAGCCTAGGAAGTTCCAGGTCTTTCTTCCGGGACAAGGAACCCCTGGGCTCCTCGCCAAGTCGTGGCCACACCAGAAACCATGTATTTTCCTGACAGAACAGAGATGATCTCTGTTGCTTTATTGGGGTGCCTTAGGAATTTAGAGGCATGGGGTCCAAGGCTAACCACACACTGTTCGACCACAGGCTATTGAGTAGGACAGCTCTCCATAGTCTTATTCCTTGAGTCGCTGGCACAGGCTGGGAAAATGATCACTGCCGGTTCTGAGGTGGATCCTCAGTTGCTTCTGGGGTGCCGGCTATGAAATGTATCCAAATAGGGATTGTCTCACATTTTCCTTGGCTGTGTGGCCTGGCCTCAGTACACTCTAGCTAGCCAATATAATTGACCACAAGAGGGCACGCTAGACTTTAGCATAATGAAAATCCCTGTGGGGTTGGGGGGAGGGATTGTCCCTAATGCAATTTTACCCAGGGGTTTAGGCCCTGATTCATTCCACTATGACTGAGCCTTCTGAGTCATTGTTCATTCAGTCCCTTTCCCAACTCTCACCTATTCCTTCCTGTTCTACACCACCATATGCTTTACGTAATGGCCAGCCTTCCTTCCTCTATTCACCCCTTCCTCCTTACCTTCCAGTCCTCCCCATTCTTCACCACCACACACTGTACCTACCCACAACCCTCCTTCTCTTTACCCACCCCTTCCTCCTTCTCCTCCCTTTAAAATATAGGCGAAGGGCCAGCTTTCTCCCTCTTAGCCACCACAGGCCTCTTCTCTCTCTTCTGTCACTGCTCCTCTTCTTCGCCAACAACACAAGCTCCAGGTAATAATCAGCTTCCTCCCCTTTATCTATCTTCTTCCAATTCTCTTCTTTCCTCCATGCCTACTTTGTTCCCTTCCCTTTCTATGACCCCACAACCTTCACCCTGGTCCCCAACTGCACACTGTCTTGCCTCCACTGGATCCAGCGTGCACGCGCCCATACACACATACACACACTTTCTGGTGGACCTCTGCTCTTTTCTGCCCCTGCTGGGAGGTAGCAGAAACTTATGGTGTTGTTAGAGTACTTGTCCCTTTCTCCTTCCAGGACCTCTCCCAGATGGAAAAGCAGTTAGACTTCTTCTCTGCTAACCCATCTGACTATATTAAGTTGTTCAGCTACCTTTGCCAGGTCTATGAGCTAACATGACATGACCTTTGTGACATGCAGGCTTCTACTCTAACTCCCAAGGAACATGGATGGGTTCACACTGCCACCAGGTAGTATACAGACCAGCTCTACCTAGTGGACAATTCAGTCTCATGGGTGACACAGTGATTCCAGCTACAGAGCCAACTAGGATTATCAGTTGGGTCAAGATGGCCTTCAGAGGAGGAACCACATACTCTGATGCCTCCTTTGGAGTATGGACTTGGTCTCAAACAAGATTTTTAACCTTGATAAGCTTTGTGACATTACACAGTAAGTTGATAAAAATCTGCCCATTTTTCTAAGTCAATTCCAAAGACCATGAGTTAATATACATGCTTTGACTCAACCGCCTCAGTGAGATACATGCCCTTGTTACCAATTTTATTTCTCAGTCATCTCCAGATATTTGGAGAAAACTAAAAAAAAAGCTGAGGATGGTTCCCAAACCTGACACAGGAGCTGAAGACAATGTCTTTTAAGGGCTTTAACACTGGAAAGGAGCTGGCCAAGTCTTCAGGACAGGCTTCACTACAGCAGGAGGCTATAATACAGGACTTGGCAGCTGCCCTAAATCTAACAGCATTCCCACAAAGAAAAAAATGGAGGTCCCCAGGAAGTATCTTTCTGTGGTCCAGCCAAAGTCAACTAGACAAGGGGCCTGTTTAAAATGGGGAAAGGAAGACCAGTGGTCACCCACCTACCCCAACTCTCAGCAACTGACCAGCCATTCCCTGCCTGCTGGGCAACCTGGCCACTGGAAGTCAGAATGCCTCCATGTGAGCTCATCCTCTGTGCCAAGTCACAGAGGCACAGTACCACCAGAGCAGGCACCGCAGACACTTCCAGCATTTTGGCTCCTTGGTCTGGCTGAGAACTGATGGTACCCACACTTGAGACTCCTATTACTCCAGAGCAATGCTCCCGATTCCAGGTAAGTTCATCTATTTCCTGATGGACACAGGAGATACCTTCTCTTTTTTAACCTCTCACTTGGGCCTCAGTCCCATGGGGGTAGATGTGACAACCTCCTCTCCACTTAAGATACTGCCATTCCTCTGCAGTCTTGCTGGATGGTTCTTTTCATACTGGTCATGTCATTCTGCGGTTACTTAACTACAATATCTTAAGCCAAGTGGGCTCACCCTCTTCCTGGCCTTTTTAACCTCTTCTGACTCCCATCTTTTTTTCCCTTAGTTGCCTCAAAGATCGTTACACCAGACTATCTTGTCCCCGCCATACCAGATGTGCTCAAACCCCAAGTACAGAACATCTCCACCCTGGTGATTTCTACCCACCACCAGCTGGTTCTTTGTCCAACTCAAGGACCCCTTCATCTGGGAGGATCCTGACCTCTTATACTCAGTCTTTCTTCCTCAGCTACCTCTTCCTGGCCCAGATCCTCTACTGGCTGGGGACCTTCTCTACCTCTTCTTCGAATAATCCCTTCTCTACTCACATGCTGACAGCTCCCTACCTGCCCCAACACCAGGGGCCTCAACTGCTCCTCAGCCTGCTTACTCTCCCTAGGGAACCAAGTAATCCTCAACAGTTATCTCTTAATTCCCTGGAGACCTGGTGGAAAGTACCCTACACTGTGATTGTCACCACCCCTTAAGGTGCCAAATTCTTAGGACAACAGTGCTGGGACCACCACTCCAGGTTCAAGAGCACCTACCAAGATGAGTGGTCTGTTCAGCAACTGGGACTTTCTACTGTCTTGTTCTCCAGACATCCCCAATGAGGGGCTGGGGTAGCCAAACCCAGACACCCCTCTTCCATTGGTGGTAGTCCTTCCTTTTTTTAATGGCATCTGTCTATGATAGAACCCCTCATTCTCATTTGCTTACTTTTTCTTTTTACCCTAGGGTTCCTCTGAAAAGAATTCTTCAGGAACGAATTCCTGAGGGTAACAGTCAGTCAGGTGTTTCTTCATCCAAACCTCCCACTGGGCCTGGCCCCACCAACTCCAGAATTCTTCACTTCACCCCATTTCTTTTGCAAAGGAGATAGTTAAACATGAACCTGTGTCCGTACACCCAAAGAGGTCAGGATGTTCTGTTGAAGAATTTATTGTTACACCCTCTACCAGAATATTCCAATATATGCCATTTCTCTTTTTTTTTCTCCAATTTGTGCACATGCAGAATGTGTCTGAACAAAGAAAGGCACCAAACGCATGGTTCTGTACTCCTGACTTCTATTTCAACCTTCTCCCCCGAGGTTGCCAGTTACCCAAATCCTCACTTGGTGACCATACTTGGCCACAAGCCCAAATTGTCTTTTTTTTTTTCACCTGCAATCCATACCCTTTACCCCTTAGTCTGGGTTCAATTTCCTCAGTCTATTCCCCTGAGACTGATGAAACCCCCTGGGAACCATTCCCAAACCTGCTTTTATACTTTTAGTTTTTCTTGATTTGGCTTATTTCATAGGCAGAGAAAACCTATTCTAGCCACATTTGAAAATTTGGAGCTAGGAACCTAAATGAGAGAAAACATGTAGTAATTGTCTTTCAAGGTCTGTGTTATTACACTTAATATAATATTTTCTAGTGCTTTTCATTTAACTGCAAATTTTGTGATGTTATCTTTTTCTTGTAGCCAAATATTATTCCATTTAAAAAACATACCACCTTTTATTTTATGCCCATTAGTTGAAGCACATTTAGGTTGATTCAATTTCCTAGTTATTGTGTCTGTGGGATGCCTAACACCAATTAAGAAACATATAGAGTTCCACCCCTACACTTAAGGCTCAAATAACATCTCAGGAGAGGAGACTGAGTGCTTGCACAAGCCAGAGGACCAGACGGTCTGCTATACAATTGTGCCTACCATAAAGGATGGAGAAGTTATATCATGAAATCTCAAAATTACATCTGCCTAAGAAATAACTGAACAAGGACAATACCAGTTGACATGTCAACATGGATGACAGAAACATCTTGGGGACCTATATACACATCCATCTATACACATACTACATGTATTTATGTATGTGTTCACATGCACATGGGATGGTTTGTAGCAAGTAGGGAAAATGTAATGATATTTTACTTAAAAATAAATTAATTAAAATATAGATTATTTGCAATATTCAATTTAAAATTTGAAGCAAGTGAGATAATTAAATTGATATTATCCTGTCCTGTTCTCTGTTTTCTCCCTCTTCTACCTTGCAGGGTATCAAGACAGATGCTGAGACTCATAGCCGAACTTTGGGTAGAATGCAGGGAATCTTGTGAAAGAAGTGGGAGATAGTAAGTCTTGGAGAGGACAGGAGCTCCACAAGGAGAGCAACAGATCCAAAAAGTTGGGCACAGGGGTCTTTTCTGAGACTGATACTCTAGCCAAGGACCACTCATGGAGATGGCCTGGAACCCCTGCTCAAATGTAGTACATAGCAGCTCAGTATCCAAGTCAGTTCCCTAGTAACGGGAACAGGGACTGTCTCTGACAGGAACTGATTGGCCTTTTCTTTGATCACCTCCCACTGAGGGTTGAGCAGCCTTACCAGGCCACAGAAAAAGACAATGCAGCAACTCCTGATTAGACCTGATAGACTAGGATAAGAGGGAAGGGGAGGAGGGCCTCCCTTATCAGTGGACTGGGAGAGGGACAAGGGTGGGGAAGAGGGTGAGATTGGGAAGGGAGGAGGGAGGAAGGTACAGGGGGGATACAATGTGAATAAACTGTAATTAATAAAAATAATTTAAAAAATAAAAATAAACAAAAAACAAAAAAGCCCTGATATTATCTTTTATAGCAATGTTTCTACATACACTTGTTATCTTGGTAGCATTTAAAAGAACATTCACAACAGAAAAAAATTCGGTATTTTAAAATCTGTCTGTGAAGATACTTCAAGAAATGAATGGACCAGTTCATCAATGAAAATTTAAACATAAGCATAGATAGCATAGCAAACAGTTGGAAAACAGTAATCTGTCATAGACATACAATTTAATGTGTTGGAGGACTCTGCTGTTTGAGGTTTCAGTCTTCCAGGTCCAGACACAGGGCTGCCTCTCCCCAACAGGGCCTCCTACTTTCTGTCTGATGTCATCTGGAGAGTGTCTTTGGGCATTGATGCCTCTAACTGTGTCTGGTATGTGACTTCTGGCACAGTTTCCTGCTAGCACTCCCCTCCCTTCATCTACTGGATAATTAGCTACTGTGTTCCTTTCATATGACTGAACCATACTGCCAAATGCAAATAAAGTATTTCTGGCACTCCTGGCCTCATCCAATGGTGTACCCCTATCCAATCAACCCTTCATTCACTTCCCATGGTCTCCCCAATATTTAGCCTTTGTTCACCCGGAATAAAGATGATCTGTCTCTCTGAAGTGGCTTCCAGAAGTCATTCCATCAAACTTCCGGGCCATCTGAGTCTCCAATTCATGGCTTCTGCTCCGTTGTACCTGAGGACTGGTGGCCAATAACCTCAGAAACAAGAGAGCCACAAATGCTTGCTTTAATTTTTTCTGACTAAGATTAGCGGCAAATTTTTAAAAACAGATTTTTCACTGATGTAGGAATGAATTTTTTCCTATAAGTAAAAAGTTTTACATTTTACTAATAATTAGAAATAATCATATCAAAATTGGATAATATTCAAATATTCTAAGTATGGAACCAATGAGTTCTATATAGAAAAATTAACACTATAGATATACAACATGACATAGCTTTAAAATTTCTATTACAAATGCAAAGACAAATAATAAGTTTAAATTTGCACCCAACAGCACCTTAACTGAAAACAAGACAGATTTCCTGCGTGAATAAAGTACATTCTGGATTATAAGGCTTTAAAAGATTTTTAGATAATATATTTATGAGCATTTATAACATTTTTATAATTTATTACAAGTTTTATAAAAGTATGATTATGAAGATTCATTAAAGTCAGAATAATTTTGAGAACTTAAAATTATAATTTCTATATAATTCCTAAAGTATAGTGTATTTATTTTGTTAACATAATAATTAAAACATATTACATATTTTAAATATATAGTAAATATATAGAGAAATACATGATACCTAAGAAAGTTTTTGGTATTATTATAAACATACTTTTGAATGTCATTAATTAGTTGCAGGTTGAAGGCAAATGTATAAAAAAAGTTTCCATATTCTGTCTCAGAGAAAAACTTTGTATGAAATTTAATTTACAGACTGAGTTAATCTTATTTTTTACACTATTATATATACTAATTACACATTTATAATTTAAAACAATTGTTATCACCATCATCATCTATTGTATGTGTTGGAGAGAGAAAGAGAAGAGGAGAAGGGAGAGAGTGTGTGTGTTTGTGTGTCTGTAAGTCAAATGACAAGTTTATGGAGTATGGTTCTTCTATGAACCTTTGTATGTGTTTTGAAGATAGAATTAAGGCGGACAAATTGTGCAACAAGCCATTTTCTTGGTCCGTAATTTGTAATTATTTTTTTATTAATTACAGTTTATTCACCTTGTATCCCAGCTGTAGTCCCCGCCGTCATCCCCTCCCAACCCCCCTCTCCTCTCATTTTCTCCCATGCCCCTCCCCAAGTCCACTGATAGGGGAGGTTCTACTACCTTTACCTCTGACCCTAGTCTATCAGGTCTCATCAAGACTAACTGCATTGTCTTCTTCTGTGGCCTGGCAAGGCTGCTTAAAAGAGTATCATTCGTCAATAAACTTGGAGGTTTATTTACATAAAGCACAAAATAAATGTCTTCAATAACATACAGGAAATTAAAAGTATATCTATTTTATGAGAAAATGTCAAGACAAACCATATTAATTTTTAAATTAATTTTATTACATTAGTATTTTGTATTTTTGTGTGCCATGTGTATGGCTGGGTGCATTTGGAGTCAGAAGATAGTGTCAGTTACCTGAAACTGGTGTATAGATGGGAATAAACCATTATGTGGTTGCTAGGAAGATAACTCAGGTATTTTCAAAGAGCAAAAATTTTACGTCTCTATAGCTTCTTAGATTTATTTTACATCAGTCATTAGAATAAGATATGATCCAAAAACGGAACTGTATTATTTCAATTGTGTGCTTGACACAATCTGTTTTATTATTCTTAATATTTACTAATATTAAACTTGGAATTAAAGTTCCTTTCAATAAAAATTATTTTTTTAAATCAAGGAAACAGTGCAATAGTTCTAGTAGGTAGAAGAAATTGAGAAGGAAGTCTTGAGGAACACGCCTCTAAGTTTCATTCTGAACAAATTACATTAAAACATATCATTAAATATTTAGAAGAAAATATGATAGAAATATTTTTACCTTCCTGATACCACAAAACTATATCTGTTTTTAGTAAATGATTAAAGATATGTTCCACTAGAGAATAAAATAATGAAAAAATTGACTCTTGCAAGAATGCTTTCAAAACCTTACAATAATAACTCCTGCTATACATCTCTGAAAACAATTTATTTTTGGGATCAGTAATTATATCTTAGATAAAACAAATGAGCCTACTATAATCATGGCATCAGGCAATGTTTAATATATACATGAAGACTGAAAGGTACATGGTTAATTTTACAATAACGTGTTGTGTTTTGCTGTAATGACAG
Organism: Pachyuromys duprasi; assembly: GCA_028658305.1. Lineage (NCBI taxonomy): Eukaryota > Metazoa > Chordata > Mammalia > Rodentia > Muridae > Pachyuromys > Pachyuromys duprasi. The sequence goes on along the minus strand of CM053745.1, from coordinate 37,009,857 downwards.
AAAGTTTATCTTGGAACCCCTTCTTTTAATATACAACTTATCATATTTAAGTTGTAAAGATTCAAAATCTTTAAGCATTTGATAGAAACTAGACATAAATGTTTATTGATATATTTAATTACTTAGAAGTCAAATCTCAATGCATTTGAGCCTCCTGTGTTGAAGGATTGCATGTGAATTTTACCATTCACATGTTAAAAAGAAATGACATTTGATCATTGTTTTTCCTAAGGTGCAAAGCAGTGGCACTAAATCATGACGCCGCACATCCCTGAGAGAAACTGCAAATAAGGTGGTGTGTTACACTCTATACCACAAAAATGCATGAAACAGTCATGATTTTTCTTATAGCCTGATTTAGTCATACATGAGTTTGTCAAACTCCATAATGCAGTGTTCATAACATCATGCAATACCAAGAATAAGATTATATGTAATACAAGTATTTTACTTAGATTATTTAATATGTACAGTAGGCTTATCATGACAGTATCCCACTGCAAAGTAAAAGGCGTATGTATGTTGAAAATATAAGGAAAAACTCATGAAATATTTTATTTTGAAAACCTAAAATTTAAAATATTAGAAGTTTAAAACTTTTTATCATTTCAAGAATTTATTCTGCCTTTCCTGATAAGAACAATCCACTGGTTTTTGTTGCTGTTGTTGTATATTGCCTAATTAAGTTATCACACAGTTACCTTTACTTTCTAGGTCATTGTTAACATTTCTAATATATATATATATATTGTTTTATAAGTTTATTCCAAATGACACTTATGAAATATAACCATGGAAAATAACAATTCAAAAAACATAATTGAATGTTGAATTTAGAAAGAGTAGTAACAACTATTCTTTTTTTATTTTTTTCAGTTTTGTTCATTTCATAAGAGAAAAGGCTTTCTTTCCAGAAACCAGTTTGTGTATAACCCTAGGACTTTCTGTTATTTTAGGCTCCTCAATGATACCCAGGAATTTTTATGTTCCATAAATTTTATGTTCCTAATGGCTCAGTAAATGATAACCTTTATAATAATGTAAAATTTAAAAATTAAAATAAAATATTTGGTAATAATACTTTCATATATCTATATAAAAATGTAGCGTTTTCAATGTTTTTTTTTTTCTGGCGTTGGGATAAAGAACATCCCTCTTCCTTCCCCTCCCCTCCATTAGACAAACCAGACAGTCTCTCCCTAATCCCTACCCCTACACTCTGAAATAGGCTTTAATTAAACTGTCAAGTCTACTTCCGTACTCCTTTAAGAATCTAGCACATGGGGAAAGAAGCCGTATCCACTTTGAACAAAGATAAAGCAAAATGTTAAAAAAAAAAAAAAAAAAAAAAGATCTGGAATGCTAAAAGTTAGGCATTGTAAAATGCAATTTTAAGTTTGATTTTGAAGGCCTGGACTGTGTTCTGCTTTTAGAGTACATATAATGGCCATCACTGAGGGGAAAAAATGCATGTATGTTTCTGTTTTATTTATTTTTTCTTCCAGACTGCGTGCCCTTGAACAATGTGTGATGAAGCAAAATGTCATGGGAACACTGCCATGAACAGGAAAACTGACAGACAGGTGCTGGGAAAGGAGAGAACACTTGTACTTGACAGTGTTCTGTGAACATTTCCCGGGAAAGTAACAATATCATGAGCCTTTTATTTGGTGGGAGTCCAGAACGAGAAACTGATTGGAATCTGTACAAAATGGTCAGTGTTTCTAGAATAGTTGTCTAGATCTCAATTATATTCAGTGGGGGAAATGAATTTGTCTATTATTTTAACTGACATAAAAGGGTAAAACTGAAAAGCTCCATCTCCCCTTAGTTCCTATGGACAGTGAAATGGGAAAATGAATCCCTAGAATTTACAACCTCTTACTTGAAACACTCTCTGAGTGCTACAAGGACAGCGCGGTAATCAGCTTGTCAGAGGTGTGCAGCAGAGAATACCAACAACTAATCCCTTCCATTGAAGGGAAAGACCTTTTAGAAAACCAGGAAGCTTTATTCACGTTGAAAAGTCTGGGTTGAATAAATTTAAAGTGAGTTTGTTGAAAATCCCAATGTAAAAAGGCACTTCAAGTGATTAATGCTTCATTTCCATGAGTGAATACCATGTCAAAAAATACAGCTGAAAATACTGTGTCAATGTGGAAGGTCGGAGTTGATAAGATGGGGGAATTCTTGAAGATAAATACTCGTAATGTTGATCACAAAATATGCGGTATGCTTTTGTGCCTGGGACACATTCTAAAAAATAACAAAATACAACCTTCTTAGCCTTTGCATGTTTCTTTCACAGTTTCAGAGATAGTATTAGAATGATTTTATTTTATGAAGCATCTCTATGAAACGATAATGAAGTCTTCAGTTGGTTCTTGGACGCTATTAATTCCCTGTTAGCCACTCTGTTATTACGTTTCACCTACAAAGTGCAAACTGCTTGAAGTAGAAATTTAAGTTTAATGACTAAATGAAAGCCTTTGTCATTACTTCATTTTGTAGATAGAATAATGTAGTAGACTTATAAAATAATAAAACAGTTTTGTTAACTAATTTTAACATATAAGCTGATACATTAATTTTGATAAATATTAGAATAATTGCCTATTTTTTACACAGACTGTGAGCATTACAGTTTAAATGAGAAAATTAGAACATTGACTTCTTCCATGCTGAGATTTTGGTAACAGATATAAAGCTCATCTGATAACTTCTAGGGTGGCATAGCAACAATCACAGAAAAACATGGTCTAAAACAGGATCTAGCATGAATCCCACTGATTGTAAACTTGTTTCTTCTAAGTTTCAACACTCAGCAGTTAAGTTTGATCATAAATTGGGGAGAGGGGAGATCTGTTTTTAGACTCTATTCTTTTCATAAGTTTTAGCAGTACTTTATTAAGAAATTATTTTTTGCTGCAGTCTTGGCATACTACCTTTGCTGGGTAATGCACAAAGAATTTGGTGCTGGAAAGTCTAAATTAAAATGCCCTGTTTTAAAATTTTGGTAGTGTCATAGAACTAAACCCTGTGGACTATAATGTGTGTGTGCGTGTGTGTTTAAAGGCATTTTTGTTCCAAGTTTTGTGACCTAATTTAAAGTCATCTTCCAGCATTGCAATACTTCTGTGAATGGGAATCAAATGCAGACGGCACTTTAAAATATATTAATTTATTAATCAGCAACTTCAGAGTAGCATACAGTGTACTCTGTCCACATATGTCCCATATTCTCTGTTATCCCATACTCTGCTACCACCAATACCAGCTCTCTATCTGGCAAAACTATCCATTTCACTTTCATGTCATTTGGTTTTGTTTCTCTTTGCTTTGTGCCCCACTGGGTTTGATCAGAATTGCATTGGTAGGCAGGATATGTGGCTATCCACTGAAACATGTGTAAATCATTAGTGACTACAGCACTGAGACAAATGGCTTCCTCTCTTTTTCTCAACTCTCTGTTTTTTTTTTTCTGTTTCCAGTTATGCCAAGAAGAATATGTCTTGTATCTTTAATACTTTCTTGGGGCCCAGGACTGAGCAGAATCTTAACCTGAAGAAGTCACTGATATCATTAGACTTACAACACTTGTAAGAGTTTGCAAATGGTTATAGAGGCTTCTACAAAATATTCTAGATGTAATTAGATTAATTTAGATCTCCTTGATATAGAATTCCTACTTTAAAGTTAATTCATAATTTATGAAACATATGAAGAAAATAAATTATGGAGACAAGTATTCCATTTTTGTATCTAGTGACTATTTTATCCTTACTCCAATCTGAATGCCTCAAGCCTGAGCTTGAAGATCCAAATTTAGTGATGAGGGGATTTCATTTCCTGGTGTCTCAATTTAGATGCCAGGAAAATGTTAATTAAATCAACATTTTTTGTTTTTGTTTTCTCCCAGGAGAAATATGTCTTTAACATATTTATTTAGTCCATTATAATTTAGTCCATTATAATATGACAATGAGATGTCAAAAACTTGATTCTGAGATCTCTCAGATTGACTCAAATTAAGGGACACAAAGGATTCTTAGTGGTTCTCCTTTTTAAATTTAAATCTAAGACTTGATTACTTTTACATCTTCTTAAACTGTGAAAATACATTCTTAACACTCATAAAATTTCAATAGTTCAGAAAGACACACAATGGCACTACGGATAGTTGAAGGCTTGATGGGAGGATGCCAGCTTCTTTTTTTTTAATAATTAATAATTATAGGTGCTTGATTATTTTTTTTAAGGTCTGGACAAGTTTTAGGGATGGTCTTTACAGCAACATTTTTTGTTCTTTGCATTATTAAAAAATAATGTAAGACTAGGCATCTCCTCTCCTATTAAGGTTAGACAAAGCAACCCAGGCAAAGGAAAGGGTCCCAAAAGCAGGCAACAGAGTCAGAATCAGCCCCTGCTTCCACTGTGAGGAGTCCTACAAGAAGTCCAAGCTATAATGGTAATATACATGCAGAGGGCCAAGGCCAACCCATGCAGGCTCCCTGGCCGGTGGTTCAGTCTCTGTGAGCCCCTATGAACCTAAGTTGATTCTGTGGATTTTTGTTTCTACAATTCTTCCCTCTCTTCTACAGTGTGGGAAGCCTTCTGGCACCTTGATGCTCCCCAGAATTCTTGGCATCTGGCCTGACCTGGTTTAATGGCCTACTGCTTGGATACAGCAGTGCATTCCTGGCTGACCTCGGGTTTGCCATAAGATCACCTTCCTGAAATACCTTAAACTCTCCTCCCCTTTCGGGGCTTCCAAAGTAACTCTTCTATAGAACTTTCCTAACAACTATCATTAGCACACCTTGTGATTCCTCTGGTGGGTCATCCTATGATTCCTGGTCACTTAGTAACCGTGCCAAAGATAATTACATTCCTTCTGCCCTGCCTTCTCCCTAAAAGTTGTATGAAAAATTCAAATAAATCGAGTCCTTGATCAGACAGCCTGTCTTGGTCTTCATTCTTCGTGTCTCACCGCCTCTCTTAGGGTCTCGTTCACTGCAGGATTTCTCAAACACTGACTATATTTGGCTGTGGTTCTCTGCATCTGTTTCTATTAGTTGCTAGGTGAAGCCTATTAGATGACAATTGGGCTAGGTACCAATCTATGACTAAAGCAGAATATTATCATTGACTCTTAATTTTCTTTCCTCCGTTCCTTCCTTCTTTCTCCTTCTCCACTCCACACTTTCTCTGTCATTTTTCTTTTTTACTAGTCCTGTTTGGTTCTGTACTAGGTCTTTGGGCCATCCAGTCTCTGGTTCCTAATCCTCCAGGTCTTGCAACTTGATATGCTATGGATGGTTCATATCCAACAGAGGTCTTCCGTTTTCTGAAGAGAAAAGGGAGAAGTTGTTGGGATGAGGTAGGGGTAGGGTAAAGAGGAGAAGGGGGAGAAGAAAGTTGTCAAAATGCAGAGATCGACCCACAGTGGTGTCTTCTGCACCAAGTGGCACAGCTCAACACAACCCCTACATCAAAGCTCAGGGAACATCAAGAAAGGAGTGGAAAGAGTATAAGAGCCAATAATCCAGGATATCTGGAAGCAGTCACTTCTCTAGTTCTTGTAAGCTTTTCTTTTCTTGACTTTTTAAAAATTCAAATATTAATTCATTTCTTTTTCTTTTTTCTTTTAATTTTTATTAGTTTTAATGTTTTGGCTACTTGTAGTTTGGCTATGCTCTGCTGGATGCCCTTACATAGAGTAGCATATACACATCACAAATTCCAATCCATGGGTTATAGAGAAAAAGATATGAAGAATATTTTTAACATAAAGTGGATGGTATGATGAAATTTGTGTATGGAAAACACTGAAATCAAATTATTTGCCAGACTTGTTTTGGAGTCATGTTGTTAATACAAGCAGCAAGTGTACTGCATCTCTATCGTTGTTTTTTTTTTCTTTTGCTTAATTTAATTCTTGAAATTGAAAAGTTTCTGTGAAATTTGTTTATTACATGGATTGAGGTGATCACTGTACTTATTTAGACATAATTTGTCTATTATTATTTTAAGAAGCAAATTATAGATTCTTTCATAGATAAATTTAATGAAAGAAGAGATTTTTATATTCCACCCAGACGAAAAATCCCTCGTTTTTACTTCATATCCATAATCAGTACAAAATAAGGTAAAGAATGTGAAAAAATGTTTTTAGTACATGGTGTTGTTGAAATTATTTGAAATAGTTGCTCACAATAATAATTTGACTCATATAACTAGAATTTTACATTTACAATGGACAAATAGACTTAAAAAACCACTTGTACAACAACTTTGGAAATCAGTCTGGCACTTTCTCAGACAATTAGGAATGCTGCTACCTCAAGATCCAGCTATACCACTCCTGGGCATATATCCAAAAGTTGCTCAAGTACACAACAAGGACATTTGTTCAACCATGCTCATGGCAACTTTATTCATAATAGTCCAAACCTAGAAACAACCCAGATGTCCCTCAGTTGAGGAATAGATACAGAAATTGTGGAACTTTTACACAATGGAATACTACTCAGCAATTAAAAACAACGAAATCATGTAATTTGCTGGCAAATGGTGGGATCTAGAAACTAGAAACAATTATCCTGAGTGAGGTATCCCAAAAGCAGAAAGACATGCATGGTATATACTCACTTATATAGACATATAAGGTAGGATAAACACACTGAAATCGATACACCTAAAGAAGACAAACAAGAAAGAGGACCTGGGATAAGAGGACCAATCCTTATTTAGAAAGACAAATGGGGTGGAGATCGAATGTAGGAGAAAACAAGTAACAGGACAGAAGCCTACCACAGAGGTCCTCTAAAAGACTCTACCTAGCAGTGTATTAAAGCAGATACTGAGACTCATAACTAAACCTTTGGCAGAGTGCATTGAATCATATGAAAGAAGGGGAAGTTAATATGATCTAGAGAAAACAGGAGCTCCACAAGGACCAAATATATTTGGGCACAAGGGTCTTTTATGAGATTGTTTCTCCAACCAAGGACCATGTATCTCTATAACCTAGAACCTCTGCTCGGATGTAGCCCATGGTAGCTCAGTATCCAAGTAGGTACCCTAGTGAGGGTAACAGGGACCATTTCTAACATAAACTCAATGGCAGGCTCTTTGACCTCTCACCCCACGAGGGAGGAGCAGCCCTGCCAGGCCACAGGGGAGGACTTTGCAGCCAGTCCTGAAGACACCTGATAAACCAGAGTCAGATGAAAGGGGAGGGGGTCCTCCCTCATCAGTGGACTTGGAAAGGGGCAGGGAGGAGATGAGAGAGGGTGGGATGGGGAGGAAATGAGGGATTAGGATACACCAGGGATACAAAGTTATAACTAATATAAACAATAAATAAATATAAAAAAACAAGCAAAAGTAGGACTATGAATCTTAGCATCTGTTTTGATACCCTGATGGGTAGAATCTTTCAGAGGCCCTCTGTGGAAGGCTCCTGTCCTGTTCCCTGTCTTCTCTTTCTTCTGATGTGTATCCTGTTTGCCCTTCTGAATGAGGATTAAGCATTTTCCCTAGGGTACTCCTTGTTGCTTAGCTTCTTTGGACGATAGATTTTATTATGTTTATCCTATATTATATGTCTAATATCCACATATAAGTGAGTATATACCATGTGTGTCATTCTGCTTCCTGGATACCTCACTGAAGATGATCCTCTCTAGTTCCATCCATTTACCTGGAAATTTCATGATTTCTCTTTGATCACCTCCCTCTGATGAGGTAGCTTAACTAGGCCACAGAGAAAGAGGATCCAGGCTGTCCTGATGAGACCTAATAGTCTAGGGTCAGATAGTAGGGGGGAGTAGAGCCTCGCATATCAGTGGACTAGGGGAGGGATAGACAGAAAAGAGGAAGGGAGGGTGGGACCAGGAGGACATGAAGGACAGGGCTACAGCCAGGATACAAAGTGAATAAATTGTAATAAATAATAATAATTTTAAAATTCTAAAAATTGTATAATAATTAATTGGTGATTGTATTAGAAAAAATATCCCCCAATTTTAAGATACTGGTTTAAAGTCTATTTCATTATATTTAGGTTAAACGTCAGGTTACAGAAATTAGAAATCCATTCAGATTTATTGTTTTTGATATTTTCTTCTGTTTTATGTGAACATGAAGAGAAGGGCTTTAGCAGTTTTATCATCCATAGCACAAAATGGTTCATGATATCTCAGGATTCTTTCCAAATGGAGAACCTCAGGACATCAGTCTACACTGTGTGCTTTTGCACACAGAGATTTCTGGGCCTGCCTTAATCTGCTCCACATTCTATAATAACATAAATAGATTCATTTGCTAAATCTCATACATCTGAAGTAAACATTATCATTTTTAACTAAATATACATTTTTACTGATTTTCTTAATACTCATGATATCTGTCTATAGAAATGAATACAATAATTATATCAAAGTAATGTGAGTTTAAATATATAAAGTTCCAATTGCATGTTTATATAATAAGTCATCTTCCAGAGAAAATTGACCTACTTGCCTACATTGAGGCTTTTCATATGAATAATACATGCGAAACTACAAAGCTAAGTTTCCTTTAGGGACCAAAGCAAACTGATTAAGCCATGTAGTGGAAGGAGATAGTCATCTGGGCAAAGATTTATCCAGAGACATGTATTTACACAAGTTTTCATATATTCTGAATATCATGAAAACCATAATCATAAAGAAGTACCAAAGGAAAACAAAGCAAACACCTCTGTTAGGTATAAAAACCTCAATTTTATCTTTCATATGCTTAAACATGAGGAATGTCTTTCAGCCACTCTCAAGAAGCAGCTAGCAGTGAAGGCAGTGCTGATTAGCAATGCTGATGACTTGAAATTAATCACAGTGTGTTTAAAAGCTACCACTTAAGATTTTCATGGAACCCTTGGTCAACAACTCGACCATGTGAAACTTAGTCCCACTCTTCCAGTGGGAAACCTTGTCTGGTTACAAAGAGAAAAGGCTCCATGTCCTCCATTACTAAGAATCATTACTAAGGTCACCCTCCTAGATTCCAGGAAGTTTCTGTTGCACTAATTTTACACCCCACTGCACAAATTTTCACACACACACACAGTTCCGGTTGTCCTACCCCACATTATTCTGTCCATCCCTTACTTCCTCATCTGATCCCCCTACCATCCCCACCTGTCCAGAATCCACTGAGTCTAAGATAAAGGGTCACACTCAAAATCAGACAGTGGGGGCTCTTTGCCAAGGATAATACCCACATAGCTCATTGTACATACAGAGGTTGAGCTGGTGCATGGACGGCACCTTCATGCAGACATTTTAGTCTCTTTGGTGGGGGTAAGATACCCTGTAGGCTACCAAGAGAGAAAACTGGGCCACAACAGGTGCAAAACCCTGTTACAATCTATCTTGCCTGGAAGATGTGCTGGGACACAGAATTTATGGGAGCGGCCAACCAATGCCTGGTTTAACTTGAGGCCCATGACAAGGCAGAGCTCATGCTCTACACTGCCTGCCGAGGGCCAGCAATCTGAGACGGGATACTCCAGAGATGTAGGGTAGAACCGAAAGAAGAAAAAATCAATGAAGCAATTCCTAATGATATTCTAGTGTATTCATAGATTAGTGCCTTGTCCAGTCATTGTCAGAGAGGCTTCATCCAGCAGCAGATGGGGGCAGGTACAGAAATCCAAAGCTAGACATTATGCAGAGAGAAAGAGTCTTAATTGGAGCTCTCCACTGCGTCCTTCCTCTTGCGTATCAGGAAACTTCACAGAAGAGGGAAGAGAAAGATTCTAGGAGTTGGAGGGGATGAAGGACACCACGAGAACATAGCCCACCAAACCAGCTAAGCAAGTTTTATACGGGCTAGCGGGGACTGAGGCTGCAAGCTCATGGCTTGCAAGGGTCTGCACCCGGTCCTCTGCGTAAATGTTATGGCTGTTAGCTTGATATTTCTGTGCGGAAACAGATGTGTCTCTGATGTTTTTGCCTATTCTTGGTATGCTTCCACCTACTGGGCTATATGTCCAGCCTTGTTTTATTGTACCTTGTTGTGCCATGTTTGGTCATTGTCTTTTAGAGGCCTACTTTTCTGTAGGGAAATGGAGAAGGAGTGTATCTGGGGAAGAGGGGAAGTAGGGGGCATCTGGGAAGAGTAGAATGAGAGGACAGTGTGGTCAGAATGTATTGGCTGAGAGAAGAATCTATTTTCAGCTTTTTAAACATCAATCACACTATTTCAGTACATTTATGATATATGAATGATATAATTTGTTCACATATACACCACTTTGACTAAAACAACAAATAATATATTACCTGATAGCTAATTCAGCCTACTTATGGTTTCAGCTACATTGCATTTGGTTATTAAAATGAATATTAATATTTATATGAATAATATAATAATATCTACAGATACGTCTTAAAATAATTATGGTCAGTTTGCAAGATTAGTTCAGTTAGAACAAGAAAGAAAACAGTCAACTTACTCTGTTACTAAATGTAGGAAGAGGAATTGAGGACACTATGTCAAGAACAATGAAAGGTTTAAGATTCTATCAGACTTACAAGCTACTACCTTAGCTTGTCATGTCTCTTAGATGTGTGCTGGAGTTTCCAGATTCCTGTGTCAGAGATAAAAGAGAGTTTATTAGACCCTCTAGTAGCTATAACCAGACCGTCAGTATTTATGCTGTTCCTTACATGCATTCCCAAAGTTTGATAGGAAATTGTATAATGATTCCTACATATGGCTGGCTATGCAATGTAGAAGAAACCTAAGCCTAGAAACACTCAGCTTTTTAATATAAAATATCTTGATGTATCCTGCCTTGAAATAAACAATAATATTTTTCATCCTGGAAACAAATGAACCTAATTTGTTCTTTTTTCAAATAGAATATTCTGTGTTCTAACACAATTAATTCTAAAAATATCCATAAAAGATAATCTGAAATGAAAGGACTTTGCATTTCTCTTCACACATTTGAGACCCATAGAGAACTAGCACAACTAACAAAATTAGTGACTATTTAACAGGGATCTTTTCTGAGACTGTTTCTCCAACCAAGGACCACTCATGGATATAACATAGAACCCCTGCTCAGACATAGCCTATGGTAGCTCAGTATGCAAGTGGGTACCCTAGTAAGGGGAAGAGAGACTGTCTCTGACATGAACTCAGTGGCTGGCTCTTTGACCTCTCCCTGCTCTGAGGTAGGAGCATCCTTGGTAGGCCACAGAGGAGGACATTGCAGCCTGTCCTGATGAGACCTGATAAACTAGGGCCAAGAGGACCTCCCTACCAAAGAACTTAATGACAGGCAGGGAGGAGATGAGGAAGGGAAAGAGGGTGGGATTGGGAGGGAATGAGGGAGGGGATACAAAGTAAATAAACTAATTAATATAAAAATGAAAGATTAATTAAAAATTCTAAATTTCTCTCTTGAGAATTAAACTTAATCTGGCTCATATAAACAATGGGAAATTTTAATTTTGTAATTGATAAATACTTAGATTTCAGTGGTAGCCCACAAGAAAGTTAAAATTCTTATCCAATTGACCATTTCCATACCTTTATTTCCTCTGGTAGATTTTCTGTTATATGTAGTCATATAAGTTTGTACTAATCGAAAAACACTCTCCAGTTTTTAATAGAATTTCTTTTCATTAAAATTGTTTTCAAATGATATAGAAATAACAGAAATCCGTATGTGGGAAGAAAAAGGGGGCTAGAATTTTAACATCATAAATATAAGATGAAAAGAAGCTAGTAGATGACCTAACCCAAGAAAAGTGGAGTATGGTATAAGGTGTTAGAAATTGAATCAGAAGTGGATATATCATGTTAATTTCTTTTACTTTAAACTCTGTAATTAATGATTTCAGTAGCATTGGCATATGTGTAGATAATGAGTTAGAAGATACTATATAGCTGCCAAGAATACGTGTATGTGAATACCTGTGTGTTTGTGATATACGTGTGTGGCACATGTACACATCGACCACATGCAGAGGCCTGAGCAAGAAACAGGGTATCTTTCTCTGTCTTTGTCTTTATCTGAATTATTTCCTTGAAACTGGGTCTCTCACTAAACCAGAAACATATGGTTTCCACTAGGCTGGCTAGCAGTTCAGTTCTAGGATTCACCTGTTTCTGATGCCCAATGCTGAGGTAGTACATACACTATGCTTGGCTTTTTGTGTAGATGATAGGGAACTATGTCTTGCCTACTTACAGAGCATATGCTCGTACCCTATGAACCATTTCCCTAGGCATAGCCAGAAAATGACTCATGAGATTATAGACATAAGTGGGAAGTTAATATGGTTTCTTCCTACCATAACATTTTATGTTATATGAATACAAATAAAATAATGATTCATGGTATTACATATTGTCTTTACTAATTTAAAGGTTTTTTTAAAATTTGTTTGAATATTTTACTTGTCAGTGTCTCAACTAGTTAAGAGTGGCTTCCAACTTTACTATGAAGTTCACACTGGCTTTGAACACTGGATGTTCCTATTCCCACCTCCCAAACAGAAGGATTATAAGTATAAGCTACCATACCAGTTTAACTTATGTTTTATGGTAACATTAGAATAATACCATTTATAATGTCTTACATATTTCTTTCTCTCTACTGAAATATATGTTGTAGAAAGTCAAGCATCCGTCGATATACTGACATATAACTACTAAGAACCCAATGCTTGAATGTTTTGTTTTTCATGGACTTGATGATTTGGGAACATGACAACTGTGGGCCTTTGTGTTCCAGTTGGCAGTGTAATGGATCTCAGTGAAACTTTCTTATAGCAACTAGTAACCTATACAGTGCTGTAAATGAAGCGTGTGCGCGCACACACACACACACACACAGACACACCATAATTGCAAATTTCAGTTAGTCTAGAAATTCATTTCTTTCCTAAACATTTTTCCATATTTATCAGGGTTTCTCAGGAGGTAAAGCACTGGGCACCAATCCTAAAGACATGGGTTGGATCCCAGGACCCACATCAGGGAAGGAGAGAGATAACTTCCACAGGTTGTCCTCTGACCCCCATCCCCATACACGCTATGACACACATGCATGCCAATCCCAACATAGACACCAAATAAATAATTTTAAAGCACTTTAAAATTGCTTTTTCAATAGGTTTTTTTATTCAGTTTTCACTATTTCATAATTTCATATCTTCTAAAAGCATCAAGCTCAATGTTTGTATTTTTAAAATTTGTTAACTTTTTTATTACAGTTTGTTCACTTTGTGTCTCAGCTGTAGCCCCTCCCTCATCTCCACCCAATGCCACCTGTCTTTTCCTCCCATGCCCCTCCCACAGTCCACTGGTTGGGGAGGTCTTCCTCAGGTCTTCCATCTGACTCTAGCCTATAGATTTAAGGCGTACATGCAATAAATATTGTTTGAAATTGCTTTAAACATTCTTTATGCGCTTTTCTTTAAGCTCTATCTGACAAATGTAGACTGAAGTGTTTTTCTCCAACTACATACGACCATGTGGAAAACAAATAAATAGATACAAAGATCGCACAAATTTCTCCACTGATGAAGTTCCACTCTAAATGAAACATTGGCAGTGAAAAAATATTTTTGAACCACAGTAGTTTACATTATTTAGTAATTGGTAAAAATTAAATGTTTACTCACATTTAAAAAACAAAAACAATGTCAGATATTTTAGAGCTTTTATACTTTGCCAGTTTTCAAAATTTGATTCCATAAATATAGTAGTCACATTAATATGAAAAATAATTTTAATTAATTTTCAATTGAATTTCAATTAAATTTTAATTAATTAACTAATTAATTAAAATAAAATTTAATTAAGTGTGTCAATAATGTTATGATAGTCTAACATTTATACTACGTGTAGTAATTTTCATCTGACATCTTTCTTTTGAGATTAGGATTCATCTTATTTTCTTTAGTAATCCATCCTGTTTACTTGTTTAATTAATATTTAAAAATATACTAAGTACAAAAACACAAAATAACAAGTCAAACAACTCAATCACTAAATGAGCTAATGAAATAGTTCTCAGAAAACATTCCAATGGCCAATACACACTGAAAACTGTTCAACACCACAAGATAAAGAGGAAATGGAAATTGAAGCTACATTGCAATTTCATCTCACCTAAGTTAGAATGGAAGTCATTAAAAAGTAAATAGGTCTCAAACATGTCATCTGTGCTATATGTAAAACCTAAAACATTATGGTTATTTGGATTAGCATTTAATAATTTATAAGATACGTTAAAATACCAGATATGCTGTTATGGATTCCAATTAAAATATGTGCCTGGCCCCATCACTTCTCCTTATTAGTGAAATTAATGTGTTTTGGCATTCCGTTTTTGCTTATATATCCACATTTAACTACTTTTATTGAGTATATTTTTATTTTTAAGTCTTTCATCTTAAATAACTTTTCATTATGTGAATGTAGATATTCTCATAAAATTATACATGATAATAAAGTTTTCCAAGTAATATATATACAACAAAGTAAAAGCAATTTCTGAAATAAAGATCAATATTTTTTAAACTTGTTATTGATTCTTTGTGAATTCTACATCATGTATCCCAATGCCACTCATCTCCCCAAATTTCCAAATCTTCCCTCTGCCCTTTCAACTTCCCTTCAAAAGCAAACACAAAATAAAATAAAATAAAATTCCCTCCATGGAATCTGCAATGTGACACACAGAATACCCTTTTGCCCAAAAAGCTTTACTTGCAAATATTTGCTGCAATGTTCTGGTTCGAGGAACTTGGCTTCTGCTACATTATCAATACTGGACACTCACAGGGACTTAAACATCCTGTTGGTGTCCTGTGTGATGGTGATCCTGTGGCTATGGTTCTGCAAGACCAGTTCCTTCACGTACTCCAAGTCATAGATGAGAGAGTTGTTGGGGTGGGCCAACTCAAAGCCCTGGATCTTAGCCTGGATGTTAGCTAAGTTGGTCAGTTCACCAATTTTCCTGTGTCCCTGATACCAGAACCCTGATACCAGGAGAAAGGCAGGGCCAATTCTCCCATAGTTCCCTGGGACATCTCACCCATGCCCACACCATCAGGGCCAACTCTACTGTCATCCCAAGCAAGGTGCTGGGCCAACTCTCCCTCTAGGTATAGCCAGCAAGGGATGGGACCGGCTCTCATCCTCATCCTCAGAGAGGAAAGATGCTGGGGATGAGTGGACACACTCCCAAGGCCATGAGGGGCTACACCTGGATACAAAGTGAATAAACTGTAATAAATTTAAAATTTTTTAAATAAATATTTGGGTACAAAACTAATATAAGTTCAAATTTAGCAATGATGTGCTATTATAAACATTGTGATTTATAGTGTTATCAAATTAATTATCTATAAGTGAAAATATTTTGGTGATAAATTGTTTCAAGTGTGTAAAATGTTGATGAACTGAAAGAAAATAAAAGTAAAAATTTTAGACTGGAGAGATGGCTCAGAGGTTAAGAACACTGCTTGTTCTTCCAGAGGTCCTGAGTTCAATTCCCAGCAACCATATGGCGTCTCACAATCATCTATAATGAGATCCTGTGCCCTCTCCTAGAGTTCAGGTGTACATGCATGCAGAACATGGTATACATAATAAAATAAATCTTAAAAAAGAAATGCAAAAGAAAACCATACTTAATTTAAAAAAAGAACCAGTGAACAATAAAATTTTTGAAGATACCATTTTGAAACATAGTGTGAATCAGTATAGCAATGTATCAAAGCAGATATTAAGACTCACAATTAAGCCCTTGGCAGAGGGCAGGAAGTAATAATAAAAATAGGGGAAGTTAGTAAGACTTGGGAAGAACAAGAGCTCCACAAAGATCAAACTGAGCAGGGCACAGGGGTCTTATATGAGACAGTTTCTCCAACCAAGACCATATATGGATATGGCCTAGAACCCTTGCTCAGATGTGGCCCATGATAGCTCAGTGTCGAACTGAAGTAAGGGAA
>CM053745.1:36982671-36993332 GCA_028658305.1 Pachyuromys duprasi | reverse complement strand
AAAAAAACTCTAGGGAACTAGGGAATGTAGGCAGCTAGAGAAATAGTGTGTTTTGGGGAAAGAGGAGACCAATCAGTTACCCAATAGCAAATTGTCACCACTGAAAAGACACATATAATATAACATTATACAAGTGAACAGCTTGTTCTTATGCATGCCATATATGCAGATATACATATATATACATATATACACATTATATGATAAGTGTATACATGCAGATACACATATATACCAACATTTAACACATTATATGAGAGACAGACAGATTAGATAAATAGATAAATAGATAGATATTGCTATACCAACACTTAATGAAAGAAAGAGTCCATGAATTTTAAGAAAAGCAAGGGGAGGGGTTCGCATATGGGAAAGGTTTAAGGGTGGAAATGGTAGGGGATATTTGTACAATTATGATATAATCTAAAAAAAGATAAAGGAAATAATTTTAAAGAAAAAACCCATCCACATATTCCATAATACCTGTGTTATGTTTTTTGACAGAACATTGGAAAGCAATCATAGCATCATTAGGATTCTTGGGCTCCTATGTATGGTGTTATTCTTCTTACTCTTTTAAATGCTTACCACTAATATTACATAAAATGCAACAGTCTTCCAAATGATTATGATAGTATATGGAGTAGGGACATGAGATGTATGGATAAGAATGATGGACAACTATGTCAATAAACTTTTCAAAGCAGGCTTTGAAAATCCTAATAAAATTATGATGATGATTTTGTTTTCTTGTTCACATTTACACACCATCCCCCATATTCTCACCTCTTTTATAAATGTAATTCTATTCCAAATCCAAATGGTGAAAAATTAGCTTATGGAAAAAAGGGATTATTTTAGCTTACAGCTGTATTTTAACATGAAGGAAAATCAGGTTACAAAAATAAGACAGGAAATTGGAAAAGGAACTGAAGCAGAGACCACAGAAAAATACTGCCTACTGGCTTTCTCTTCATGGTTTCCCCACCCTGGCTTGTTACATGACCTAAGGCTGTACCAAAAACAGAGGACTAGATTTCCCCATATCAATCATTTATAAGGAAAAAAAAATGTTTCACAGACTTGCATCAAGGCAATCCAGTGGTGGAGGTATTTTCTCCATGGTGAATCACTGTTTCTGCATAATTATAGCCTGTGTCAATTTGACAGAAATCTAACCAGGATAGTCAGTTTTAGAAACATGAATGTTTCACTCTTACAGCTGTTCCACGTTGCTGAGGATAGCATCCTCACAGGTAGATGAACATAGAGAGTTCAAGCTGGTGCCTACATGGACTCTTCATCCCTATATTCTTGTCTTTTCAGTAGAAGTAGCTACTCTCCAGGGTACTGGAAGAGAAACTCAGACACCAACCTAGGCATAATACCCTCATACTACAATATGTCTTGCTTATAAGATGTACTGGGACAAAGATGGCACAGAACATGTGGCAGTGGCCAGCCAAAGTCAGGTTTAATTTGAGGCCCTCATCACAATATAGAGCTCATGCCCCAGATATCCAGGAATCTAATACTGAATAGCCCAGAGATCTAGGGTAGAAACAAACACAAGTGGCAAAATAAGTAAATAAATAAACAATGAAATGATTCCTAATGATATTCTGCTATACTCAGAGATAGTTGCCTTCTGCAGTTATCATCAAAGAGGCTTCCTTTGGTAGCGGATGGGCATGAATGCAGAGACCCACAGTCAGACATTATACAGGAAAAGAGTCTAGATTGGAGGTCTTTATTGGGTTCCTCTCTTTGGAGACCATGGGTTCTTCTCTTGGAGAAGAGAAGGAAAGATTGTAAGTGTCACCAGAAGAACATGGCCCACCAGATCAAATAAGAAGATCCCATATGGGCTAGCTCACAGAGACTGAAGCAGCAAACCTAAGGGATCATGGACAGTCCCAGGTCCTCTGTATATATGTTATGGTTGTTTTGCTTGGCGGTTTTGTGGGACTCCTAAAGGTAGGACTGGGTATTTCTCTAAATGCTGCCTGCTTTTGAGACTCATTTGCTCCTACGTGGCTGCTTTCCCAGCTTCTTATAAGGAACTTAGCCTGTCGTATTGTATCTTGTTTAGTCCTGTTAGGCTGTGGTCTCATAGAAGCCTGCTCATTTCTGAAGAGGAAATGGATGGAGAATGAATCTAGGGGATAAGGGATGATGGGAGTTTTGGAAAGAGTCAGTTTATTATAATCTATTTATCAGAAAATATCATTCTGAGTGAGGTATCCCAGAAGGAGAAAGACACACATGGTATACACTCACTTATTTAGACCTATAAGATACAATAAACATACTGAAATCTATACACCTAAAGAAGATATCATAAAATATTTTAAAACAAAAAATAAATGTTAATTCTTTTCTCTCATTTGTGAGATCTAAATTAGATATAAATATGCAAAACCATGTATTCACCTAAACTGAATGCAGAACATAGAAGACAACAAAGTCAAAAAAAGTGAAAGGTTTGAGAAAGAAAGTTATCAAAATGTTCAGTATATTAAGGATATGATGTGATATCAGGACATATCAGGATATGTCTCAAAGAACATTATATACTTAGATATAGATAAATTTGACTCAGTTCAATAAGACCAACAACAACAAATTCAAATTCCAAGGTAATTGTGAGTATATCACCTGGACTTAGCCCATCCTGATAAATCCACTCAACACTATTCCCCACTTGATTCAGAAATCACATTTTTAAAGAGAGTGGAACATTTTAGCAAAAGAGAATAAGAGGGTAATGAAAAGCAAATGAACAAAGGAAATATCAGACACTGCTGATAAAAAAGCAAACCAGGTTCAAACTGGAGCTGGGAGATGTCAATCACGACATCTCCCTTTCCTATACGCTGTCAAAGGGCTCTGTCTCTGCTACCATACACTTGGAGTCGCCTCAAACCTTTCTAAAATTCTAAGGGATGGATGCCCAACTGGGGACAGTTATGCAAATCGGCAGACCTTCAGCAATATTTCCAGACATTTCATCTAACTTGTAGGCCTTCTAGGCTTTTGTCCCAGACACAAAAGTATCCATTTTTTAATTAACTGTGAGTTTAGATGGCATTCACTCTTTCAGAAACTCTCATTTTATTTATAAGTGTCTGGCTCTAGTTATTATAAAAACATGAAAATATTTCACACAAACCATATATCTAGTTTACATCTTTAAAATAGGTCACTATTTTTTCCTTTCTAAGCTGGAAACAGTGGCTCATGTCTGTGATCCCAACAATGTTCATGCTGAGAGAGGACTGATATTGCCAATTTATGGCCACCCTGGGTTACGTAGTGGATTCCAGGCTAGCTTAGACTTCAGTGTAAGGCTGTATCTCAGTAACATCAAAAACAACAAAAAGGACATGAATTGAGACATTTAATCATAAGGATAGAACTAATATATATGATAGAACTAATATCATATGATAGAACTAATAAAGTTTGAATTTTGCTAAGAATTCTCTTCAGAACCACAACATTACTATTTTATATATTTCTTCTTTCCATTTGAGTTGTCAAGTTTTGAATCCCAAAACTCATCATAAGTGAGATGTTGAGAGTTGAAAACAATTTGCTTTTTCCAAAGAGAAATAAGTGCAAGCTACAGAGATACAACTATATTCACATGTAGGATAATACAGGCCCCTAAATTTCCCATACCTCTATGATCTAACCAACTGTTTTTTCCCCAAAGTAATGAAGTGAATTTAACAACAAAGTATTAGACCTTCTCCTTTCTACTTTGAGACAAAAAATACAGCTAAGACATGAATTATGTAATCACCTGTTTTCTGTCATATTACTAGTGATTCCTAAACATGTTTTATGTATCTAAATTTTCTATGATACTCACTTTATGTAGACCTCTGTTTTTCCTTCCTGGGAAGTATTTGCAATTGCTATATGTCAGGAAATTTTCCATTATATTTTGCAATTTCTTCAATTATTTTCCTGAGAGTCATGTTGATATTTAATATTTTACCTGTATTTTTATATTGAAAAATTCTGCTGAATTCCCATAATTATCACTATCCTTATATATAAGAACAAAATTCTTTATAACCTCCATGAACATTTTGAGGAGTATCTATCTACAGCTTCTATCACCAGAATCCAATTTTTTCTTGGACTTGCCAGATCCATCTTTGTCTGTTTTCAAACATTTTATTAGCTACATTGTAGTTTTGTTAACACAAACTTCCATAGTTGGTGTCTTAGTAACTTTCTGTTACTTTGATAAAAGACATGAGCAAAAGTATCTTGGGAAGAAAGGGATTTATTTCATTTCACTTTTAGTCTATTATCCAGGAAAGTCACAGGAGAAACTCAAGACAAGCAGAGACTATGGAGGAGCACACACTACTGACTTGCATCCTGCTCATGGCTTGCTCAATCTGTTTTTCTATACATGTCTGAATCACTTGCCTGGGGATGGTACCACTCATAGTAGTCTGGACATGCCCATATACATACTTAATAATTAAAATGCCTCAGAGGTTTGACCGTAGGTCATTTGCGTAGGATCATTTTTCCTTTGAGATTTCCTTTTCTCAAAATCTCTGGAAAGTGGAAAGTTGGCAAAAGCAATAATAACAACAACAGCAACAACAAAACAGAAATAAGAAATATAGCAACTAAGAGCCTTGGGTGGTGAATACAGAGGACACTGCAGCAAAGGATCCAGGGCTTTTAGGATATTATTCTGAGAGGTGGCAATTATTAAGGACTACCAGGGGTGGCAGCCAACAGGGACTACCAACAGCAGTGAAGTCTACCCTATGCCCTTTGGGCACCATTTTCTGAGTCTCAGAGCTACTGCAGTCTCGGTGGATACCAGCACTGATGAGGTTTGGCCTATGCCCTCAGTGTGCCATTTCCCAGACCCTAGCTGTGCCTGCAGTTCCAGAGACTGCCCTCTGTGAGCCACTTCTTAGGCACAAACTCTACTTGCAATCCCAGAGATGGTATCCATCAGAGACTACAAAAGACCTCCAAGACTGCCAAAACTAGGGACAACCAAATGGCTATAGACAAGCATAAAAACACACTCAAGTGGGAATCTTATGAAAGAAGTGGGAAATAGCAAGACCTGGAGAAGACAGGAGCTTCACAAGAAGAGCAACAGAACCAAAAAATCTGGGCACAAGGGTCATTGCTGAGACTGATACCCTAACCATGGAGATAACCTAGAACCCCTGCACAGATGTAGCCCATGGCAGTTTGTTGTCCAAGTGGGTTCCATAGTAATGGGAACAGGGACTGTCTCTGACATGAACTCAGTGGCCTACTCTTTGATCACCTCCCCTTGAGGGGAATGTAGCCTTACCAGGCCACAGAAGAAGACAATGCAGCCAGTCCTGATGAGAACAGATAGGCTAGGTTCAGAAGAAAGGCAAGGATGACCACCCTTATCAGTGGACCGGGAGAAGGGTATGAGTGGAGAAGAGGGGGAAGAGTGGGTTTTGGAGGGGAGGTGGGAGGGTGCTACAGGTGGGATATAAAGTGAGTAAACAGTAATTAATAAAATAAAAAAGGGAAAAAAGTGCCACCAGAACCCAGCCTACTACAAAAGCCATGGATATTCTAACACACCTGAAGTGCAAGAAAGTAACCTTAAATCCAATTTTATAAAGATGATAAAAGCCTTTAAGCAGGAAATCAATAAATCCCTCAATGAAATATAGGAAAATGCAATCAAACTCATGGGTGAAATGAATAAAATTGTTCATGACCTGAAAACAGTAAAAGAAGCAAATCCTTTGCTATACAAAGTGAAGCAATTCTGGAGGTGGAAAACCTAGAAAGGAGAACAGAACTGCAGACCCAAGCATATTCAAGACACTACAAGAAATGGAAGAAAGAATCTCAGCTTTAGAAGATACAATAAAAGAAATCAATACATTGCTTAAAGAAAATGTTAAATATAAAAAGTTTCTAACATAAAATACCCAGGAAATTTAAGACCCCATGAAAAGTACAAACTTAAGAATGATAGGAATAGACAGAGAGGTTTCTCAGCTCAATGGCATAGAAAATATCATCAAAATCATGGAAGAAAATATTCCTAACCTAAAGAAAGATATGCCTATAAACATACAAGAGGCCTACAGAATACCAAATAGATTGGACCGAAAAAGAAAGTTTCCTACCACATAATAATTAAAACACTAAATGTATGGAAAAAAGTTAAAAGCCACAAGGGATAAAGGCGAAGTAACATATAAAGGCAGACCTATTAAAATTTTAACAAATTTCTCAACAGAGACTTTAGAAGTCAGTGGGGATTGCTGAGATATCTTACAGACCCTAGGAGACCACAGGTACCAGTCAAGACTGCTATTCTCAGCAAAATTTCAATCACCATAGTTGGAGAAGACAATATACGCCATGACAAAACCAAATTTAAACGATATCTTTCCACTAACCTAGACCTAAAGAGGATACTAGAAAGAAAATACAACAAAAGGAGAGTAACTATACCCAAGAAAACATGAGAGATAAGTAATTTTACACCAGCAAAAACAAAAGAAGGAAAGCACACCCACTCATATTACCACCACCAATATAAAAATTACAGGAATCAGCAATCATTGGTCATTAATATCTATCAACATCAATGGACTTAATTCCCAAATAAAAAGAAACAGGCTAACAGAGTGGATGAGAAAACAGGATCCATCATTCTCCTGCATACAAGAACTACAAATCAGTAACAAAGATAGACATTACCTCAGACTAGATAAAGGTTTACACACACACAAAAAAAGGAACAAGCAGGAGTATCTATTCTAAAATCTAATTCAATAGACTTGTAATCAAAAAATGATGGAGAAGGATACCTCATACTCAACAAAAGAAAAGTCCACCAAGATGATATCTCAATTATGAATATCTCTGTCCCAAATACTAGGGCACCCACCTTTGTAAGAGCATCTTTACCAAAGCTTAAATCATACATTGATCCATACATTAATAGCGGGAGACTTCAACACCCAACTCTCACTAAAGACAGGTCATTGAGAAAGAAACTTAGCAGAGGTATAAAGAAACTAACCAACCTTATGAAACATGTGGACCTAATAGGTATCAATTGAACATTTCACCCAAACAGAAAAGAATATATCTTCTTCTCTGAACCACACAGAACCTTTTCCAAAATTGAACATATACTCAGTCATAAAGCAAGACTCAACAGATACAAGAAGACTGATATAACTCCTTGTATCTTCTCAGACCACCATCTATGAAAGCTGGAATTCAACAACAGAAACAACAAAAAGCCTACAAATTCATGGAAACTAAATAACTCTTTACTCAATGACCACTGGATCTGGTAGAGACTTTCTAGAAATCAAGGAAAATGAATGTGCAACATACCCAAACTTATAGGATACAATGTTAAACAGTGGTAAGATGAAAGTTCATATCGTTAAGTGCCTTCATAAAGAAATTGGAGAGATCAATACTAGTGATGTAACAGCGCATCTGAAAGCTCTAGAAAAATAGAAAAATATAGGATAAACTTACTGAAATCTGTACACCTAAAGAAGCTAGGCAAGAAGGAGGACACTGAGTAAGATGATCAATCCTTATTCAGAGAGGCAAATGGGACTGATATTGGAAGAGGGAGAAAACAAGGAACAGGACAGGAATCTACAACAGAAGGCCTCTGAATGACTTTACCCAACAGTGCATCAAAGCATATGCTGAGACTTATAACCAAACTTTGGGCAGAGTGCAGGGAATCTTATGAAAAAAGGGAGGAGATAAAAAAGACCTGGAGGGGACAGGAGTTCCACAAGGAGAGCAACAGAACCAAAAATATCTTGGCCTGGTGGTCTTTTCTGAGACAAATACTCCAACCAAGGACTATGCATGGCAATAACCTAAGAAACCCTGCACAGATATAGCACATGCCATCTCAGTGTCCATGAGGGTTCCCTAGTAATGGGAACAGGGACTGTCTCTGACATGAACTCAGTGACTGGATCTTTGATCACCTTTCCCAGAGGGATGAGCAGCCTTACCAGAGAAAGACAATGCAGCTAGTCCTGATGAGACCTGATAGGCTAGGGACAGATGGAAGGTGGAGGGACATGGGAAGTGAAGAAGGAGGGAGTGCAGGATTGGGAGGGAATGAGAGAGGGGACTACAGCTGGGATACAAAGTTATTAAACTGTAATAAAAAATACCCTGGCCAAAGAAAGAAAAAAAGAAAGTAAAAAAGAAAAGAAAAACAGAAAAAGAAGAAAAAGAACACCAAAGTGGAGTGGACAGCAAGAAATAATCAAATTCCCAGGTGAAATTAATAAAAAGGAACAAAGAGAGCAATACAAAAAATCAAAAAATTAAAAAAGCTGATTCTTTGAGAAAATCAACAGTATAGGTAAACCCTTAGCCAAACTAACAAAAAGTCATAGAGACAATATAAAACTTAACACGAAAGGGGCAGGGAGGAGAAGAGGGAGGGAAGGTGGGATTGGGAGGGAATGAGGGAAGGGGCTAAAGCTGGTATACAAAGTGAATAAACTGTAATTAATATAAAAAATTAACAAAATCAAAAATGAAAAGGAAGACATAACAACAGACACTGAGGAAATCCAAAGAACCATTAAGTCTTATTTCAAAAGTTTATACTCTACAAAACTAGAAAATCTAAATGAAATGAATTATTTTCTTGATAAATTCCATTTACCAAAGGTAAATCAAGATCAAGTTAACAACTTAAGTAGTCCTATATCATGTAAGGAAATAAAAGCAGCTCCCCAAAAAGCCCAGAGCCAGATTGTTCTAGTGCTGAATTCTACTAGACTTGCAAAGAGTAGCTAATACCAACACTCCTAAAATTATTTCATTAAATAGAAATGAAGGAAGATTGCCAATCTCATTCTATGAAGCTGCAGTCACCTTGATATATGAACCACACAAAGATTCAAACAAGAAAATTTCAGACCTATCTCCCCTTTGAACATTGATGCAAACGTAATCAATAAAATAATGGTAAACCAAATCTAAGAATACATAAACAAACATCATCCAACATGATCAAATAGGCCTCATCCTAGGGTAGCAGGAATGGCTCAACCTACAAATATCAATCAATGAAATCTACCATATAAAAATCTGAAAAAAAAAACATGATTATCTCAGGTACTCAAAAAGCCTTCTACAAAATCCAACATTAATTCATGATAAAAGTTTTAGAGATCAGGGAATCAAGGCCGAAACATTAACATAATAAAGCAATATACATCAAGCCAAGCTGTTAACCAACATCAAATAATATGGAGAGGATCTTAAAGCAATTCCACTAAAATCAGAGACAAGCCAAGGCTGTCCACGGTCTCTGTATGTATTCGACATAGCACTTAAAATCCTAGTTATTGCAATAAGACAACTAATGGAGATCAAGGTGATACAAATTGGAAAGGAAAAAGTCAAAGAATCGCTATTCTCAGATAATATGATAGTATACATAAGTGACCTCCAAAATTCTACCAGAGAAGTCCTTCAGCTGTTAAACACCTTCAGCAAAGTGGCTGGATGCAAAATTACCTTTAAAAAATACATTAAATTAATTTTTAAAAAGTAGTTCTTCTCTATACAAACTATAATCAAGATGAGAAAGTAATTAGGGAAAAATATCCTTCATAATAGCCACAAATAATATAAAATACTTTGTGTAACTCTAACCAACCAAGTGAAAGACATGTATGAGAAGAATTTCAAGTCTCTAAAGGAAAAAATTGAAAATATCAGAAGATGAAAAGATCTCCCATGCTCATAGATTTTTAGGACTAACCTAGTAAACTGGCCATCTTACCAAAAGCAATCTACAGATTCAATGCAATTCCCATCAAAATAACAACATAATTCTTTACAGACCTAGAAAGAACAATTTTCAACTTCATATAGAGAAATAAAAACCCAGGAAAGCGAAAACAGTCCTATACAATAAAGAACTTCCTGGAGGTATCTCTATCTCTGATTTCAAGTTGTACTACAAAGCAGTAGTAATGAAACCCACATGATAATGAGATAAAAACAAGCAGGCTGATTAATGGAACCCAATTGAAAACTCAAAAAAAAAAAAAAAAAAACAACACACCTACAGACACTTGGTTTTTGACAAAGAATCCAAAACCATACTATGGAAAAAGGAAGCATCTTCAAAAATGCTGCTGCTCTCTTTGTAGAAAAATGCAAATAAATCAATATTCATCACTGTGCAAAACACTTAAGTCCAAGTGGATCAAAGATCTCAACATAAACCCAGATAGACTAAATCTAATAGAAGAAAAATTAGGGATAGTCTTAACCTCATTGGTACAGCTTCAGGACAACTTCAGGAATAGAACACCAACAACTCAGGCTCTAAAATCAACAATTAATAAATGGGCCTCAAGAAGAGCAACAAAACCAAAATTTCTGGGCCCATAGGTCTTTTCTCGGACTGATACTCCAACCAAAGACTATGCATGGAAATAACCTAGAAACCCTGCACAAATGTAGCCCATGACAGCTCAGTATCCCAGTGAGGTTCCCTAGTAAGGGGAACAGGTACTGTCTGTGACATGAACTCCATGGCTGGCTCTTTGATCACCCCCACTGAGGGGGGAAACAGCATTACTAGGGCA
>CM053745.1:36950040-36981071 GCA_028658305.1 Pachyuromys duprasi | reverse complement strand
AATACCAACACAATTCTTTACAGATCTTGAAAGAAAAATTCTCAACTTCATATGGAGAAACAAAAACCCAGAATCTCCAAAATGATCCTGTACAATAACAGATCATCTGGAGGTATCTCCATCCTTGACCTCAAGCTGTACTACAGAGCAATAATAATAAAAACTGCATGGTATTGGCATACAAACAGAATAGTGGATCGGTGGAACCGAATAGAAGGCCCAGAAATAAACCCATACACCCATGGAAACTTGATTTTTGACAAAGAAGCCAAAAGCATTCAATGGAAAAAAGACAGCATCTTTAACAAACGGTGCTGATCCTACTGGATGTCTATATGCAGAAAAATGAAAATAGATCCATATTTATGACCTTGCACAAAGCTAAAGTCTAAGTGGATCAAAGACCTCAACATAAAACCAGACACACTAAACCGGTTAGAAGAAAAAGTGGGGAAGACCCTAGAACTCATTGGCACAGGAGACTACTTCCTGAACAGAACACCAAGCACAGACTCTAATATCAACAATAAATAAATGGGACCTCATGAAACTTCAAAGCTTCTGTAAAGCAAAAGACACTGTCATCAAAACAAAATGATAGCCTATAACTGGGAAAGGATCTTTACCAATGCTACTTCTGACAGAGGGCTAATATCCAGTATATATAAAGAACTCAAGAAGTTAAAAAGCAACAAATCAAGCAATCCAATTTAAAAAATGGGGTATTGAGCTAAAAAGAGAGCTCTCGATAGAGGATTATAGAATGGCAGAAAAACACTTAAAGAAATGCTGAAAATCCTTAGTCACCAGGGAGATGCATATCAAAATGACCCTGAGATTTCACCTTACACCACCAGAATGGCTAAGATCAAAAACTCAAGGGACAACACATGATGGAGAGGTTGTGCAGAAAGAGGAACCCTCCTCCATTGCTGGTGGGAATGCAAACTTGTACAACCACTCTGGAAATCAATTTGGTGCTTTCTTAGACAATTAGGAATAGTGATTCCTCAAGACCCAGCTATACCACTCTTAGGAATATATCCAAAAGATGCTCAAGTACACAACAAGGACATTTGCTCAACTATGTTCAAATCTGCTTTATTCATAATAGCCAGAACCTGGAAACAACCCAGATGTCCCTCAGTTGAGGAATGGATACAGAAATTATGGTACTTTTACACAATGGAATACTACTCAGCAATTAAAAAAGTGGAAATCATGAAATTTACCGGCAAATGGTGGGACCTGGAAATTATCTTCCTGAGTGAGGTATCCCAAAAGCAGAAAGAAACACATGCTATATACTCACTTACATAGACTGATAGGATAGGAAGATCATACTGAAATCTGTACACCTAGGGAAGATAAGCAAGAAGGAGGACCCAGGTTGGCATGATCAATGCTCTCTTAGATGGACAAATGGGGTGGACATTGAATGTAGGAGAAAACAAGCAATAAGACAGGAGCCTACCAAAGGGGGCCTCTGAAAGACTGCAACTAGCATTGAATCAAAGCAGATATTAAGATGCACAATCAAGCCTTCATCAGAGGGCAGGGAATAATATGAAAATAGGGGGAGTTAGTAAGACTTGGCAAGGACAAGAACTCCACTAAGACCAAATAGATCAGGGCACAGGGGTCTTTTATGAGACTGTTTCTCCAACCAAGGACCATGTATGGATACAACCTAGAACCCCTGCTTGGATGTGGCCCATGGCAGCTCAGTATTTCACTAGGTACCCTAGTAAGGGGGAACAGGGACTATTTCTGTCATCAACTCAATGGCTGGCTCTTCGACCCTCCCCCACACACACCCAGGAGGAACAGCTTAGGTAGATCCCAGAAGAGGACATTGCAGGCCAGCCTTGAAGAGACAAGATAAGCTAGGGCTAGATGGAAGGGGAGGAGGTCCTCCCCCATCAGTGGGCTTGCAGAGGGGCAGGAAGGAAATGAGGGAGGGATGGGGAGAGTCTTAGGGAATGAGGGAAGGGGCTATGACTGAGATTCAAAGTACCTAATCTGTGATTAATATAAAAATAAATAAATTACATTGAAAAAAGAAATAGTACCTGTTCCCTTTAATAGGGTACCCACTTGGATACTGAGCTACCATGGGCTACATCTGAGTAGGGGTTCTAGGTTATATCCATACTTGTTCCTTGGTTGGAGAAACAGTCTCATAAAACAAGAAAGAGGACCCGGGGTAAGAGGATCAATCCTCACTTAGACAGTTGGGGCAAACCATGATGGATCTGGAGAAGCCAAATATCACAGGCCACATGTTCGATGTAGTCGTGATTGGAGGCGGCATCTCAGGATTGGCTGCTGCCAAACTCTTGTCTGAATACAAAATCAATGTCTTAGTTTTAGAAGCCCGGGATAGATTTGGAGGAAGAACATATACTGTGAGGAATGAACATATTAAATGGGTAGATGTTGGTGGCGCTTATGTGGGACCAACCCAGAACAGAATCTTAAGCTTGTCTAAGGAGCTAGGCATAGAGACCTATAAAGTGAATGTCAGTGAGCATCTGGTTCAATATGTCAAGGGGAAGATTTACCCATTTCGTGGTGTATTTCCACCTGTGTGGAATCCCTTGGCATATTTGGATTACAACAACCTGTGGAGGAGAATGGATGAAATGGGAAAAGAGATCCCTGTTGATGCACCATGGCAAGCATGCTGAGGAATGGGACAAGATGACCATGAAAGATCTCATCGATAAAATCTGCTGGACAAAAACTGCTTGGGAATTTGCTTCTCTTTTTGTGAACATGAAGGTGACTTCTGAGCCTCCTGAGGTACCCGCCCCGTGGTTCTTGTGGTATGTGAGGCAGTGTGGTGGCACTATTCGGATATTCTCAGTCACCAATGGCGGCCAGGAACAGAAATTTGTAGGTGGATATGGTGAAATAAGTGAACAGATAATGGACCTCCTTGGGGATAAAGTGAAGTTGAGCTCGCCTGTTACTTATATAGACCAAACAGATGACAACGTCATTGTAGAGACACTGAATCATGACCACTATGAGTGCAAATA
Organism: Pachyuromys duprasi; assembly: GCA_028658305.1. NCBI lineage: Eukaryota > Metazoa > Chordata > Mammalia > Rodentia > Muridae > Pachyuromys > Pachyuromys duprasi. The sequence goes on along the minus strand of CM053745.1, from coordinate 36,978,027 downwards.
CGTAATTAGTGCCATCCCACCAGCTTTGACTGCCAAGATCCACTTTAAACCAGAGCTTCCATCTGAGAGAAACTAGTTAATTCAGCGTCTGCCAATGGGTGCTGTAATAAAGTGCATGGTGTATTACAAGGAAGCCTTCTGGAAGAAAACTGACTGTTGTGGTTGCATGATCACTGAAGATGAAGAAGCTCCAATTTCAATCACTCTGGATGACACCAAACCAGATGGATCATTTCCTGCCATCATGGGCTTCATACTTGCCCCCAAAGCAGATCGACTTGCTAAGCTACCAAAAGAAATAAGGAAGAAGAAAATCTGTGAGCTGTATGCCAAAGTTCTGGGATCCCAAGAAGCTTTACATCCGGTCCGTTATGAGGAGAAGAACGGGTGTGAGGAACAGTACTCCAGGGGCTGCTACACAGCCTACTTCCCTCCTGGCATCATGAGCCAATATGGAAGGGTAATTCGCCAGCCAGCAGGCAGGATTTACTTTGCAGGCACAGAGACAGCAAAAGAGTGGAGTGGGTACATGGAGAACGAGCAGCTCGAGAAGTCTTGAATGCTCTAGGAAAAGTGGCCAAGAAAGACATATGGGTTCAAGAGCCTGTGTCCACGGATGTTCCAGCATTTGAAATTACCCATACCTTTCTGGAGAGGAACCTGCCTTCTGTGCCTGGTCTGCTAAAGATCACTTGGTTTTCCACCTCTGTGGCTCTTCTCTACTTCATATTGCACAAGTTTAAACTGCTGCCACGATCCTGAAGTTTTTCATCCTCAGGCTTCCTGCTTGATCATTCTTAGCACTATCATCGTCAAAATGAAAGTGTGGATGAATGATAGTCTGTGTCTTAGGCCATTTAAGTGCACTTGATTTAACCCTCCTCAGTTTAATCTCAGTCTTTGTAAAGTGATAACAATCCAAAGAATCACCTAGTTAATTTCAGTGAGATCAAGTTGCATCCTGTTTGTTAGACTAATTCATGTTGGTTGATAAATGAAACCTTGTGTGTGCCTATTTTCGAAAGGTGAAGTGCTTATGAGGAATAATTTCTGGGTTCTTTTTTTCTTGTTTTCAATGCAAAATAGTTAATGGTTTCAGAAATAAATCACTTGATACTGTGTCTTTTTTGTCATTCCCCAGATGTGTAGAGTAAAATAGTGGCTAAAATGTACCCTAGATATCCTCACTCACTAGTTCCATGTGAGACAAACTACAGTAGACACTTTATTTTCTGGACTGTATATAGACATGAACAGATCCTTGTCAGTAATATCCTGTTCTGATTTGAGGAATGTACCATTTTAAAAAAATGTGGATTATGGATGTCTGATCAAAGAATTAGGTATCTAAGCCTACCTGTGTCTTCAACATGGTTAAATATTAGCATGGCATTTTCTTCCAAGTACCAAAGGACACATTAAATTTTCTCTGTTGTTATTTATTGATATAGTCAAATACAGAAATGAAATTAGGGCTCTATGTGAAAACATCACTTGTTTTAATTATTAGGTTTTATAACAGATATTAAATTGAATGATTTTATATATTCAGACTCAATTCTTCATCTTAGATGTTTTGTGGGTCCAGAATGGTGCCTATCTCTTCTCTTTCCCATTTAAAAAAACTGTCCATATGGAAAAGAAAAAAAATTTCCAGAGGTTTCAACCACAAATCGCTTCCTTTTTTAAAAAGTGTAAATGTTTTTCATTATTTAAAAAGAATTAAAAGATTGTCAGCACATGACAGCAAATCCAAGTTTATTACCCTAGCTGTATCCTAAATGCAGACCTCTGGGTACTGATGTGAGGACTTGAAATCTCGATTTTCTGCCCTGCTTTATCTCGTAATTCAGAAGCATCTTTAACTTAAAAAGTTTCAGTGATGCCTTAGATATTTTCCAGTAGCTAAGGAGTTGCCTTGATTCAAATCAAACTATAATAAGGATTCTCAGCACTGAAATGCTACAGCTGTGTGTGTTAACTTACTAACTCAGTCCTGACATACCCTAAAATTATTTAAATAGCACAATTGGCAAGAGTTCTAACAATATTCAGATTGTTAACATTGAACTATGGAATGTTGAAAACCTCCTGAATAGAAGTTTACCCCCTTCTACTTCTGAGAAAACCTATTAATCTATCCTAATGATATAGACCCTGTTAAGTTTCAGTTTGTGTATTAAAACGATTTCCAGTACAGATGTGCTTAGACATGTGATGGGAGTTGAGAAACACCCTATGTGAGATTGTGTTCCACAAAGATAACATAGGTATCTTTTTTGAAACACAGAAACAAAAGTCGTTTTAAGAGGTTTATAATCCCCTTCCTAGTCCTAAAGGCAGCCTTTCTCCATAATTAGGATGAAAATTAGATTAAAAAGTACACCTCTTTGTCACAGATGTTAAATATGATCTCATATTATACTGAAAAAAATTAAGCTTTTCTGAAGGACTGTAAACTATGTTTTGTTTGATGGTTGTGAACGTGATACCTAATGTTCCATGTTCAAAGTTGGCTCCAGAGCTACATGTATCTAAATGTACACGATTTGCCACTGAATTGTTGTTGTTATTAATAAAATGTGATGCCACTCTTCATTCAGATAAAAAAAAAAGAAAGACAGATGGGATGGACAATGGATGTAGCAGAAAACAAGTAGCAGGACAGGAGCCTACCACAGAGGGCCTCTTAAAGACTCTACCTAGCAGTGTATCAAAGTAGATACTAAGACTCATAACCAAATCTTTGGCAGAGTGCAGGGAATCATAAGAAAGAAGGACGAGTTAATATGATCTGAAGGGAACAGGAGCTCCACAAGGACCAAATATATCTGGGCACGGGGTCTTTTATGAGCCTGTTTCTCCAACTAAGGATAGCTTTTATCCCTCATAAACAAAACTACTTTTGTAGCACACAGAAACTATTAGAGAAATCCACAACTGGATAAAATGCAGAGAATAACTGGTTGTGAAAGGCTTGCCACAATTAATGTGTTTATATTAACATACACTTTAATTCATAACATACTATGTCTGTGGGTCAGGGAACATCACAGAACTGGTAGCAGAAAGATTGTGAGACCCAGAGAGTTGGGAAATTTGGTAGACTACAATGTGTGCTACAAAAAAGAAAAATAAGAAAAGAGACACTGATAAGGGGTTAGACTTCAAAAAATTGGGAGTATGGGATTACTATAATTAAAATATTTAAAAAATAATGAAAATAATGAATTTGTTTTTCATTTTTATTTATTATTATTGTTGTTGTTGTTGTTGTTTTATGATTATTTCTAAGACAGTTTCTCTGTGTAGCTTTGGCTCTCTTGGACTTTGTAGACCAGGCTGCCTCGAATTCAAAGATATCCACCTGCCCTCAAATTTCCTGTGTGTGGGATCACAGACATGTGCCACTATGCCATGTACTGTTTCTTTCTTTCCTTCTTTTTCTTTCTTTCTCTCTCTCTTTTTCTTTCTTTCTTTCTTTCTTTCTTTCTTGCTTTCTTTTTTAAATCCTCCATCACTTCCCATTTGTTTTCTGTGCTCTTTGCTTGTGGTTTGAAATGTTAAATCTCTGTTTCCTGCTCATGGTCCCATGACTGCTTCTTGCTGTCTAGAACTTTATAAACTATTATTTACCTCTTTTTTTCATACATTGCCTTTGTCATGGCATTTGATCAGAGCAAGATAAAGTTAACTAGTCTAGACAGTGTACTAGCACAACTAGTCTTGTTCATATGGTATTCTGATTGACCTATTAATGTTATGTTCCTTTTTCCTTCCCTACAAAATTCTACTTATAAAATTTAAAAAGAAATTCAGTTCCATTATTGACTGATTGCTGCATTAAAGCAATTCATATTTGTTTCTCTGTGGAAAAACAAATTTTACATTTTATGTAGCCAAATCATGTAATAGCTGGACCAGAGAATTGAATGCTCTATGCTCTCTAATGAAAATTATTCCCAGTTTCGTTGTTTTGAGGGAGAGCCTCATGTAGCCCAGGTTGGCCTTACATTTTCTACATAGCTAGTGATTGCATTATCTTCTGATGCCCCTCCATCTAAGAATGCTATGGTTAAAACATAGTTCTCCAGTTTATGTAGGGTCGACAACCAAAGCCAGGGATTCTTATATGCTAGGCAAACAATCTACCAACTAACCCATTTTACTAGCCCTGTAAATTACTCTACAAACTCCTCTGACTCTGGTATGTTGCTTTTCATGATGTCTCTGGCATATAAAAATTCTAGAAAAATGTGGGTATCCTCAGCACTGTTGCTTTTACATACTAAAATACCTAACTCTCAGCTGAGGTATACTATGAAGTTCTGCTTCGTTTTAACTAACACACGTGTGCACATCTTTAGTTTTTATTTACTCATTGATAATTTTCCAGTAATCACTTTGTTGTCCTGTTTTGAAAGCAGTGATGGCTTCCATTTTCTGTGAGTTCGTTTGCTACAGCCTATATTTGATGATTTTCAAGTTGTATCTGCCAATTGGAAAACCCAACAATACCCAAATGTATTTCCAGTATCTAGCATAAAAACTGTTTCATATTTAAATTCAGGAGTTTATTCAGCCCTTATGGATTCATTCCTGCTTCACTTTAAAGAAGAAAACACATAATGCAGGCTATGATCCCGCTTCTAAAATTTTCATTCTTTCTTTATTGTTTTTCTTTAAATTTCTAAAGAGTCCTAAAATTTTCTTCCCTCTATTACTTGACACTCATAATTATTGTACAAGATGAAGTTATACAGTTACAAAGCAATTGTAAGCCTGATATAATACATTAATTTGTATTATTTTTAAATTTTTGTGTCTTTATTTAAATAAAAATTTTATTAACTCTTGAGAATTACACACTATGGATTTTTCTCATATTCAGCCCTATTTCCCTAATTCCTATACTTTTCTCTCTCTTTCCTCTAACCAGTTGTGTCCAATTTGTGCTATCCAAATGCTGATGGGTGTGAAACCTGTCTTGGAGAGTGACGGGCCTTCCAGAGGACATACCCTTAAGAAAAACTGACTCTCTCTCTCTTCAAGAAGTTATCAGTTAGCAATAGCTCCTGCTTCAAGCTGAACATTTATATGGGTTGAGTTTGTTCAGTCTTGGGTATGGTGCCACAATTTCAGTGAGTTCATATGCAAAACTGCCTTATTATATCCAGAAACACTATTTTCTTATAGTTATTTACTGCTGTGGAAGCTGAAGGCTTTCTGTCCATTTTTTCACAATGGTCCCTGAGACACAGGTGTGACAACTATGTCCCATTATGCATTCTCTTTGTCTCTTCACCTTGTCCAGTTGTGATATCTGTATAATATGTAAATTTAATATTATGTCCATTTAACAGAATAAGAGTAAGGGTTTCTCCCTTTGAGACAAATGACCTTTCTAGCCACAGATTCCTGGTCTCAATACCAATGAATGGTATGTGTTCCATTTCTTGGAGCAGAAGATTTCTTTATTATTTAAATTTATTTTTTAGTGTATTCAGTTTACATACCAATTGTAGGCCCCTCCCTCATCTCATTCTAGTCCCACCTTCCATTTCTCTTCTCCCCATCCTGTTCCCCATTTCCTCAGAAAGGACAAGTCTCATAAAGAGTGGTTTCATCCTCTTCTTCTGTAGCCTGGCAAGGCTGCCCCACCAAGGGTAAGTGATTGAAGAGTCAGGAACAGAGTCCATGTCAAAGACAGCCCCAGTTCCCCTTACTAGGAAACCCACAAGGAGACTGAGTTGCCTATCAGGTACTTGTGAGCACGGGCCTAAGATCCTTTCCATGCATGGTCATTGGTTGGTGTTTCAGTCTTCACAAGCGACCCTAAGGACATATTTGTTGGCTCTGTTGGTGTTCTAAGAGAAAGCCTGTCCCCTCTGGATCCTTGTATCCCCCACATACATACTCTTCCATAGGATTCCCTATGATCTTCCCAAAGTTTAGCATTAATCTCAGCATCTATTTAGATCCCTTAAGGAAGTTGTCTCTTTTTGGAAGACATCTCTGGTGGGCTCCAGTCGTGTTCCCTCTCTTTAACTGCTTCTGGTGTCTATTCTATTTGCCCTTCTGAATGAGAATTAAGAATCCTCCCTAGTGTGTTTCTTGTTACTTAGCTTCTTTAGGTCTATGGATTGTAGTATGATTATACTGTATTATATGGCTAATATCTGCTTATAAGTGAGCATATACCATGCTAGTTTTCTTGGTCTGGATTACCTCACTCAGGATGAGCTTTGCCAGATCCATCCAGTTTCCACAAATTTCATTATGTTTCTGTTTTTAATAAATGTATAGTATTCATTGTATAGATGTTCCAAGATTTCTTTATATATTCTTTGGTTGAGGGACATCTAGTTTTTTTTTTCTTTTGTCAGTTTCTGACAATTGTAGATAAAGCTGCTTTAAACATAGCTGAGCAAATGTCCTTGCCGTATGATGGAACATCATTTGTGTATATGCTCAAGAGTGGTATACCTTGATCTTAAGGTGGAAAAGACAGCACCTGATTGATTTCTAAACTCTTTGTACAAGTTTGCACACCTACCAGCAATGAAGGAGTGTTTCCTTTTCTCCACAACCACACCAGCATGTGCTATCACTTGAGTTTTTGGTCTTAGCCATTCTGATGGGTGTAAGGTAGAATTTTAGAGTCATTTTCATTTGCATTTACCTGATGACTAATAATGTTGAGCATTTCTTTAAGTGTTTCTTGACCATTCAATATTCTTTTGTTGAGAATTCTGTCTAGGTATGTACCCCATTTTTGAAATTGGCTTATTTGTTGGTTTGTTGGTGTATAATTTCTTGAATTCTTTATATATTTTGGATATTAGACCTCTGTCAGATGTAGGGTTGGTGAAGATCTTTTCCCAGTCTTTAGGCTGTCATTTTGTTCTATTGACAGTGTCCTTTGCTTCATAAGACCTTTTCAGTTTCAAGAGATCTCATTTATTGATTGTTGATCTTAGAGCCTGGGCTGTTGGTTTTGTGTTCAGGAAGTTGTCACCTGTGCTAATGAGTTCCGGGCTCTTCCCTACTTTCTCTTCTAGTAGATTTCAGTGTAAAATTGTTTATAAACTGTGTGGGTTAAGCTCACCAAGGATTAAATGCTCAATAGCTTTACTGCAACAAAGTTGCTAAGCCCTTCCACTATCCTTCAAAAATCTCACCATCAATCAGATTTGTCATAGCCAATATGCCACAATGTTGGTATCAATTTCAATCACAGTTAGAGTTTCTGTTGCTATATTGAAACACCATGAGCAAAAGTAATTTAAGGAAGAAAGAGTTTATTTGGCTTATACCTGTATATTTAGTCCTTTACTGAAGGTTATCAGGAAAGGAAACCAGAAAAACAGGACAGCAACCCGAAGGTAGGAGCTGATGTAGAGGTCACAGAAGGGTGCTGCTTACTAGATACTTTTTAAAAATTATTTGTTTATTTTTATATTAATCACAGGTTATATACTTTGTATCACATCCATAGCCCCCTTCCTCATTCCCACCCACTCTCTCCATCCCTCCCTCATCTCCTCCCTGCCCCCCTCCAAGTCCACTCATAGGGGAGGACCTCCTCCCCTTCCATTCGACCTTAGCTTATCATATCTCTTCAGGGCTGGCTGCAATGTCCTCTTCTGGGATCTACCTATGCTGCTCCTCCCAGGGGAGGATTGAAGACCCAGCCATTGAGTTCATGACAGAAATAGTCCCTGTTCCTCTTACTAGAGTACCCAGTTGGATACTGAGCTACCATGGGCCACATCCAAGCAGGGGTTCTAGGTTATATCCATAGATGGTCCTTGGTTGGAGAAACAGTCTCATAAAAGACCCCTGTGCCATGATCTATTTGGTCTTTGTGGAGCTCTTATTCTCCCCAAGTCTTGCTAACTCCCCATTTTTTCATATGATTCTCTGCAATCTGCTGAAGGCTTGGTTGTGAGTCTTAATATCTGCTTTGATACATTGCTAGTTAGAGTCTTTCAGAGGCCCTCTGTGGTAAGCTTTTGTCCTGCTGCTTTTTTTCTCCTACATTCAATGTCTATCCCATTTGTCCATCTAAGCGACGATTGATCATCGCACCCTGGGTCCTCCTTGTTTATCTTCCAAGATGTATAGATTTCAGCATGTCCATCCTATCCTATAGGTCTATATAAATGAGTGTATAGCATGTGTCTCTTTCTGCTTTTGGGATACTGCACTCAGGATGATAATTTCCAGGTCCCACCATTTGCCTGCAAATTTCATGATTTCCTCTTTTTTAATTGCTGAGTAGTGTTCCATTGTGTAAAAGTACCATAATTTCTGTATCCATTCCTCAACTGAAGGACATCTGGGTTGTTTCCAGGTTCTATTATGAATAAAGCTGCTATGAACATCATTGAGCAAATGTCTTTATTGTGTACTTGAGCATCTTTTGGATATATGGTATAGCTGGGTCTTGAGGAATCACTATTCCTAATTGTCTAAGAGAGCACCAAATTGTTTTCCAGAGTGGTTGTCCAAGTTTGCATTCCTACCAGCAATGAAGGAGGGTTCCTCTTTCTCCACAACCTCTCCAGCATGTGTTACCTACTTTTTCTTGGTGGATGATATTTTTTATGTATTCTTGGATTCAGTTTGCAAGTATTTTATTGAGCATTTTTTCCATCAATGTTCATAAGAGAGATAGGTCTGAAGTTCTCTTTTTTTGTTGGGTCTTTGTGTGGTTTTAGTATCAAGGTGACTGTGGCTTCATAGAATGAGTTTGGTAATGTACCTTCAGTTTCTATTTTGTGGAATAGTTTAAAGAGAATTAGAGTTAGCACTTCTTTGAAGTTCTGGTAGAATTCTGCACTGAATCATTCTGGACCAGGGCTTTTTTTTTGGAAGGGAGACTGTTGATGACTGCTTTTATTTCCTCAAGGGATATAGGTCTATTCAATCTTTCTATCTGACCTTGGCTTAATTTAGGTAGATGGAATCTCTCGAGAAAATTGTCCATTCCACTGAGATTTTCAAATATTGTGGCATATAGGCTTTTGTAGTAAGACCTAATGACTGTTTGGATTTCCTCAGTGTCTATAGTTATGTTCCCCTTTTCATTTCTGATTTTGCTGATTTGGATAGTTTCTCTCTGCCTTTTTGTTAGTTTGTGTAGGGGCTTGTATATCATGTTGATTTTCTCAAAGAACCAGCTCTTGGTTCTTTGATTCTTTGAATACTTTTATTTGTTTCTAAATGATTGATTTCAGCCCTGAGTTTGATTATTTCCAGCTGTCTGCTCCTCTTGGGTGTATCTGCTTCTTTTTTTCCCCCGTAGGGCTTTCCGTTGGGCCATTAAGTTGTATGAGATGTTTCAAATTTCTTCTTGAAGGCACTTTGTGCTATGAACTTTCCTCTTAGCACTGCCTTCATTGTGTCCAATTGCTTACTAGATTCTGGTTTGTCTAGCCTGTTTTCTTATAGAGCCTCAGACCACCAGTTCAGAGATGGCCCCACCCACAAATGGACTAAGCCGTCTCCCATTAAGCACTAATTAAGAAAATGACCCACAGGTTTATCTACAATCCCATCTTATGGAGAAATTTTGTTAATTGATTTTCCTTACTCTCAAGTTACTTTGGATTATGTCAAGTTGACATAAAACTCTCCAGCACGACTGACCTCTTGTCAACTTGACATATATCACTGTTAAGCCATAATCTTTCCTTTCATGTTCTAGCCTGTCTGAGTTAGTGTCTCTATTGCTGTGTAGACATAGTAGGACCACAGCAAATCTTGTAAAGTAAAACATTTGATTGGGCTGGCTTATACTTCATAGGTTTAGTCCATTATCTTTATGGCCTGAACCATGGCAATTGGCAACATGTAGGCAGACGTGGTGCTGGAGAAGGAACTGAGAATTCTACATTTGTGTTTACAGGCATCAGCAAGAAGAGAATGACATGCTGGGCCTGGCTTGAATTGAACATCTGATTTCTCAAAGCTTGCTCCAGTGACTCATGCTACTCTAACAAGACCACACCTCTTAATAATGCCAATTCCTATGAGCCTATGAGGCCATTTTCTTTCAAATTACCACACTCCCAAAGACCACACATTAATATCAACATCAAAATTTAAAACATTTTATGAAATTATAAATCCCACAGTCTTTTCAAATTCAAATCCTTCAAAGTTCAGTTTCTCAAAAAGTGTAGTGTACTCCCCACCACCATGGGCAAAAAGATGCCATGTTTATATAAGTTGGTGGCATAGTAGATGGCAATGGTTTGCTCATCCTGGCTTTATGGCTGGTTGGTTGCCAAAGGACTAGTACTCATGCCTAGGACTCATAAAAGTCAAATCAAATCCAAGCAGTGTAATGTTGGAGGAGGAAGACAGACAGAGGCCTGAATATCTCCAGGTTACCCACAAACTTGCTCTGTAGTGCATGGCATAGGTAGGCCTTAAACACTTGCTAGTGATCATGCCATGCAAACAGATGAAGGATATCAACCAGGGACGTAACATCTGTGTGGCCAGCCTGCAGCAAGAGCCACCACAAAGTGCGAGGATGTGGTGGTCAGATGGGAGAGAAAGAAGTGGAGCAGCTTGAGCTCTATGAAGAGATGGAACTGGAGGATTCTGGGTCTGACCACTCTGTTATTAGTGGTCAGCCCAACCACCTGGAATCATGGGGTCCCAGCCTGAGTGGCCATTGAGGGCCAAGTCTGAATCCTTAGCTATGCAGAGGCAAGGATCTGTTCTGACGTCTGTGGCTCATATTACCACTAAAAAAAAAAAAAAACTTGGAGATGTCCCTGGTTGGCGAAGCTACCAAAAACCAGGTGGTCCAGAGGCTGTGCGTAACTGTCCGCACACTCACTGGAGGCAGCATTCTTGAGACTGGCCCTCTCTCTGGCCAGCAGCAGCACTCGGGAAAGCAATCAGTGGGCCTTGTTCAGGAAGCAGAGGGGAGTTGATCCTGACAGCTGGGGTGTAGGCAAGCCACTTCTAGGGCACAAGAGCAGGAAAGCTGACCCTGCCTTCTGCAGATGGCTGGTTAGTGCTGGCGGTCTAGTCCTGATGGTGCCAATAAGGGAGAATTTCTGGGCTGATGAGCTCAGCTACAACCCAGGCCCAGATCCAGGTCTCTGAATTAGCCCACCCCCAAAATCTATATCATCTTCAAATGGTTAGAACTGGAAAGGGCCACTTCCACTGTTTGAAAGCTACAGCATCTTCATGAAACAGGACAACAACAGAATAACCAGGAGGAATCCCACTAAGGATCCAATATTGATGGAATTACAGAAGCCAAAGACCATAAAGTAGACTAACAACTCATTGCAATGAACATTTGCAAATGGAGGTATGTGAATAGAGGGATACTGTGGAACAAACTGTGACATGCTACAGCTTCTGCAATACGAAGTTGTCTATTCTTTTTTTGCAGTATTTTGCTTGTGTTTTATTTTGGGATAGGTTGCAAGGGAGAGAATATATGAGGGGACAGGGAGCATGATGTGAAATTCACAGGGAATTGATTAAAAAAATTTTTAAAAACCTTCAAAGTCTCTTTTAAAATTCAAAAATCTCCTTAAAAACATAAAGTCTCTCAATTGTAGGCTCCTTTAAAATAAAAAAAAATAAATTAAATACTTTCTTGCTTCAAGAAGGAAGAGCAAGGCACATTTACAATCTGTACAAAACAAAACCAAATTCCAACAGTGTAAATAAGTCAATTTCCAATACTTGGAATTTACTCAAGACCTTCTGGCCTCCACCAAAGGGCTTAGCCCAAGTCTCTGGCTCATACTTCTGCAACACACACAGTTTGTGTTCTCGGCTATGACTGGCTCCATTCCATCACTGCTGCTGTTTGTAGAAGTTGTCCTATGGTACTAGCATCTCCAAAATGCTGGGTTTTTTCTGCTGACACTTGTCTATGCTTTCACAAATAGCCTCTCCCGGGCTCTCTTCATGATGCAAAGTCTCAATTTTCTGCATGATTGCTGCAATCCTGTGGCTTTCTAAGTGCACATTCTAAGTGCACCTTTACCAATGGCCTTGTCTGGCCTTACAAAGTGCCAAGCTTCAGTTTCTTCTCAAGAACCTTTCCTGAAAGTGCCAGGAAGGAGATGAGGGAGGGATGGTGGAATGGGGAAGAAATGAGGGAGGGCGCTATAGCTGGAATACAAAGTAGATAACCTGTGATTAATATAAAAAATAAAAATCATAAAAAAAATCCCTCTACATTACAAGTTCGTCTGCTCACACACAATACAAACTGGATGCCTCTGAAACATAGTGCCTGTCTGCTTACTCTCAGGAACCACATCCTAGCAAATTTTACCTCTTTGATGCTGGTCTCTTCTGATTAACCACTAATCTCATAGCTCCAGCTAACCAGTATCAGTTATCCCAGTGAAACAAGGGTTTCATTCAGTGTTGGTCCCTTGTTAATAACAGCCAACTCTTCATCCCCAGCTGACCAGAACCACAGACTCTTAATTCAAAATATGCTATGGCCCTGACAATTTGATCCTCTGACCCTCTGGAAAGTCACAAGCAGTGAATCCGTACTCAGCATTTTTCTTAACAGATGAGCAACATCAATTGTCCCAGTAAGGCATAGGCTTCACTTTTAATGTTGTAAAAAATACAGGGTTGTTTTTTTTCTCTCTCTCACATACTATATTCAGATTAGGATTTTCCCTCTATCCCTCCCAGTCCTCCTGCAACTACCCTTCCACCCATATCTACTCTATTTATATCTGTCATTGGAAAACAAATAGATTTCTATGGGATAACAATAAAATGAAATCACAGAATAAAGAATGATAAGATAAAACAAAACCCAACAAATTTAATAGGCTAGAACAAACAAATAGAAAGAGGAGGCATGAGAATCAAAGACCCACTCTTTTGCACACTCAGGAATTCCATAAAAACCACTAAACTGGATGCCAAATTATATATTCAGGGGAGCTAGTACAGTCTACTTAAGGTCTTACCAGTGTTGGCTCGGTCTCTGTGATTTTCTGAGTGTTGATCGTGTTGATTTAAAGGACCATGTAGGTTTTTGTCTAGTTGGTTGGTTGTTTCCTTCATACCCTCTGACTCTTGTACTTTTTCTTCATTATGAATGCATTTTTAAAATTTTTAATTAATTTTTTATTTTTTATATTAATTACAGTTTTTTTTACTTCGTATCCCAGCTGTAGCCCCCTCCCTAAATCCCTTTCAATCTCACCCTCACTCACTCATCTCCTCCCTGCCCCTCTCTAAGTCCACTGATAGGGGAGGTCCTCCTCCCCTTCCATCTGAGCTTAGCTTGTCAGGTCTCAACAGGACTGGTTGCAAACCTTGGGCAGAATGCAGGGAATCATATGAAAGAAGGGGGAGTTAGTAAGACCTGGAGAGAACAGGAGCTCCACAAGGAACAAATATATTTGGGCACAGGGGATCTTTTCTGAGACTGATTCTCCAACCAAGGATCATGCATGGATATAATTTCAAACCCCTGCTCAGACTTAGCCCATGGCAGTTCAGTATCCAAGTGGGTACCCTAGTAAGGGGGACAGGGACTGTCTCTGACATGAACTCAGTGGCTGGCTGCCCCTGGCCCTGAGGGAGAAACAACCTTGTTAGGCCACAGAAGAGGACACTGCAGCCAGTCTTGATGAATACATTTTTAAAATTAAGATTCTTTCCTCTCAAATGACTGTAACTTGTGTTAAATTAGCATAAAACTATCCAGCAGAGTTTCTTCTATAATATTTGTTACTGTGCTTCACCACTGGATTTATCTTGCCAGACAGTCATTATCAGAGCTCACATAGTTCCAAGATATATAAGACTGACAATTACTAGTATTATCTGGTAGCATAAATAATATCTTCTAGCACAGTGGAAACTGTCAAGTTAGAATGAAATTTCCAAGTCAGTATCAGCTTGATTTCTTCTTGTTCTATGATTCAAGTATCTCTTCATTTCATTGGATCTCACTGTCAAGTTATGGGTGGTAAATAATAGAAATAATAATAGTCTGTAATATTTGGAGTGTCTCTGGCCAACAATTCAAAAATAGATAACTCTTTCCTAGTGGGTCTGCTGTTTGTTTGATGATTTCTATTCTGTACATCTATTTGAAGCATTGTCTCTCTTTATATTGGAATTCCAATTAAACACCTTTTTATAAATTTATATGTATATATTTTAGGGTGCTTGTACAGTAGTAGATTTCCACACAGCATTTTCAAAAGGCCATTAGTAGAGTTATGTACTTCATATTCTCCCTTCTAACATTTCTTCCCAAACTCCACACAATTTATTCTTTCTTCTTTAATTCTTCCATACTGCTGATATTAGGTACTATGTTTTCTCCCTTGAAAGATCCCTTCTCTCCTACGGCCTTTTAGTTTCCAAGCAAAATATGTATGTCATATTTAATTATTAAAAGCTAACATCCACATATAGGACAAAACATGTGATATTTGTAGTTCACTCAAGATGATTGTTTCCAACTTTATCCATTTACCAGTGGGCTTCATAATTCTTGAAATCTAAATAATAGTACTACATTGCCGGTAGCATGGAAATTCACCACATTATCAGTTCATCAACTGATGGACATATAAGCTGTTTTGATATCTTGTTTATGGTAAAAAGTCCAGTAATGAATATTTAGTTCTTTAACATGCTAATGATGCTTTATACAATCCTTTCATTTCTTTAGTTTGATCTATTACAATATTTTATCAATATTTTACATGACGGTGTTTCCAAGATTTCAACTTGACGGGTATGTTGCTATTGTTGTTTGTTTGTATAAAAAAACACTACTGATTTTGTGTACTAGTTTTGTATTCTGTTCATTTGATGAATATTGATATTAGCTACAGTCTTTAAAGTCTTTTTAAAAAAAATCGTATCATCCTATTTGCTTTTCTATTTCTGTCATTTTTGTTTGTCTTATCCTGTTGTTGTATTTAAGGCTTCATGTGCAATTTCTGAACTGGAATAGATAAAGTGAACTCTCTGCTTTAGTTTTTATTTTATTGTAAAGATGGCCTTTTTGGTTATCATAATGTTGGCTGTTGGCTTATTTTCCATTTACATAATCTTGAGTTAATATTTTATTTTTTGAATCTAGTAAGATAATCATGTGGTTTTTTTTTCTAGAGTTTGGGTATTACATTTATCAATTTGTGTTACACTGAACCATCCATGAATTTCTAGAATGAAGTAATCACGGGAAATAGTTGAATTTGTTCATGGATTCACTTTACAAATAAATTATTGAGAACTTCTTGTCATCATTCATCAGAGACATTGGCATATAATTTTCTTCTTCTTTTGGTAGATTGTTTGGTTTTGCTGTCAGGAAAATAGTGGCTTCATAAAACATATTTGAAAGTGTGCCTTCTATTTCTACTTTCCAAAATAATTTGAGGAGTATTGGTATTACCTCCTTGAAAGTCTAATATGCAGTAGCACTGATGTTATGTGTTTTCCTTGGTAGGGGTGGTAGTCTTTAATTGGTTCTCAATGTCATTGTGTGGTATTGATTTATTTAAATAAAATTACCTTCTTACTCTTGATTCTTATTTTGTAGGCCATATCCAACTAGTAATTCACACATTTCATTTAATAGTTCCAATTTAGTGGAATGTAGTAAGTTAGAGTAGATCACAATCATTCTTTGAATCTTCTTACTATTTGTTCAGAAGTTTAATTTTTAATCTCTGATTTTATTTATTTGGTCTCTTTTTCTTTTACTTTTTTTGTTATTTTTTATTTTCAAACATTTCAGTATTTTCAAAAATCCAACTGTCTGTTTGTTTCATTGATTGAATTTTATTATTTGTTTGTTTGTTTTTCTTTCATTAATTTAAACCCTGGTTTGATATCTCGTTCAGTCTACTTCTTGTAGGTATTGTTTGTTCTTCTTTTTCCCATCATTAAGTTGTTAAAATGAGATACTTCATAATGTAGACTCCTAATGATAAAAAAGTCTCATTAGGTTTGCTGCATTGTATCTCATAGATTTTCTGTTTTATTTTCCTTTTCATGCTATATCTGGTGTTGTAAATGTTGTTTCTATTTCCTCAGATCAGAGTATGAGATGGAAGTCATAATGAAGCCTTTCTTGTTCATTCTGAACTCTCCCTGGCTGGTTCAAGTTAATCATTTTGGCCGAAGTCTTTCTGCAAGCTGGCTGGTTCAAACTGGCCTTAGTATGAATTGCTCTGCATAGCCTAAAACTAATTCTGGAATATATTTCAATCTTCTGGTTTCTTCTCATTCTCTGGCTCCTTCTGTCTTCACCTGTGTCTTGTTTGTTCTCTCTGCAACCTGTTTCTATAAAAATGTCCTAGTAATCTCATCTCTGTAAAATCTTTTCTTTCCCTGGGCTACTCTTAAGTACCCTCTTTTTTCTGTCCTATCTCTGACTCATTCTGTCAAATCTTTCTCTAATTCATCACTTTGTCTCCCTATCAATTAGATATTACTTTCAAACATGGCTGCTTCCCTCTATAAACTAAACTTATCTTCATTATTTGGGATTAAAGATGTGTACTAAAGGCATCTGAGTATTCTATCCATATCATACTGTAATCCAGAGTATATCTGCATTTCAACCAGATCACATAGACACAGAAGGTCTTTGGATGTGATCCTTTGCCAGACAGCCATGTTACGCAATTAAAATTTCTCTACATGCTGTTTTTTTATTTACTTTTTAAAATTTCTATCTTGACCCAATTTTTATTCAATGGTGTGTGGTTTATTTTTCATGAATCTGTGTACTTTTTGTAGTTTCTACTGATGTTGGCATCTGTATTTGTTCTTCTATAGCTACATAGAATACAAGTTATTTCATTTGTACTAAAATTTTTTTGCAGATTGTTTGGTTTCTTAATATGCTGTCAGTTTTGCAGAAATCTCGATGAACTGCTGAGAACAAGGTACTTTTTTTAGTGTGTCTGTGGCATGTTCTGTAAATGTCTTTGTATCTACTTTATTTAGTAGATCATTTAACTCCAAAGTTCTTCTCTTTAATTTCTGTCTGGTAGCCTTTCTTGTCTACTGGTTAGAATATAGTGCTAAGTCACACATTATTACTATGTTTAGGTTAATTTTATATCTAATCATGTTTCTTTTTAAAATTGTGTGCCACTGTGTTTGGTGAGTAAATGTTAAGATTGTAATATATTCTTGGTGAAATTTTCTTTTCCTGGATATGAAATGTGCTTTCTTATCTCTTCTCACTAGTTTGGGTTTGAAATTTGCTTCTCCACTGTTGAAATAATTATTCTAATCCCTCTGGAAGCAGCCAGGCTAGAAGTCCCAATATGGGGTGAGAACACTGGAAACCATTCTGTCATGAGTTCTCTTGATGGACAGGTTGGCAGACAGATTCCAATGTTTCCTAATTGTCCTCAAAGTCAGAAAACACAATAAAGTCACCAGGCTCAGCTGTGGCTATTATGTTTTGTTGTCTAGTAGTTTGGATCTGGTGTTCCATAGTTTGGATATAGGTGGTAGGACTCTAAAATGTTATAGAGCAACAAAATGGGTAGGGATATTTTGATTTCTTGAAGTAGAATGTATCTCATGGTAAATCCTCAAGAATCAAATGGTTACTTGTACTTTCACTGACAAAGCACTATGATTGTCTACGACAAAATATTAAATACGTTGGATTTAATTATGAAGTTCACAGTGAATGAGACAGGTAAGAAGCATCTTTTATCTAGTAGTGTCTTTGAACACTGTGCAACCTCACTATTTTATGAGGAAAGTGCTTGAAATCTTTATAGCTAAATATCATGAAAATATAGTGTTCAACATGGTCAGTGTCCCAACTAGTGATTAAAGAAGAAATTTGGTTAAAAGTCCAATATGATATAATTTAATTATTCAGAGACCAAATAGCTCTACATGTTAACTTCATCACCATTAAGGTAATATACCATGAATGTTGTTTTAGAAGCAAAAGAGACATATTATATATTGGACTTATTACAAATGATCTGGAGTCAGGGGAGAACCATCTGACATTTTCCATTTTATGGAAGCTTTTCTGTAATCGCCCAGAAGCTCAAAGTGCAAATTCAACCTTCCTATGGTTGCAGAAAGAAAACGACAGTTTGTTTAATATGATGTTGTCTTTTATAATAGTGAATTGGTATCAGCACTCACCGCACAGTATCCCACTGCCTATTAAACTGTTTGTGTTAAGGTTCAAATATTCAGATACCCTTCCTGATTTCCACGTATATTTTAAGCGGCATTGTTTTGTGGCTTTGCCGTAAGGATTATATGAGTGAAGCAAAAAGACAATGAGGAGCTGAGAGAAACAAATGTGCAACTGTATTGAACTTGAATATTGCTACCATAGGAGGGAAAACCTGCTTAAAACAAAATTAATTCCTGAGAACACATATTGAGATAATTAAAAGACATTTCAAAGATGATGTGGTTAGAAAATATGGCTCCAAATAATTTATATTTGAATGAAGATTTCCGAGTAGAACATCTTAGCATAATATGTTCCCTGTGATAAAAAACTGTGCTTTCAAGCACTACACCTAAAAATTCCCTCCTGACCACTTATCTCCATGTTAAATGAGATTTCAGGATGATAAGCATAGAAACTAGAAATAATTTCATTATTTGGTCTGGTTTGCAGGACAAAACTTGAGATCAGTATTAATAAATATAAATTAATCCCAGAGTACTACTTCCATGTGGGGATTTTAAGTTTGCTAACAATGTCTAAACAGCAAATTTAGAGTTCATTTAAAAGCTATAATCAGTATGTTATGTGGGCTTACTCACGAGTTAAAGGTGTGAATGTGTTTTCCTGGTTGAAAGGTCCTCTGACACAGCTCCTGCTGCAAATGTTCACTTTATCACTCTTGCCAGTGGCTGTGCATGCAAGAAACTAATTTCTCTAATTTATTTCTAAATCCACATTAGAGACATTATCTCACTAAGCTTCCCCAAATCCCTATTATATTTATATTACTGATGAGGTAAGTAACACAGAAAGCACTAAAGGACTTTCCAAGGTTACAGCTATAAAAATGGTGCAGATGCCAGCCCCCACAATGTCAGGTGCCTCTTTTAGCAATACCATCTCGTTGCTTTAGTTATTTTGCCCAAAGGAAAAGGTGTCCTTTATAACAGACACCTAAACTTTTCCCAGGAGGGAAAACAGTTTAATAGCCTCATTTTTTAAAATACTGGTACTTTCAAATCCAACCTTCTCATATCCTACAGGAGAATGCATTATCAAGTGTCTAATCTTTCCATCCTGCCATCAATCAGTAGTCTGACCCTCAGCTTTTGTTCCCATTTTCAACAAAGCAATGGGCTAGTAAAAAAATACCTGCTGAAACTTCTCTTCGATACAGTAACCCTTTATGCATTATTTATTTCCCTATGCTTTTTCATATTTGAATTTGAGAAATGATTTGAGCATGTAGCATGTTTATTGTTCTACATTTGCAATATTCTTGCATTGGCATAGTCTCCATGGTTTACATTTAATTGTTTCTAATAGAAATTGCCACTGAACTCTTAACAACCATTATCGAATTATTAGTTTTTATCATCTCACTGCTACCATTCTCTTTCTTTGTTAGTTTCTCTTTCTTATCATTAAAACTTTTTTTCTTTCCATTTACCAATGTATTTATTTCTTAAGTGACTTTTCTTTTGCAAATTGAGAATAACCTTAAACATATGCAATAGAAGTAAGATAAAATGCAGGGAAAAAATAATTGCAATCACAAACCAACCTAAATCCCAGAGGTTGAGCTGTAAATAGTGTGTACATCAGTCCAATTCCTTTTCTTCTAGTAAATGTACTGATGCTGTGCTCAGTACAGAGTCAAATGACTTCATGGAGGCCAAAAATCCTACACTGAGCAATGTCCAGTCCACACTTTCTACTGAGGCTTGCATTGAACATCTCATAAAAAGAGTGTTGAAATATGAAGTGGAAGACATCTGTGAACAAAGAGTCAAGTACATGGTGATCTCCGCACTTACCTTACAACATCTTACTATCTTGAGATGTATTAGCTGAATTTCCACAGGAGTAAAAAAATAATTGAGATAATAAACTCATGAAAAGGAGACTTCTTGTGATTTTCAGTCTCAGAAATTTTATTCCATAAGCACTTATCCTGTGGCCTTAGATTTTGTGATAGGGCAAAACAGTCTGGTTGGTAGAGCCAGATGTTACAAAGTGTTCACTGAAATAAAAATGTGGTTTTTGTCAGTCCCTAAACACCATACTTCTTTCTACAAGATACCAAGTCTTAAAGAGTCCATTGCCTCAAAATTTCATGAATTAGAGAACAAGATTTTAGGAGATAGCCTTAAGAGACATTTTAGGTTTAAACTGTAACAGCAGTAATAGTTCTGTCATAAGAACCATTACCATATAAAATCATTTTTGTAGCCTATGGTAGCTCAGTATCCAAGTGGATCCCCTAGTAACAGGAACAGGGACTATTTCTGACATGAACTCAATGGTTGGCTCTTTGATCTCCCCCTCCCCCCTGAGGGAGGAGCAGCCTTTCCAGGCCACAGAGGAGGACATTGCAGCCAGTCCTGAAGAAACCTGATAAGCTAGGGTCAGATGGAAGGGGAGGAGGACTCCCTTATCAGTGGACTTGGAAAGGGGCACGGAGGAGATGAGGGAGGGAGGGTGGAATTGGGAGGGAATGAGGGAGGAGGATACAGCAGGGATACAAAGTTAATAAACTGTTACTATTATTTAAAAATAAAAATTTAATTAAAAAAGAATAAAGCTGCTATGAACATAAAAAAAAACATTTTGTGAATGATGTCTCCAATGAATAATTGTATTCTACTCCTCCCAACTTGAAATTTGTTCACCACCTACCAGTGTCCCTGTGCAGAGAGCACGTCCAGTAGATATATCTTTTTGGGACACAGAAAGCATACAGAAAACATTATAGGCAGATGGAAATAAAAGGTGACAAATTGAAGCAAGAAGTTCTAAAATCCTGTCTAAAAGTTATCTAAACTGACACTAATAAATGCGGGACATTTCTGTGGGACCATATTGGAGAATAAAAAATTCTGAGGGCTGTCAGAGTCATAAAGTAGCCCTCTCACTTTTGTGAGTTTACTTTTTAGGAATCTTAAGAGACTTTCATTGTAAAGACTGGAGAGCTAATGCATCCTGCTTTGAACAAGTGGTTGAGATAGACAGGCATTTTATTTTTAGAGTGGCCTACAACTTGTTTTGATCCTATACATCTTCAGTGCCCCAACTCTTACCAGATACACCCTTCCCCCACTGACTCAACACTGTATAATATTTATTCCATCAAGACCAATTTGTAATGTCCAAATATCCTCTAACATGTGGTCTTCCAGTGCAGTCAACTTGCCTGGGGCTACACGCTCTTAGTAAAAACAGTTACAGTGCTTCTCTCTCCCAGGTGGCTAAATATTGCCATTAGACCCAAGACAGTGTGTGACACTTCCTGTCAAACTCCTATTTTCATAATTGGATTTGGACTTCATAGGTCAACCACATTGAATTCATATGTGCAGCTGCCTTGCTATGCTCAGAATTCACTATTTCTTTATAATCACAACCTTATCTGTCTTTTACACTCTCCCTATGCTTTGGAGATTTGGGCCATGGCTATACAAGAGACTCCCCAAATAAACAGCCTATTGCTGTTTTGCTTCGGTGGCCTAAGTTGCTGAAGACAGCATGCACTTCAAACACAGAGCCTAAAGATACCTGAAATGGAATTGACAAGAATGCTTTCTCACTGAGGACTAGCTTTATGATACCATAACACACCACATAAACTTCAAAGGAAGAAAGCAGCTTAATTGGATTTAAGATCCTCTGACCAAGAAAGAAATCATTCTTAGAACTAGAAACCTGGTTAACTCATCAGCGCTACTGCATTCATAGTTATTGAAAGAGAAGACACAACTGACATTTTTTAAACAAGCATAATCCCTAACAACAATTTATAAACATTTGTCATTTTAACCACACACATCCTCAACAGGAACTGCTGTTTGCAACAGATACCCTTACTGAGAAATATAACCAATCAAAATGAAGAGTGTTGGAGCCCAGTCCCAATGGATACATCTAAAAGTTACCTAGGGTCAGGGAACACGGCAGAAGCGGGACAGAAACACTGTAAAAGTCAGAGATTCGGGGAGTTTGCTCTGAGGTTGTTTCTCCTAGTAATGTGAGAACCTACAACCTAAAGTCTCACTAACATTATAAATGTAATCTGATCAAGGAATACACCTAAGGCCATTCCAAAGTGTTTGGGGAAAATCCACTGACCTTAACCCTATGTGAAGAACAATAGGCAACTGACAAAAGCTGGGTGCTAGAGAAGTTGTCTTCCCAATGGTAGAGCATACCAATTGGTTGTTCAGTGTCAACTAGTCATCCCTTTCAGAGGCCTGCTGTGGTAGGCTCCTGTCCTGTATCCTATTTTCTCCCTCTTCCTATGTCTGCCCCATTTGACTTTCTGAGTGAGGATTGAGCATCTTACCCAGGGTTCTCCTTCTATAGGTGTACAGTAATAGAATGTTTATCGTGTATTATATGTCTAATGCCCACTTAAAAGTGAGTATATACCATGTGTATCTTTCTGCTTCTGGCATACCTCACTCAGGATGATTTTTTTTTTAGATCCCACCAGTTGCCTACGAATTTCATGATATCCTTGTTTTTAGTTGCTGAGTAGTATTCCATTGAGTAAAAGTATCATAATTTCTGTATTCATTTCTTTCCATGTTCTGGCTATTATGAATAAAACTACTAAAAACATGGTTGAGAAGATGTCCTTGTTGTATACTTGAGCATATTTTGGATATATGCCCAGGAGTGGTATAGCTGGATGTTGAGGAATCACTATTCCTAACTGTCTGAGAAAGCACCAGATTGATTTCCAAAATGGTTGTGCAAGTTTACTATCCCACCAGCAATGGAGGAGATTTCCCTTTTCTCTACATCCTCTCCAGCATGTATTGTAACTTGAGTTTTTGATCTTAGCCATTCTGATGGATGTAAGGTGAAATTTCAGGGATGTTTTGATTAGCATTTCCCTGATGACTAAGGACACTGAACATTTATTTAAGTGTTTCTCTGCCATTCGGTATTCCTCTACAGAGAATTCTGTTTAGCTCTGTACCCCATTTTTTAATTGGAGTACCTGATTTATTGTTTTTTAACTTCTTCAGTTCTTTATATATTCTGGATATTATCCCTCTGTCAGACTCTACCCAGCAGTGTATCAAAGCAGATGCTAAGGCTTATAACCAAACTTTGGGTAGAGTGCAGGAAATCTTATGAAAGAAGGGGATATAGAAAGATTTGGAGGGCACAGGAGCTCCAGGAAGAGAGTAATAGAACCAAAAATTCTGGGCCCAGGAGACTTTTATGAGACTGATATTCCAACCAAGGACTATGCACAGAGATAATCTAAAACCCCTGCACAGATGTAGCCCATGGCAACTCAGTGTTCAAGTGGATTCCTTAGTAAAGGGACATGAGCTCAGTGACTGCCTCTTTCATCATTCTTCCTTCCCCCCGAGGGAGGAACAGCCTTTCCAGGCCACAGAGGAGGACATTGCAGGCAGTCTTGATGAGACCTGATAAGCTAGGGTTAGATAGAAGGGGAAGAGGACCTTCCCTATCAGTGGACTTGTAGAGGGACATGGGAGGATAGGAGGGAAGGAGGGTTGGTTTGGGAGGAAATGAGTTAAGGGGCTATAACTTGGATACAAAGTGAAAAAACTGTAATTAATATAAAAATGAAAAATGAAAATTAAAAAGGAAAACATAAATAGTAATAACATTATACATACTTATAATTTTATATTATGGAATATATATGCATATACTTATGAACTAATACATGAAATGACAATTAATGAACTTGAAGCAGAATCAAAAGGTGAATATGGGAGAATTTGGAAGAAAGAAATGGAAAGCGAGAATGTAAGCACATTATAATCTCAAAAATAAGACAATTTCAATGAAAACTATAATGTACTAACAAGAACAATGATTAAATATGTATTTAAATTTTTATTTATATTATGAACAGTTTTATATTCAAACGTACATTAACCTATTCCACTTACATAACGAATTTCTTGTTTTAAAATTTCCATACAATGTAATATGATTATATTTTTTACTTCCCCCAACTTCCACCATCTCCACATCACCCCCCTAATCCACTCAGCTTCATGTTGTTTTTTTCTCTTTCAAGAGAACAAATAACTTTTTAATTTTTAATGTATTATTTATTACAGTGTATTCACTTTGTATCCCTGCTGTGGCCCCCTCTCTCCTTTCCCCCACCCTTCCCTCCCTCTTCTCCCTCTATGCCCCTTCTCCAGTCCACTGATAGGGGAGGTCCTCCTCCCCTTCCATCTGACCCTAGACTATCAGGTTTCATCAAGACTGGCTGCATTGTCTTCCTCTGTGGCCTGGTAAGACTTCACCTCACCCCCAGGGGAGAGATGATCATGCCACTGAGTTCATGCCAGAAACAGCCCCTGCTCCCCTTTCTAGGAAACCCAGTTTAATGTTGAGTCTATGGGCTACATCTGAGCAGGGGTGTAGGTCCTCTGCATGCATGGTCCTTGGTTGGGATCTCTGCAGTGCCCCCAGGGTTCAGGTTTTTTTTTTTTTTCTCTGTTGGTCTCCTTTTGGAGCTCCTATCAAGAGCAAGAAATTTTAAAAAGACAAAAAGCACAAAGCTGAATCAAATCAAAACAACAACATATGCAGAAAGAGTGAATCCCATTTTGTCTTAGTCACCTATTTCTAGGCATAAAACCTGTCTTGGAGTATGACAGATACACCCAATGGCACTCCATTGGGGCAAACTGTTTTTTCCTTTCCCTGAACATACCAACTTCAAAAAGCATTTTTGGTTAGGAAAGGGACTTTGTGTCTATTTTCATTTCTCCATAGCGATATTGTGCCTAGTTTGAACCTGTGCAGGTTTTATGCATACTGAGAGTATCTGTGAGTGTGTATGTACATCGGCCTTATTGATTATAGAACATGCTATTTCCTCAGACTCATCTACCACCTCTGACTCTTATAGTCTTTCTACTACCTTTTCCACAAAGATTTTCAAGCTGTGAAAGAAGAAGTCTGATAAAGACATCCAATGTAGGGCTCACTTCTCCAAAGTCTCTTGCTCTCTAAACATTGTCCACTTGTGAGACTCTGTGTTAATTACTATCAAGTACAAGAACAAGCTTATCTGATGAGAGTTAAAGAAGGCACTGACTAGCAATATATCATTAGGAACAATTTTATTGTTGTCTTTTAGCAAATTGATAATAGGAGGTTTTCCTCTAGGGCCATGACCTACCTAGTCTCAGATTCTTGGTCAAGTTAGCCCTGTCCTCTATCAGTCCCAGCCATCAGGAAAATGCATCTTAAATCTAATTTAAGATTCCATCTTACCACAGTCAGAATGGCCAAGATAAATAAAATAAATAACAAATATGTTGTCTAGGATGTGGGAAAGGGAAACACGAATTAATTGCTGGTGGTAGTGCTCACTGCTATAGCCAATACTAAATCAGTATGAAAGTTGCAGAAAAATTAGAAATCAACATACCACAAGAACAAGCTATACCACTCATTGGTACAAATATCCAAAGGATGCCATTTCTTAATGTAGAGATATTTGCTCATATATGTTCATTGTCACTATGGTCATAATAGCAAGAAATTGAAAATAGCCTAGATGTCCATCAACTGAAAAGTGGATAATGGAAATATAATATGACAGTGCAATGTTATCCAGCTGTTAAAAAATGAAATTAAGAAATTTTCAAACAAATATATTTTCCAATAGTCTTTAGCTGTTAAAAATGTGTGTGTATACATACTTGCATGTGTGCATGCAAGTGTGAGTTTGTGTGTGTGTTGATCCAAATATCCACAGAAGATAGAGAGTTCATAAGAGATTAGACAAAGAGAGAACTCTTCCACAGAAGGGAAAATACAGTGTCACTTTTCTCAATAGCTGAACTGCATTGCACGTTTTTATTATTAATTCATTATTTGTTGGATACCTAGGCTGCTCCTACGGCCTTGCTATTTGGAATAGAGCATAATTAGCATGGATAAAGAGGTTTCTCCAAAGTAACATATAGAGACCTTTGGTTATATATTCAAAAGTAGTATACATGGATCATATGGTAGGTCTATTTTTAACCTTTTTTGAGAAATTCCGCAGTGTTTTTCACAGTGGCTGTACCATTTACACTCCCATCAACAGTTACTAAATGTTCCCGTTTCCCCATAGTCACACAGCATTTGTTGTCATTGTTTCCTTGGTCTTTGTAATTCTTTCTGAAGTAAATTAAATTTTTAAAGCAGATTTAGTTTCCACAATCTAAGGCTAAAAATGTTTGAACATAACCACAAAGCAATTTTAATTGTGTTATTTGTTTACTTCCTCCGTTTTACTATTTATTGCTTTATTTTTTTAGACTATAATTACATCATTTTTATTCCATTTTCTCCCTCTTAGCCTTCACATACACCCCTCATTGCTCCCTTTCAAATTCACAACTTCTTTCTTCAGTCATTGTTGTATACATGCATTTTATACATATGCATTTCTAAATATAGCCTCCACAGTCTGTATGTTATATGTAATATGTTTTCAGGGATGATCATTTCCTATTGGATAACTGCCTGGTGTGCTCTGCTTTCCTGAGGAAGATTATTTCTCTCTTGCTCAAGATTTCTTTCTTGCTTGCAATTATTTCTGTAGGGTTGAGGCCTCCTGGTCTTTCTACGTTCACTTTAGCACAAATATTGTTGTTTTCCTTCTTTAGCATTTATGTAAGCAGTCATGGCAGTGAAAGTTAAAGTTTCTGATAGTACTAGGAGACACAATCTCACAGCAAACCCTCTGATCCTCGACTCATACAAACTTTTTGTCCCCCTTCTACAAGGTTCCTGCCTTAGGTTCAAGAATATTTTATAGATGATTGCTTCTATTAGGATTAGGCTCTGTCAGTCTGCATTTTACTCAGTTTTAGTTTTCTGTGATGGTCTCTGTTGCAAAGAAAAGTTATCTTAATGAAGGTTGAGGTCTGTCGTTGTCTGCAGGCATAAGAAAACATATCTAGAATTTAGTTAGGGTTTATGATTGTTAAATAAAGTTGTGGTCAGATAAAGTTCCTCCAAGATACATGACTTCAGTTGCTGTAATGCTGAAGGAGGCCAAAAGTGGGCAGCTAATCCCCTTGAACAGGAGCTGACCGATTATTATGAGCCACCAACAGTATGCTTAGATCTGAACTCAGATCCTTTGCAAGATCAGAAGGATCTTCTGAACCAGTGAACTTAACCTCTTTAGTCCTCTCAAAATAAGTGTTTATATAACATGTATGCACAGATTTACAAAATGATGCGTGCTGGAGATCTTTTTTTTTATAGGTACACTAATGGTTAGTTAGATGATAGATTTTTTATGTCAAATATTTAAATTTGTAAATGCTATGCAGCATCAGAACATGGTGTAAAGAAAATAAACTAGAGTGTAAAGCGGGGAATCCAAGATGGCTGCCACAAGAGAACACTGTGTCTGAGGAGTAGGAGAGCAGAAACAACGCAGCCACCAGGAGACTGAACTCTGGGACCTAAAATGCCAGCATTTGTAATTGCCAGGTGAGCGGAACTCCTATGGTGAGAAATTCAAGTGGGAAAACCCTAGGGACACCCAGTTATTACCCAGAAAAATCTCCGGGTGACCTGCGGCACACAGCTCTGATCTGAACATGAAAGCTGAACAACTTGCTACTCAAGGACAGCTTGGTTAGGGAAGAAATTAAGAAGGAAATTAAAGACCTCCTAGAATTCAATGAAAATGAAAGCACAACATACCCAAACTTATGGGACACAATGAAGGCAGTGCTAAGAGGAAA
>CM053745.1:36915570-36949540 GCA_028658305.1 Pachyuromys duprasi | reverse complement strand
GTGGTTCAATATACGGAAATCCATCAATGTGATCCACCACATAAACAAACTGAAGGAGAAGAACCACATGATCATCTCCTTAGATGCCAAAAAAGCATTTGATAAAACCCAATACCCATTCATGTTTAAAGTCTCGGAGAGATCAGGGATACAAGGCACATACCTAAACATAGTAAAGGCAATATACAGCAAGCCTATAGCCAATATCAAACTCAATGGAGAGAAACTTAAATCAATCCCACTGAAATCAGGGACCAGGCAAGGCTGCCCACTCTCACCATATCTCTTCAATATAATACTTGAAGTCCTAGCTAAAGCAATAAGACAACTAAAGGAGATCAAGGGGATACAAATTGGAAAAGAAGAGGTCAAAGTGCCACTATTTGCAGATGATATGATAGTATACTTGACTGATCCCAAAAATTCAACTGGAGAACTCCTTCAACTAATAAACACCTTTAGAAAAGTGACAAAATCAACTCAAAAAATTCAGAAGTTCTCCTGTGCACAAAAGACAAAAGGGCCGAGAAAGAAATGAGGGAAACAACACCCTTCACAATAGCCACTAATAATATAAAGTACCTTGGGATGACTCTTACCAAGTAAGTGAAAGACCTGTTTGAAAAAAAAACTTCAAATCTCTGAAGAAAGAAATTGAAAAAGACATCAGAAGATGGAAAGACCTCCCGTGCTCATGGATTGGTAGGATTAACAGTGAAAATGACCATCCTGCCAAAACCAATCTACGTATTCAACGCAATTCCCATCAAAATACCAACACAATTCTTCACAGATCTTGAAAGAAAAATTCTCAACTTCATATGGAAAAACAAAAAACCCAGAATTTCCAAAATGATCCTGTACAACAACAGATCATTTGGAAGTATCTCCATCAATAATAGTAAAAACTTCATGGTATTGGCATAGAAATAGAAAGGAGGATCAATGGAATCGAATAGAATACCCAGAAATAAACCAGCACACCTATGAATATCTGATTTTTGACAAAGAAGCCAACACCATTCAACGGAAAGAAGATAGCATCTTCAACAAATGGTGCTGGTCCAGCTGGATGTCTACATGCAGAAAAATGAAAATAGATTCATATTTATCACCCTGCACAAAACTAAAGTCCAAGTGGATCACAGACCTCAACATAAAACCAGATACTTGAAATCAGTTAGAAGAAAAAGTAGGGAAGACCCTAGAACTCATTGGCACAGGAGACAACTTCTTGAACAGAACACCAGCAACACATGCTCTAGGAGAAACAATCAAAAAATGGGACCTCATGAAACTGGAAAGCTTCTGTAAAGCAAAAGACACTGTTGTTAGAACAAAATGACAGCCTTCAGACTGGTAAAGGATCTCCACCAACCCTATATCTGACAGAGGGCTGACTTCCAGGATATATAAAGAAGTAAAGGAGTTAAAAAGCAATAAATCAATCAATCCAATTAAAAAATAGGGTACAGAGCTAAACAGAGAATTCTCTGTAGAAGAATTTAGAATGACAGAGAAACACTTAAGGAGATTGTCAACATCCTTAGCCATCAGGGAGATGCAAATCAAAACGACCCTGAGATTTCACCTTACACCCATCAAAATGGCTAAGATCAAAAACTCAACACATTCTGGAGAGGTTATAGAGAAAGGGTAACCCTCCTCCATTGCTGGTGGGAATGTGAACTGGTACAACCACTTTGGAAATTAATCTGGCACTTTCTCAGACAACTAGGAATATTGCTTCCTCAAGACCTAGCTATACCACTCCTGGGCATATATCCAAAAGATGCTCAAGTACACAAGGCCATTTGTCAACCATGTTTGTAGCAGCTTTATTTGTAATAGCCAGAACCTGGAAACAACCCAGATGTTTGTCACCTGAGGAATGGATACAGAAATTGTGGAATTTTACACAATGGAATACTAATCAGCGATTAAAAATGAGGAAATTATGAAATTTGCAGGCAAATGGTGGGATCTAGAAAATATCACTCTGTGTGAGGTTTCCCAGAAGAAAGATACATATGGTATATGCTCACTTATTTAGACCTATAAGATATCATAAGCATACTGAAATCTATACACCCAAAGACGATAAACAAAAAAGATGACTCTGGGTAAGGTGATTAGTCCTTACTTATAAAGACAATTGAGATGTAGGAGAAAACAAGTAACAGGACAGGGTCCTAGCAGAGAGGGCCCCTGAAAGTCTCTACCTAGCATTGTATCAAAGTAGAAACTGAGACTCATAACCAAACCTTTGGCAGATGGCAGGGAATCATATGAAAGAAGGGGGAGTTAATATGATCTAGAGAGGATAGGAGTTCCACAAGGAACAAATATATCTGGGCACAGGGGTCCTTTATGAGACTGTTTCTCCAACCAAGGACCATGGTTGGATATAACCTAGAACCTCTGCTTGCCTGTAGCCCATTGTAGCTCAGTATTCAAGTGGGTACCCTAGTAAGAGAAATAGGGACTATTCCTGACATGAACTCAATGGCAGACTCTTTGACTCCCCACCCAGTAAGGGAGGAGCAGCCTTCCTAGGCCACAGAGTACTTTGCAGCCAGTTCTGAAGAGACCTGATAAGCCAGGGCCAGATGAAGGGGGAGGGGGTCCCTCTCTATCACTGGACTTGGAAAGTGGCTGGGAGTAGAGAAAGGAAGGAGGGTGGGACTGGGAGGGAATGAGGGAGTGGGATTCACCTGGGATACAGAGTTAATAATAAAAATTAAAAAAGAATGTGTATTAAATCATTGTAAAGTCCATATGAAAAGATAATAATTGAGTCTTTTCTTCTTTACTAAAAAGAAAAAAAATGTTAATCAATTCTTTTAAATATTTGAGTTTAGTACTTTGGAGTATTAAAAAGCAAATCCCACTTAATTGTTTCCTGTTGTTACCCATTAGACTAATAAAATGTCCATGACCCAAAAATAGTCACTGTTTGGGGATCCAAATCTCCTTTTTCTTCTTCATATCTTGTAGTCTTCATTTCTTCCTTCTCTCATCATAGTTCCCACACTTCCAACATATTTAGTACACATTTTCTTGCAGTATTGTTGCATATATTCATTTTAATGAGAATTATTGTTTCTATAGAAATATCACTCCTAATTTCCTTTCAAATTTATATTTATAAAATTTGTAGCTTACTGTGGAAGACTGCAGTATATTATTGTTATTTGATAGAAAAAATACTTACTTTTAATATATGTCTCTTTTACCATCCTGAGTGAGGTATCCCAGAAGCAGAAAGACACACATGGTATATACTCACTTATAAGTGGATATTAGATATATAATATAGGCTAAACATACTAAAATCTGTACATCTAAAGAGGCTAAACAAGAAGAGGGACCCTGGGTAAGATGCTCATTCAGAAAGGCAATTTGGAAGGACATCAGAAGAGGGAGAAAACAGGGAACAGGCCAGGAGCCTACTCCAAAAGGGCCTCTGAAAGGCTCTATCCAGCAGGGTATCAAAGCAGATGCTGAGACTCATATCCAAATTATATAAAAAAGGGGGAGACAAAGGGATCTGGAGGGGACAACAGCTCCACAAGCAGACCAACAGAACCAAAAAGTCTTGGTCCAGAGTTTTTTTCTGAGACTGATAGATACTCCATGCATGGAGATAACCTAGAACCCTTGCACAGAGGTAGCCGATGGCAGCTCAGTCTCCTAGCATGTTCCCTAGTAATGGGAATATGAGATGAACTCAATGTCTGGCTCTTTGATCACCTCCCCTTGATTGGGGAGCAACCTCATCAGGCCACAGAGGAAGACAGTACATCCAGTTCTGATGAGACCTAATAGGCTAGGGTCTGATGGAAGGGGAGGAGGAACTCCCCTATCAGTAGACTTTGAGGGGGGCATGGGAATAGAGAAGGAAGGGAAGGTTGGATTGAGATGCGCCAAAGGAGGAGGCTACAACTGGGATACAAAGTGAATAAACTATAATTAATAAAAATTAAATTAATTTGAAATTTCCTCTCTTTTATACGATAGTGAGTATATGTATTTTCTAGACCAACGGTTCATCACAAACAATAAACTGAGAAACACATTTATTTACTTCTTTTGCTTTGCACATTGTGATCTACAGAACATGTTTTGTAGTATCTCATAATGGTATAATTAAGCCATTCAAATAACTTAATGTACACAAATATTCTCTTTAGAGTATCTCTGCCATTTATATTCATGTTACCAGAGTAATTGATAACAACCAAACATTTCTGTGCTATTGATATATCAAGAGCAGCGATTCAGCAATCTAACAGATATGAAGGGATATATATATATATATTGCTGTTTTTTTAAGTTACAGTCACCACTTAGCGTATTTTTAGCATTTTAGATTTAAAAAACTTATTAACTTTATATTATTACTATTATTAATTATGACATAATGCTTTGCACTTGATATTATTTTTATTTTTACTTTTTAAATTATTTTATTCACTTTACCTCCTTGTTGAAGTGCTATCACTCCTCCCTTCCCAGTTCCACCCTTCCTTTCTCCCATCTCCCATTTTTTCTCAAAAAGGGGGAACTTCTTTACCCATTGACCCCAGCTCATCAAACTGCATCATGATCTGTTCTCTTCGCCTGGACAAGGCAGTTCCACCAGGGGGAAATGATGAAAAAGCTGATCAGTGAGTCTGTGTGTGATGTAGTCTCCATTTCCCTTACTAGAGGACCAATTTTGTTAATTTTCATACTCTCCCTTTGCCATTTAGTTTGCTAAGGATTTGTCTATCTTGGTTTTTTTTGTTGGTTTTTTTTTTCCCCAAGAAGCAGCTCTTAGTTTCATTGATTCTTTGTATCTTTTTCTTTGTTTACAATGTATTGATTTCAGCCCTGAGTTTAATTATTTACTGTCATATACTCATCATTAGTGTGTTTGTTTTCTTTTATTCTAGACCTTTCCAGTATGCTGCCAAGTTACTAGTATGGTATCTCTCCAATTTCTTTATGAAGGCTTGCAGTGCTATGACCTCTCCTCTTAGCACTGCTTTCATTGTGTTCTATAAATTTGGGTATATTGTGCCTTCATTTACATTGGCTACTAGAAAGTATTTAATTTCTTTCTTTGTTTCTTCCATGACCCAATGGTCACTGAGTAAGGAATTGTTCAATTTCCATGAGGTTGTAGGCTTTCTGTTGTTTCTGATATTGTTGAGTTCTAGCTTTAATCCATGTGGTCTGGTGCGATGCAGCGGGTTATTTCAATCTTATATCTGTTGAGGCTTGCTTTATGACCAAGTATATGGTCAATTTTGGAGAAGGTTCAGTGAGGTGCAGAGAAGAAGGTATATTCTCTTGTGTTTGAATGAAATGTTCTGTATAGGCCCGTTTGCTTCATTATGTCTGTTAGTTTCTTCATTTCCCCATTTAGTTTCTTTCTTGAACTTTCCATTGGAGAGAGTAGGGTTTTGAGGTCTCCCACTATTAATGGGGAGGGTTCTTTGTGTGGTTTAAACTTTAGTAAAAAATGAGGATTTCCTTGCGTATGGGGCATAGATATTCAGAATTGAAATGTCATCTTGGATTTTTTCTTTGATGAGTATGAAGTGTCTTTCTCCATCTCTCTTGATTAATTTTGTTTGAAGGTCTATTTTTATTAGACATGAGAATGGCTACTCCAGTTTTCTTCTGAGGGGTGTTTGCTCAGAAAACCATTTTTTAACTCTTTATGCTGAAATAATGTCTATCGTTATTGGTGAGGTGTGTTTCTTGTATGCAGCAGAAAGTTGGGTCCTTTTTTCGTATCTATTCCATTAATCTGTGTCTTTTTGCTGGGGATTTGATGCCATCATGCTGAGAGGTATTCATGACCAGTGGTTTTTATTTCCTGTTATTTTGATGTTGTTGTGGTAGAGTGTTTGTGTGTGATTCCCTTCTTTTGGTTTTGCTGATGTGTAGTTATTTATCACGTATGTTTTCTTGGCTGTAGTTGGCTTCATTGGGTTAGAGTTTTCTTTCTAGCATCTTCTATAAGGCTGGATTTGTACACAGGCACTGTTTATATTTGTTTCTGTCATTGAATGTCTTGTTTCCTCCCTTTATGTTGATTAAAAGTTTTGATGAGTATATTAACCAGGTCTGACATCTGTGGTCTCTTAATGTCTGTAATAGATCTATCTGGCTTTTAGAGTTTTTTGGCTTTAGAGTTTCGGATGATAAGTCAAGTGTAAATCTGATATGTTTGCTTTTATATGTGTCTTGGCCGTTTTCCCTTGCAGTTCTTAATATTCTTTGTTTGTTCTATGCATTTAGTGTTTTGGTTCTTATGTGGTGGTGTTATTTTGTTTTCTGGTCCAATCTATTTGTTGTTCTATATACTACCTGTGTGTTTATAAGCCTCTCTTATTTTAGGTTGGGGGAATTTTTTTCTGTGATTTTGCTGACAATATTTTCTGGGCCTTAGAGCTGGGAGTCTTTTCCCTTCTTTTATTCCTATTATTCTTAGGTTTGGTCTTTTCATAGTGTCCCAGGTTTATTGGATGTTTTGTGTCAGCAGCTTTTTAGATTTAACATTTTCCTTGACATTTTCAATTTCTTCAATATATTCTACTCCTGAGATTCTGTCTTCCATCTTTTGTATTCTGTTGGTGATACTTATGTCTGTAGATCCTGTTCTCATTCTTAGGTTTCCCACCTCCAGAATGGCCTCAGACTGCATTTTCTTTATTGTTTCTAGATTCATTTTTAGGTCCTGAACAGTTTTATTCATTTCCTTCTCGTGTTTAATTTTAATTTCCTTTATTTCTTTAATGTCTTTAAGTGATTTGTTCAGTCTGTTCTTCCTGTTTGATTGCATTTTCCTGTGCTACTTTGAGAGCTTTATTTTCCTCTTTTAAGGCCTCTATCATTTTCATAACCTCAGTTTAAAATTATTTTCCTATGCTTCAGGTGTGATTGAATCTCCAGGGCTTGCTGTGGTAAGACCACTAGTTTCTGGTGGTACCATATGGCCCTACGTTTTGTTGCTTATGTTCTTACTCTTGTCTCTAACCATTTGGTTGACTCTGGTGTTTGCTGGTGGTGGTCACTCCACTGGCTTCACTGTCTGTTTCCCAGGTGGGCCAGGCATATGAAGAATGGATGGAAAGATCTCTTAGCTAAATGCTGCTCCAGCACCCTGCAGGCATCCTTGGGATGGTGGACAATAGGGCTTGGATCCTAAGACCTGCTCACTTCTGCTAGGTTCACTGTCTTTGACCCTGATGGTCCAGGCAAATGGGGAACAGAGAGAAAGATAAGCAAGTTGAAGGCTGCTTCAGTCCCACAGGCCCCCTTGGGATGGGTAATAATGGGAATGATGAGACAATGTGCCCATCTCCCTTCTGCTGGGCTCAGTGTCTGTGACCTAGGTATGCTGGGCAGATGGGGAGCAGGAGGAAAGATCACAAAGCAGAAAGCTGGTTTGGTGCCACATGGGCTTCCTCAAGATGGGGGAGAATGGGCCTTGGGTCCTGCTCCCAGCTCACCTTTGCTAGATTTGCTGTCTCTGCTGGGCTCCATGTCTGTGAGAGCTTGGTGTCTATGACCCAGGTAGGCTGTGAAGATGTGAAGCAGGCAGAAAGATCTCCAAAGTTGTTCTGGTGTTACACAGTCTTGAGATTGGATACAACGCTCTTGGTATTATTGTAAATGAGAATTTACATACAAATTTGCCAGAGATTACAGTTTTATAAACTTTCCTCCTGTTAAGGGCTGAGAAAAAAAAAACTGCCATAATACTGTAATCACAAAATCAGTCATAGACAATACGTAACCAAATGAGTGTGCAATTTTCCAGTATAGAGTTGTTTATAAAAGCAAATATTTAAAGATTTGATTTGCAGGTTATAGCTTTCTGACACCTAAGGTAAATGTAAAATTGCCACGATAAAAGCCAGGTGTGCTCTGTGAAAAAAATGTCAAGCATAAAAATCACTAGAAAAGACAGAGAATAGTAAGAAACAAGAGTGTCATGAATGATAAATTTACAAAATTAATAGTTAATTTCATCTGCCATTTCCCAAAGGAAAGCATTATAACTTTTATTCTTGGTAATCATCTCTAAATTCTCCCTGCTACTCTTTACAGGAGTTTTGTATGTGTGCGTTCCTATATGAATTTTCATGTGTGTGTATAGATGCCATTCGTGCAGATACAAGTGCCTGTGTGTGCTTTTACAAGTGGAGAACAGAGGTAAAACTTCCTTTATACTAATACTGAGGGGCCCTCCACTGTATTTTCAGAGAAAACAGATTTCACTGGGAACTGAGGCTCACAAATTAGGCTAGGCTGATTAGCCATTGAGTACATGGGATTTACCTTTTATTGTTCCTTCAAGGCTAAGGAATACAGAAAGATGGATCCCAATATGCCTGTTTTATTTTCTGTGGAGACTAAGAATCAATCTCAGATCCTCACACTTGTAAAGCAAGCCTTTTAAACACTAAGATGGCCCCCCAAATCACACACAGTTCCCAGTGTATGGGGAGGAAATTCTGGTTATGATAAAGTTTTGTAAGAAAACAAAATGGAATATTTTGCCTAACAATTAACTGAAATATAAATTTTGCTCCATATAAGAACAAAAGTGACAAACGGTTGCTGAGTTACCTGTGTCTGAAGACCTTATAGAATGTGAATACAGTAATAGCATGTTAGCTTTGTTGAAATCATTCTGAAATACATGAATGCTATACTCTAGTTCAAAATTAGTGTAAAATTTTACTACTCAATGCTCTGATTTAAAACTTTATTGTTATTTATTATTAGATAAAGTAATTCCTATTGTTTTTTAAATACTTAACATTTTTGGTATATTATATATATATATATATATGTACACACATATATATAATTTTGAAATTAATTGTAACCTTTTTTGTTTGTTTGTTTGTTTAGATGTGTGGGTAGTCTGCAGATGTATCCAAAAGGGTCCCAGATTGTAAATAAGCAAGCATGATATTGACTGAATACCCACCTAAGCATTTTTTAAAATTCACTGGAACAGAGAAAACAGATGAGAGTTTCTTCATCCTCCTCCTATAAAATCAACCTACCTATTTTTGATTAGGTACTTGTTTTTGCTTTATTTTTCCTGCTGAAAAAAGGACTTAAGGCCAAACCTATGTATAGGATTATTTTAATTTTACTTATTCAAAAACCAAAACAAATCAAAACACAAACATACAAAAAAATAACACTGTACGATATTACCATTTCCTTCCTGGTGGCTGACAAACATACCAATCATGAAAAAACCTTCAATGACACTTGTATTTAGAGTACATAATTATTTCTGCAATGTCTATTATTGGATTCTTTTATTATTTCTTACAAAGCACTTACTTGCAAATATTACATTTTTATTTTTTGTAAATAGCATTAAGTTTTTACCTGAATAAAAGTTCTTAAAGGCACCTTTTTGTATGTTCTACTCACCACTATTGCACAGACTTGAGCATGATACCACTTTGTCATCAATATGGTAAGAAGTACACTGCATGAAAATTTGCTATTGAGGACAGTTAAAATACTTGAAAAAAGTCTAATTTTCCAAGTTTGAAGGACACTTAAAATAGAGGCAATAACAACTTAAAAATTCACTTATAAAAGACCCAGGTTGGGATGATCAATCCTTGCTTAGATGGACAAATGGGATGGACATTGAATGTAGGGGAAAACAAGCAACAGGAAAGGAGCATACCAAAGAGGGCCTCTGAAAGAATCAATATAGCAATGTATCAAAGCAGATATTAAGACTCACAACCAAGCCTTCAGCAGAGGCCAGGGAATAATATGAGAAAAGGGCGAGTTAGTAAGGCTCGGCGAGGACAATAGCTCCACAAAGACCAAATAGATCAGAGCACAGGGTTCTTTTACGAGACTGTTTCTCCAACCAAGCACCATGTATGGATATAACCTAGAACCTCTACTCGGATGTGGCCCATGGTAGCTCAGTATCCAACTAGGTACCATAGTAAGGGGAACAAAGACTATTTCTGTCATGAAATCAATGGGTGGCTCTTCGACCCCCCCCCCCCCCGCAGAGTAACAGCCTAGCTAGATCCCAGAAGAGGACATTGCAGCCAGCCCTGAAGAGATATGATAAGCTAGGGTCGGATGGAAGGGGAGGAGGTCCTCTCTAATCAGTGGATTTGGAGGGGGGCAGGGAGGAGTTAAGGGAGGAATGGGGAGAGTGGGAGGGAATGAGGGAGGGGGCTACAGCTGGGATACAAAGTATATAACCTGTGATTAATATAAAAATGAATAAATTACATTAAAAAACTATCTAGGATCCAGAAATATTAAATAAATATCCACAAATATTAAATAAAAGAATCTATTTCAATTAATGGAAAACATAAACCTTCTGAGAAGAATATCCTTGAACTAATCGGTGGTTGGTACTGATGTTGGAAGACAATGTAACAAGCCTAAGTCTGCTTTATGATATGAGCTCGCCGTCAAAGAGGGGAAAGGCTTTCTCACATAAAAAGGTATAGCCGTTTTAAAATTTCTCTCCTTTTCTTGAAATTCTCTGTCATTCTGAGCAACGGGCTCTGCATTTACTGGATACTATCACATTTCTTAGCCACCACTATGAAACTTTAATTCTCATTCTCATATTTAATGTTAAGGAATGCAGTAGAACGATTGCCTTGTTTTTATTTGTGTTACACACATGATAGGAGAGTCTGTTGGTATTACTAAGACACACATTTGTGTCAGTTTTGGGAGAATTATACTTCACAGACTTCTTTGGGAAATCTGTCAAGTGATAACAAATATATATTATTTCAACAGTTTGCCAATTATCCTGATCTTTAAAATATACAAATCAAAAATTTAGTTAATAATAAAATTTAATATTTCATTAAAATTTTGAATGTTATGTAAGTTGGGAAGATAAGTACAATTGGAAAAAGAACTTATTTTCAATATCTTTTGCAAAATTAAAATGTATTATAGCTTGGGTCTAGGAAAGCAGCTAGTTTCTAAAACACCATGTAACTATGAAGGTCTGAATTTGATACATAACCCACACATAAGCAAAAGCATACTATGGTCTTTCTTGCTTAAGATAACATTGCTGTAGAGGGAGAGATTAAGAATTTTGAGGATTTCTGGTCAAGCAGCAAATCTTAGGTCTCAGTGAAATACATTATATCAACCAACAAGGTGGTTCTTGAGAACAAAAGCTAAGCTGGGCTTCCGTTCTCCATGTGCACGTACACACACTTAGATGCACACTACCCTCATTCACCTATTTGTCCTCAAACACCACAAACACAGTCACCCTCATGAATGCATTAGAAATATTATTAGTCACAGTTAATTAAAGCATTAGCTGTATTTTAGGTGACGAAAGTATCAATTCACACTGAGATGATTAACGAGTATCTAGAATCCTAAGAAATAGGCAAATTATTTCGAGCATGACATAAAATAACATTAATGGATGTTGGAAAGCCAGTTTGTTGATCAGTGAAATTTGCTAAAAAGATCGAGCTCTGAGTACCATCCTCTATAAATAAAAAAATAAATAAGTGGGAAAAGGTGGCAAGTTAGTACAAGAGTGTCAAGCAGTGTTCTAGATAGAAATATGCTGTATTTATGGATGTCTATAGATGGTGAGGAAAGTTAGAAAGGTACAGGAAAACCTAAAACATTGTCAGTTTTAATAACATACATGGTAGAATTCCATAAAATTTCAAATGAAGAAATAATAACATCTTTAACCATTGAAATGAGGGAATGGCTGGGTCATGCAATTCACAATGTAACAGAGATATGACCTGGGATACTGCATTGATGTACAAATTAACAAAATCAAAAGAACTTTGCATATTTTCTACTGCTCTTCAAGGAGATTCAACACTTCTCCAGTGATATCATTTTCATTGTTAAATAATATTCATCATTTTAAAATCTAACAATTTATATCAGCTTCATAAACATGTTTCTGTTCTAAATACTATTTTTCAAATAATATTAAAGTTATCTATAGATAACAATTGTACTGTATTAGTTTTTAAATGTACCAAACTGCATGAAATGTGTACTTTTTAAACTATTAGAAAGTGATGATTTTGATCAAATGGCAATCACTTGTAGGCTGCATTATAAATATAAAAAATCAAAGTCCATGAAATTTGACAGTAATTTATAAGTTTGAAAGTGTTCATTCTTAGAATATTTCCAAAGCTATCTTTATTTAATAATAAAAGTCTTTAAAATATAATGAAAATTAATGCATGTGTTTAATTTTTAAAAAAATCCATGTGTCAAACTATTTTTAAAACAATTTTATTTTATGCAAAATATATTGTTCACAGAAGACTCACAAATGTGTGCATATAGTTTCTTGGCATATGTCAAAGTATTCTATGATTTTTTCAGCCTTCAGAGATATGTTTTGATGACTCTTTGCATTTCAGTCATAACATTTTTCTAAAACACAACTGTAATTACTTATTTGAACAAGTTCTAAAATATTCTTTCCAAGTGTTAAATCCTGTCATTATGATGATTTCTTAAAGAATTGTAAAAAGTATGGAATCGAAATAATATATTTAAATTCTACATTTGATTAAATTGCTCCAATCACAACATACAATAAAAGAAATAGAAGTCTTATATAATCAGGAAATAGTTTGTGGAACTGTCAGGGGGGGAAAAAAACCACATTGTTGCCGTAATTTTAATTACAGGGAATTATAAAGAGACACTCAGAAGGCTGATCCTTGTGACAGGGTATACGGCTACTGGAGAACGAAGCCACCAAGGAAAGGACGGATTGGCCTCATGAAATGCTATTCCCACTTTAAAATAAAGCTCCATATGTCTTAAATGTGGGATCTCTTCAGGAGCACACTGGCTGGCTCTGAATACCATTACATGGCAGAGGGAGAGGGAGCCTTCTAAGGGAGCGAAGCCCCAACTATTCAGTTTCATAGAGCAAATTCAGTGTCTTCAGATGGCAATTTTAAGCAAATGGGTAGGCAGTGCAGGCTGTGGAAAATTGGTATCATGCACTCCCCGTGGCTTGTACCACTTAGTTGCTGAGCCGCAGAATTTAGCCTGTGTAGAGCTTCTGGGTGGTAGTGAAGACTGGGACTACTCTAAGGGAAACGAAGTTGATGATGTTCACCCAAGCATCCCGGCAACCCAAACTTTGCAACCATTTGTATGAGTGCAGTACAAAGGCTAAGGGAAAAGTTCAACAATTATCAGAAAGCAGAGAAAAGGCTATATATAGAAGACCTCTTTTAGTTTAATGCTGTTGTCTCTGGTTAATTATCATGCAGGCAGCTGTTAAAGAGACAAATGCCAATATGTAGGTTTTGTGCCAAATGAAAAAAAAAAAAAGGATTGATTCTTCCTTATGAAGATATTCTAGTTCTCACAAGGCACTATGTGACTAATGTACACTGCTTTGTGTAGCATCTCAGCTTGATTTCTCCCCTTAGGACTCAGAGATTTAATCACACTACAATCATGTTCTTTTTTTTTTCCTAGAAAATTTACGTATAAAATACCTTAGGCAAAATAATACAGTAGTCTTTTCCTAGTATTACTTCAGATTTTTAATTTGACTTTAACTATTTATTTTTAAAATATGCTTACTCTCAAATTATAGCATACAGATTAACGTTTTGTACAATATACATATTTTCTTCCACACATGGTCCTAAATTAAATGTACTAAAATAAAGCATGATGTTTTCCAAGGTTTTTACATTCAGTGGGTATGGCATTACAAGGCCACAAACAAAATGAGCACATCAGTGTCATAATGGTCAGGTACAGAGACTTGGAATTCACTTGGGCTTTAACACTGCTTCGTGCATGAATATGACCTTCAGCCGATGCATGAAGCATACTAATAAACAGTATTGCTTTGTAACTACGGGCTAAAAGACTATCAGGGCCATTTGTTCTGGCTTGCCAGGATTGTGTATTGATAACAATGAGACTGAATGTTTGCACCTGGTTTCAGTGAGCCCCTAGAGAATTCTGATGTTATAACCAGCTATCCAGCAGAAACATGTTGCATGGCCAGCTAAATGCAACTCGCTAGCCAAAATATCATTCTGGAACCTCAGTTCCAGGATGTGTCATGCATATATCATTAATTTCTGATCCATGAAAAGAACATACATTATTCCATGATACTTAGAAATAGACTGATTAGAACTGGGCTCTGATTTATAGAATCCGATTTTTTGAAAGCCTTCACCATGAATAGTCTTTGATTGCAACATTGATGCTTATTTTATTTTATTTATGTGTTGCATATATTTCTTCTAATATAGATCTATAAATATTTTTTATGTGTTTTTAATATTCTTAAGCAGTCAGCCCCTTTTCAAGAGTCTAAGTTGAGTGATAGAGGTCATGAAATGACAGAAACATTGCTATTTACTATCTCTTGACTAAGCCTTGTCAAATTATCTGTACAGACTTCTGAAACACTGATAGGGTATGATTTCTTAAGTGTCTCAGTAAACTATTTGGTGTCAAGGATACTACATTAGGCCGTTATTTTCTTACTATGTCCTCTATGGGGATCAGGTTCTTCCCTTTTGATATTATTTATCAAATA
The DNA here is from genome assembly GCA_028658305.1 of Pachyuromys duprasi. NCBI lineage: Eukaryota > Metazoa > Chordata > Mammalia > Rodentia > Muridae > Pachyuromys > Pachyuromys duprasi. The sequence continues at coordinate 36,934,914 of CM053745.1, read as the reverse complement.
CAGTTCCTTGTCCTTTAAGAATAGAGAACACTGTAAGCTGTCACCCTGACAACACCAAGATTTTTTTTTTTTTTGGCGGGGGGAGGTAGGGCGGGCTTCCTTAGGTTTCCTGCAAAATATCACTTTGTAAATGGAAATTTCTCAGGTCCAATAGAAAATCAGTATCTGCTCAACCTCCAAATATCTATGACTTAATGTGACTGTGATTTCCAGATCCACTTTTTTACAAAGGCCCTCGCAAAAAAAAAAATGCAAAAAAGCCAGTCATGCTCCAGTTGATGGCATTATGAAATGGAATAAATCATGCTCATTCTTGTGAATGGACTGTGGACTAACATGGTAGGGAAGACTAAATCAAGGTATGAAATTATTTCATTTCCCAAGAAGGATATAACAACTCCAGCACAAATTAATATGAAATGAGATGCTGCTCAAAAGACATACATGTAGTCATAAGATGAAAATTTTCATATACTTTGAATTATTCATGGTGCACATATCAGAAAATGAGTATCTTGGGATAATGTTGGAACTCTGTTACCACCAGATGTAACAAATAATATTGTGTAAAACTACAGGCCTGGTTTCACAGCCCAAATGATATACAAGCATCCATAAGCATGTGATTCATATTTTCCAGAATCTGCTACTCAGAAGGGCTATCAGAAAGTTGAACTCATTCTTATATGAAGCACAACCTCAAAAGAAATTATTGGAGAAATGCAGGTTTTCACTCTCTGGTTGTGTACACCTCTCCATCTCCAATGGGACAAGTAACTGAATCTGGACAACTTACAGCAGACCTCACACTGGGTGACCCTATGCACCTATATTCACAGTGATACAGCAGAACAGTTTTATGCTTCTAAATCTATCACTAAATGTTTCTTTCTCCAAAGGGACACTTTTTTCCCCCAATGAGACAAAAAATATTTTCTGTCTAACAACAAATATACTGAAGCGCTTCATAATTCTTCCCAATAACTACCACTATATCATAACTGCCATGACTAAGCAGATGTAAGTTGATAGCAATCATTAAGAGGAGGTAAGAGTGTTAGACTTTTATTATCAGGTAATAGCTATAGAACCAAGAGTCTAGTAGTCAACTCTGGTACTTCCTGTTCCCACTATTGATAATACAATTTAAAAATATGATTTGTGAGAACAAACGTTCTATAAGAGTTAATATATAAATTACACTTTCAGACAATGAATGCAGATTTATGGAAGTGGGGATAATTTTGCATGAATTACGGAGGAGAAAATGAACACCAGCTGTGGCCTTCACACCAGCTTTACCAGAAAGGGAGATAGTTTATTCATCTTCCTCTACGTTTCCTCTAAAAAAGGGAGGCTCAAGGAAATGATAGACTACTTTTGGAAATTATATGTAGTATTTTTCAATAAAACATGAGTTTCAGAGATAGAATATTATGGTCACTACCAGAAAACTCTCCACTCTTCTGCAGAAAGACACCAATTGTCATTATTTTACTTTTCTGTAAAATAATGTCCATTTTTTTATACTGAAAACAAACTTACTGAGGTTTACTGAGTTTCCCTGTGACAAAACAAAGCAATAGTACTAAACAAAAACAAGTTTTTAAGACTCAAACATTTTAACAGGCAAGAACTCACTGGGCTGGGATAATTTTTCTTAAGAAGCAGTGCTACAATCTGATAATTTTGTGTTACCATTTGAGGCTCATCCTGCCTCCTGAAGTTCCAAACTTGCCTTCCTTTACACTCAATAAATATTTTGTAATTAAAACTGTGGAGTTATTTAGTTCTTGAGCAAGGAGGTACCTTCATGCATTGATTGATTAACTTCCTTGTCACAATGACTAAATATTGGACAGAGATTATTTGACAGCAGAAGGATTTATTTTGATGCTCTGTTTCAAAGGGGTTAGCTCATTATTATTGGCTCTGTGTTTTGAGCAGAACAGGAAGAGGGTAGAATCATGTACTTGTGGAAAGCTGTTTATTTCCTAGCAGATGAGGAAGCAGAGTGTTAAAGTGAACATTCTTCGAAAAATACATCCACGAAGATCTGGTCCCACTTTTCTAGTTCCTCCTGAAAGGTACTGCTTCCTAATGTTTCCACCTACAACTGCCTAAACAGCATTTCTAACTGGGGACCAAGCATTCAGAACATGATAGTGTTAAAGATATTTCATACTCAATCCTTAATAGTCTCCATTACAAACTGTCACAAAAACCCAACAGAGCATTTGGCTGGCTCTGCCTACAGGGAGCAAGGTCAACTGGCCTGATACGTTTTAAATTTTTTTAGCTCAGAACCCCCAAAACCTAGTTTTTAATTCTCTGGTCTCTCATCTCTTGTGCCACTACAAGCAATTACCAGATTCTACACCAAACCCCAGGCAGAAGAGTGTTACTGATCATGGGCGCAGGGACCAACTCAAAGCACAGTAAAATCTCTCCACCTTACGAAAACTATATTAAATATTTAAATCTCCAATATTTGTTATAACGTTTATCAGAGCTGTTCATTACCTCTACACATTTAAAAATATTTTATAAATGCCTATATTCTTTAATCAGATAATATCCTGATTCATTTGGTTTATAAAATGCAGTGGTTTGATTAAATATGCTTTTAAATTTTAACTGCTTTGCTGTCATACTTTGTAAATTTTCATTAAATTGTTCTGAATTCTAAAGATATTTTTTTGAAATTTCAGCATTGCTTCCACTAAAGTTACTGAGGGTCTCTAACTCTGACTCTAAGGAAGTGTTGCACTGACTGAGTTACCCATCGGAGCCAGCAGCTTGGGACTTTCATTTTCTTTCAATGGAGATACAGTATATATTTTTATTTCTAAACCTTTCGTTCTTTGTCTTAGGAACTCCTTTTGAAGATCTGAATTCCACAGAACTTCTTGATGTAAAGTAACAAGATTTGAAAGTCTAAAGTTGAAGATGATTTGAATATAAGAACTAGTTGAGACTGTGTTCTGGCGCATGCCTTAAATCCCAGCACTTGGGAGGCAGTGGCAGAAATATCTCTTTTGAGTTTGAGAATAGCATGGTATACATAGTGAGTTGCAGGATAGCTAGAGCTTCATTGCTTTATAGTAAGACCCTGTCTCAGAAAAGCTAAAAGCCAAAAACAGAGACAGAGAAACAAAATAAAACCAGAAAAACATCAGTTAGAAAATATCTTACCACAAAATCTAAAGTATTAATTTTAAAATCTTCTAAGCATCGTTGTTGCTAGAGATTTTGATGTAAGACTGATTCTCATTTATTACTATATTTTAAGAAATAAATTATCCATTTTTATTTACGTATATGATTGTTTTGCCTGCATGTATGTATGTGAAGCACATGTTTGCTTGGTACCTGCAGAGTCTAGAAGAGGACACTAGACCTAGTGAAAATACAGTGATGTAGGCTTCTGAGCCAAGTGATCTTAACCGGAGAACCATCTCTCCAGACCCTATACTATTTCTATATATGCTTTTAGTTAAATTTTTATTTTTTAATATAATTACAGCTTATTCACTTTGTATGCCAGCTATAGCCCCCTCCCCCATTCCCTCCCAATCTCACCCTCCCTCCCTCATCTCCTCCTATGCCCCTCTCCAAGTCTACTGATAGGCAATGTCCTCCTCTCCTTCCATCTGAGCCTAGGTTATCAAGTCTCATCAGGACTGGCTGCATTATCATCCTCTGTGGCCTGGTAAGGCTGCTGCCCCCTCAGGAGGAGATAATCAAAGAGCTAGCCACTGAATTCATGTCAGAGACAGACCCTGTTCCCCTTACTAGGATATCCATATGGAGACTGAGCTGCCCTGGGCTACATTTGAGCAGGGGTTCTAGGTAATGTCCATGAATGGTCCTTGGTTGGAGTATCAGTCTCAGAAAAGATCCCTGTGCCCAGATAATTTGGTTCTGTTGCTCTCTTTGTGGAGCTCCTGTTGTCTCCAGGTTATTGTTATATTATTTTTAACCACAGAGAAAAAATTTAAGACAGTTTCCTACTGTGATGTTTTGATGACAAAACATTCAAGTGTTTTCTAAGATATAAAATCAGTTGCTTTAGAATCAAACTGTCATTTTGTTTTGATGATATTTACGAAATCCTCTCCTTATTGATGTCGGTCTAGCTATTATATTTTTAATTTATTAAAAAAGTTTATCATTTATTTTAATCTATAATAAATAAAACTTCTGTTATGTAATATGAAAATCATGCCCAAGTGATATTTCATATGTTTAGCATCTGCAAAAGTCTCTTAAAAATTAAATATATTCTTATTTTAGCATGACATTACTGGACAGAAAAGAAAAAAATGTTATATTTCTTTCAAATATAAAAGAGGTGAATGAGAAATTAAAAATGTTTCTCTTTTATCACTCAGGCAAATTTTTAGTAAATAAAACTATTGTAAGTTTAATCACATATTTTCATAATAAATAAGTGTTGAGAAAAGAAAGCCTTAAATTTTAAACTTTGCTTTTCATTTTTCTGTTACAAGCAATGCTAATTGCCTTTACGAGACAAATGTTAAGCTTATATTAGATGTTGATCATTAAGGAACTTACAGAAAAACTGACCTTGAACAGTTTACTGTAGAGACACTGGCATACAGATATAACACAGAGCAGATGGGATGTGATAATTTCCTACTTGTAGTTAAATACTGTGAAAAAGGTTGTAGTACTTGAGAACGATTTCATCCATATTTACATCGCATCTGCTGTGCATGTTTAGAAGTAATTCACTAAATTTGTATAGTTTTAGGATTTTCTAAATTGGTACACATCATTTGACCTACTGTACTTTAAGCAATCACATAGTTGGAGTAAAATCTTAGCTAATTAAAAAGGGGGGGAAGGATTTGAAGGGGAATAGTGAAACCTAAACTTTACTTCTGTTATTAACATTATGTCTTAATTGAAAACCTGTAAACATAACCCAATAGATATACGAAAATTATTTGTTGAATTTATCTGCTGCTAAAGATGGGATGATTTTATCATTGTGTCATCTCTACTGATGGTGAATAGTAAACTGGAAAGGCAGAGGAAATAAATCTCTGCTTTTCCTCTAAGTTTCTTTTGCTCAGATGGTTTTATTGCAGCAAGAGAAAATCCATTATGATGGCTAACATTGTGATGATGACTGACTTTAACTTTAAAACCCTCTATGTTAAGCAAAATTAGATCTCTGAATATTCAGGGCTGTTAAGGGTTAATATTTTATGGCTGTTCCAGTTTCTGTAAACAAGCCAGTTTTGCAGCAGAGGACTGGTTTTACTTTTACAGGGAGTCAGATGTCTTTGGGTATGGGTGATCTTAAATTGTTGTTTTATATTTTTCCGCTTCAAAAGCTTCTTCTGGAGTTGCTTTATGGCTTCCCATCTTTAGACCCAAACATTCTTGTTTAAAGGTTTCCTCCAAAATCTCTGCACCATGTCATGCAGGCTGTCAGATTATATGACAGAAAAAGAAGAGCAAAACAAGGCAAAACAATAAACCATATCCAATGGGGATTGTCGCTGCTCATTTCATGCTCTTTTTGGTTTTGGTTTAATTCCTTAAATCTTTTGTTCAAGTACGAATCTTATCTAAGATTTGTAAGATTATTATGTCTCTACATTTGTAAGTTTATTGCGAATGGTTAAAGATCTACAAAATTTTTAACAAAATATTAAACCTTATACCAAGAAGGTTGACAGGTGAAAATCTTCATATAGGTAATCTGACTTAATTACAGAGAACTGTATGTATAACTTGGATTCAACTCTTTCTGAAAGAAATTGATGTTTTTGAATAATAGCGGATCTCTAAGATATTTTGGATTGTGATGGACGTTCGTGTGGTGATTTTGTCCTGAAAATAACAATAGATAAGGAAAAAATAACAAAAATTAAGGATTATGAAAATAAATTGGGAACAACACTGAAAAGGCTATGATGATTAAAAACATTTCTAATTTTCAGTCAAGGCAACTTAATGAGGTTTTGTTTACTGTATTCATTAACTCTGCTCTTTTGAAAACTGTGGCTAAATAACAGGTCTTCTGGATGTCAGTTTTATCTCAGAATAGTTTCATGGTTGTATAAATAAAGGCCAAAATGTTTGTCCTTGCATGTTAGCAAAATTCATTGAGTCTGCAAAAGTCATTGGTTTGATACATATGAAGATTCTTTTAATAATTTTGCTAATTTCAGTGTTCGCTTCTAGTTTAGGGCTATAACCAGAAATATTCCTGAGATAGTAAAATGTACCAGCTCAGGGCCCAGAAACTAGGCCTGAAAAATCCATTCAAAAGGGCCAAGACATAAAATGTTGCCAGAAGCAGAAGCAAGAATGAAAGTTTCGAAAAAGAAGCTATCTCAAAACAACAACACATTTAGAACAGGCCATCTTCTGGCTTATGGCGATTTGCTTCTGGCCAGGTTTTGATGCCAACCTGACAGTCACTATCAGAGACCGGCATCCTTATGTGAATCTTCTGATTAAACATACAACTTATATCCACTCATAAGTGAGTATATACCGTGTGTGTCTTTCTGCTTCTCAGATACCTCACTCAGGATGATCTTTTCTAGATCCTACCATTTGCCTGCAAATTTCATGATTTCCTTGTTTTTAATTGCTGAGTAGTATTCTATTGTGTAAATGTACCACAATTTCTGTATCTATTCCTCCGCTGAGGGACTTCTCGGTTGTTTCCAGATTCTGGCTACTACAAACAAAGCTGCTATGAATATGGTTGAACAAATGTCCTTGTTGTGTACTTGAGCATATTTTGGATATTTGCCTAGAGTTGCTTTGATTTACATCTCCCTGATGACTAAGGACATTGAATGTTTCTCTGCCATTCTATATTCTTCTACAGAGAATCCTCTTTAACTCTGTACCTCATTTTTTTATTGGATTACTTGTCTGTATACCTAAAGAAGCTAAGCAAGAAGAAGAACCCAGGGTAAGATGCTCAATCCTCACTCTGAAAGACAAACCAGATGGTCATTAGAAGAAGGAGAAAACAGGAAACAGGACAGGATCCAACCACAAGGGGCCACACTGAAAGACTCTACCCAGCAGTGTATCAAAGCAGATGCTGAGACTCATAACCAAACTTTTGGCAGAGTGCAGGGAAACCTATAAAAGAAGGGGGAGATAGTAAGACCTGGTGAAGACATGAAGTCCACAAGGAGAGCAACAGAACCAAAATATCTGGGCACAAGGGTCTTTTCTGAAACTGGTATTCCAACCAAGGAGCATTCATGGATATTACTTAGAACCCTGCTCAGATGTAGCCCAGGGAAGCATGGTATCCAAGTGGGTATTCTAGTAATGGGAACAGGGACTGTCTCTGACATGAATTCAGTGCCTGGCTCTTTGATCACCTCCCCCTGATGGGGGAGCAGCCTTGTCAGGCCACAGAAGAGGACAATGCAGCCAGTCCTGATGAGACCTGATAATCTAGGGTCAGAGGGAAGGGGAGGAGGACATCGCCTATCAACAGACTTGGAGAGGGGCATGGGAGGAGATGAGGGAGGGAGGGTGAGATTGGGAGGGAATGGGGGAGGGGGCTATAGCTGGCATACAAAGTGAATATACTGTAATTAATATAAAAAATTTAATTAAATAAATATGACTTACAAAAGACCAGCAAAATTTTGATATCATGAGATAAGTTTGGACCAGAGTTTTACACAGACTGAGAAAGTATAGAGCTGGAGATAAAGAATAACAGGATTGAAATACAAGGTAAGCTAGGATGGAAAAGGACAGAAACAATTTAAAAACAGTGAAGGAAATAAAAATCCAAGGAGTTAGGAACACATCTATTAGCACCAAAAACTGAGATATTCTTATCTTATGATGTAGTAAGACAATGGCCTGAACAGTTTGATAAGAGCCTATGTCTCTTTTTACCTTAGGTATATGCAATCTACTTACTTGAAAAGATAAACTGGCCTCTTTACCTTTGCTCATATTGTTAAGGTTTAGCTATTTGGATAAACTTAGTCATACTGTTATATCTCATACTGATTATATATTCTATAACACATTATATATAAATATAAAACATATATTATGTACTGGTGCTTTATAAACAGATAAAATATTAAGATCCACTGTGTCTATGGGCTGCATTTATGATTTGAAGTTGTTATGCCAGAATCACGAGACCCTTACAGACCACCAGCAGACTACCTGATGCAAAAGCAAGAGAGTTTTATTCTAAGAGCTATCGAACTTGGGACCCAAGTCTCACTGGTGCAGCAGTAGAGAAGTTGGACCCTGAACCCTGAGTGAACAGGGTTATTAAAGGCAAAAACTGCAAGCAGGGGATTTTCATGACAGCCAGCAGGGGATTTCATGCCTTGGCATTAGAGGATTGGGTAAAAGTCATAGGAGTGAGATGACCCTCTAGCTAAGGCACACACTCACAACTGCCATCCTTCTAAACTACATCTGGAACATTGGGGAGAATTTTCCTAACCAATTCTCATTGATTGTTGCCAGGGAGATTGTCTCTATTTTCTAGCAAGTATTTATTCTGTGATATTTCCTGGAGGTTGTTGCTAGGAGAGCTAACTTTGTTTTCTGCCAAGTGCACTTTCTATGATATTTCCTGGTACCTGAGTTCAGCTCCCAGTCAAGATGGCTTCTCATTTCAAATGGATTCACCCAAGCTATCTTAACCTCTTCAAAGCCTATGATAACTGTCCAGGCAGCAGTAAGACTCAATCATGTATTGATACAGAGGCCACTTGGTTTGTACTTACTGCTTAAATTTATCCTTCTCAAATCTCTGCTGATGTTGATGACTAACAGTAACTTTATAATTTCAGCAGCAGCTTCTTGGTCAGTAAATTTCATATATGAAAATTAGGTCTTTCTGTTTCTAGACCTGTTATGTCTCCTGGTGGGAAAGGAAACACCAAAGAGGTTTCCTTGCAACTTTTACTCTTCCACTATTTAATAGAACTTGATTTGCAATGTCTGCTCTCAGCAATCAACCACTTGTGCCTCACGCTAAATGATTGAATGGAAAAAAAGATTAGAGGTTTTCATAAGCTGTAAAGGTCTGAGAAAATAATAAATAAAAATAAAAAGAAGACGATATATGATGTTAGGACTTCAAAGGTTCAGAGTTTTAACGTATTAATCAATGGAGTTCTGATAAGCTAATAACCTGGCTCTGGCAAAGCACTGACTGCTATTATAGTCAAAGTTCACATTTTAAAGTTACGCTTGGTTTTTTTCTAAGTAGAGACTAAAATGTGCTTCTCATTGTGTTAAAAACATCTCAGACCAATCTATATCTATATATCCAGGTTTCTGAAAAACACACATTAATGATTTTAACTCAAAATCTTTTTTTTTCCTCCCCCTAAAGCTTTTAGTATGACTCAAAGGCATAGGCTGACACTTTTTTTTTCCCTACAATGTGGGTTTCTGTACAGCTTTCAAACATTTGTAATGCTAATATATCTAAAAATGTATATGTTTTTGTAAACATTAAAGTCAGTTAAGCTTCTGAGAATCATAACTAGGATTCACCTATCTATAGTCAAATGGCCTGTAGATAAGTACTCCTGTCAATCTGCAGCCTAAGTTACCCCACCTACTGCTTATTCTGAGAGGGGAAATATAAATGTAAAGTTTTCTTTAGAGTTTTTAAACTTTAACTTCTGTCTCTAGTTTATATCTGTCCCAGCATATTTCCATTCAGCTGACAGATACCATCCATGAATCAGCTGCAGATTACAAACTGTTCCAAAGGGCATGAGCCCTGAACTTGCTGAAATCTCATGTAAATGAGTCCAGCCTATGTGATGGTTTCCTCTCTTTTCAGCTGGGTCAGATGAACGCCTCCCATTTCTGGAACCCCCAGTCCTTGGCCCTTGGCTAGCAGTCCAGCCTTCATGGGTGCTGAGGATGATGTCTTAATCTCAGCTGAGAGGCAGTTACAGAAGAGACTATGCTGCTTCTTAGTCTCCACAAAAGGCTAGAATGTTAGGTTTAAAGAAAGTGGGACCCCTACCACCCTGGAAAAGAGCACATTTTGTCATCCTGACCCCACTGATGACAAGGTAGCCCACATCCACACCTGGATACATCACTCCCCGGTCAAGCATGTCACAGGGGATTGTAGGCATAATGTTATTGTATACTACGTAAAGATTCAAATGCTGATTTCTGTGCACTGATATCTGGTCACAATCCTTGTTCTAAGAATCTCCTGTCTCAGTGTTGTATAAACATTGCTCCCCAATTGTTCACTGATATGATGATGAAGAAGTTTAACAGCCAATAACTGAGCAAAGGTGAGAACAGTGCTAGATTTCCTGCCAGCCAGGGGAGGGTAAGAGAGAGGGAGGTTGTGTGCAGTTAGCTATGAGGAGAGGTCCTAGAGACATGAGAGGGTAGCTGGAGCAAAGGAAGCCCTGAAATGCAAGTATCTAAGAATCTATGAGAGAGCCATATTGGCTAAGAGGGTTTATACATATGAATGATGCTCAGTTGTGCCATAAAGCCTGTTAAATATAATACTTCAGTCTCAATTATTTGAGACTGGGTGCTATCTGGGTTAAGAGAACACCTGCAATACAATCTTAATATAACTGCTAACAGAAGATGAAACCCAGCTGCAGAAAACTGAGCTATCACCAGGACTTGACAAGAAATACTAAAGATGAAACTGATGTGGGTTGTAGACTCGTAATGCTTGTGTCTCAGACTCTGGTTGCTTCTGCTATTTCATGGGATATATATCTAGATGTCCCTTTAAGAGCAAATGTAAAGTTGCCTTAAATGTCTCACAGTTTTCGGCTATGACTTCTTCAAGTGAACATTCCTTCTTTCACTTCTCAGTTGAAACTGTTTGGTTTGCATTTAGTGATGAATTACATCCCTGCTTAGCTATTTGGTATATGCATCAAGCCCTAAAATTTTGTATCTTAATATCCCTATTTACCAGGATGTTTGCATATGATAATATAGCAGGGAGAGGGCGCTTTCTTTCACAAACCTTTCCAGTCCAATGGGGCAGAGAGAAACATGCAGTTTCTCTCCTTATGCTGCCCATAGTAAGTTTAGGATTGGGAACAGCTGGAGATTTTCTCAAGGCAACAGGTTCAACAATGGCTGATGCCTACAATCAGGGCATCAAATAACCCAGGGTTTACTTGCATTAGAAAAAAGTCCATTGCAGGGGATCGAAAGATGGCTCAGTGTTTAAGAGCACTGTCTGCTCTTCCAAAGGTCATGAGTTCAAAAACCATCTATAATGTGAGCTGATTCCCTCTTCTGGCAGGTGTAAATGCAGACAGAACACTCATACACATAAAATAAGTAGATCTTTTTTTAAAGAAGAAAAGTCTATTGCAAAATTAGAAGAGTGGGTCAATGCATTAGCTAAGGTAGTTTTACTACATGGTGGGGCACATGATCTGCTCAGAATAAGGGGGTTACTCCGTGACTTTGGTGAAACTTGCTGCTTCAATGCAAACCACTCAGGAGTTATCAGGGATAATTTGGCTGAAATTGGAAAACATCTCACAGAGACGGAGAAGTCCCTATGAGGAAGAAATGAATGGCTCCCATTTTTTTAGTGAGGCTCTTCCTGAGAAGTCGCTCTGGTGTCGGCTGAGGCAGGGGTGTCAGCAGCATCTCTTAGGCTCTTGCTGATTACTGCTGGCCCCTCCATCATTAATATCTTAACTACACATTTAAATGTTCACTTAGGATCTATTAAGATGATGCCAGTTAAGTCCAAATATGAACAGGTACCCACCAGAGCCAAGGATGTGAATCAAGGGAAGAATATGACCACAAATGTTATGTTGGTGGCTAATTTTAAAAGTCTAAAATCTGCTAAAAAGAACTATGAAGCGAAATTAGAGCTTCAAATTTTAAAGGCTGCTAAGGGTTAACTTTTTACTGCTGTTTTTCCTTCTGTAAACAAGATTGTTTTGCAAGAGAAGACCTTCTGCTAGGAGAATAACTGATTGGTATGTATTCTTTTTCTGCCACAATTGAGGCAGCTGAATGCTGTATTCCAGAATTCCTGGTGTAGAACTAGTGCCAGTGTCTAAACAGAAAGCTCTCTTAAAAAATTATTAAGGATCCCCAAAGCAAAAAGAGACACATGGTTTATACTCACTTATATAGACATATAAGATAGGATAAACATACTGAAATCTATACAGCTAAAGAAGATAAACAAGGAAAAGGACCCAGGGTAAGAGGATCAATCCTCACTTTGAAAGACAAATGGGATGGACATTGGATGTAGGAGAAAACAAGTAATAGGACAGGGGCCTACCACAGAGGGCCTCTGAAAGGCTCTACCCAGCAGTGTATCAAAGTAGATACTAAGACTCATAACCAAACATTTGGCAGAGTGCAGGGAAGAAAGAAGGGGGAGTTAGTATGACCTGGAGTGGACAGGAGCTCCACAAGGACCAAATATATCAGGGCACAGGGGTTTTATATGAGACCGTATCTCCAACCAAGGACCATGTATGGATATAACATAGAACCTCTGCTCAGATGTAGCCCATGGTAATTCAGTATCCAAGTAGGTACCCTATTAAGGGGAACAGGGACTATTTCTAACAGGAACTCAATGGCGGGCTCTTTGACCTTTCCCTCCTCCTACTAGAGGGAGGAGCAGCCCTGCCAGGCCACAGAGGAGGACTTTGCAGCCAGTCCTGAAGATACCTGATAAACCAGGGTCAGATGAAAGGGGAAGAGGTCCTAACCTATCAGTGGACTTGGAAAGGGGCAGGCAGAAGATGAGGGAGGGTGGGATTGGGAGGGAATGAGGGAGTGGGATACAGCTGGGACACAAAGTTAATAAACTATAACTAATATTTTAAAAAATAATAATAATAAAGAAAAAAGAAAGTAATCCTATAAATTATGATTAGGTTTTATTATAATCACTATCATTATTAATTCAATTATTCATTGTTGAAATTTTCATTTTTTTCTTTCCTTCAAATATTTGTAAAATAATTGTGTGTGTTCTAAATACTGAGATACATATGTGGAGAACTCACAGTCTGTATATTTTTCTAGCCTGCAGCTCTCAAGTCATTTGTAGCTTCAAAATCTATTCAGTTCATTCTCAAAGAGTGATAATGGAATCCAATACTATGAGCATACACTTCATCATTCAGTTTTGCACAATATCTAATATGTTATTCAATGTAAGCAGACACAAAATATTTGTTGGATAGATAGATGAATGAAAGTACATACGTATGTATGTATGGGTAGATAGAGGCATGTTTAAGCAAAATGACTTTTTATGCTTACATAGGAACAAAGACAAATAATGTGTGCTCCTACCAGATTAAAGTAGTGATTGAATTTGTACAACTACATTATATTATGAATAAATAATAGTCTAACATTGTTGAAAAAAATTATTAAGGCCAGACTGGTGAATCTCTGAAAAACACCAGAGTCATAGCACCATCTAAAGCATACACTATATGAAAAATAAAAATAAAAAAGAGGAAGAAAGAAAGTAATGATGGAAGGGAAGTAAAAGGTAGAGGAAGAGAGAAGATGGTTAGAGGGTAAAGGTGTCAACATGTGCATACAATGTGTAATAATGAAATCAAAGTAACTAATTTCTATCTCTTTAAATTTACATCTTTTTTTTTTTGCTAAAACTTGCCTGCTATTCATTTTTTTTCCTTTTATTGAAAATAATTCTTTCCCACCATAATTCTGGCTATGGTTTTCCTTCTTATTCTAAGTGTATAAGCAAATATGTTTTAATGGAAATAGAATTAAATCACTTTCATTTCATCTTTTATTCCCTACAGTCCTTCCCACATATTCTTTTTCCATCTTCTCCCATTTCCCTATGTCAAGTTAATAGCCTCTTTTTATTTGGTTCTTATTGTTTTACACATACACAGAAGCACACATGCATGTACATACACACAGATAGAGACACACACAACATCAGAATTCTGCCAAGTTTTAAGCATATTTATTCAAATTACCTATTCTGGAATTGGAGAAAAAGGTACAGAGTAAACTTAGAAACATAGTGGACCTCTGTAAGTCAGAGTTCAGCTTAAACCCCACTAATCACCTGATCTCTGCAAGTTGCGATGTTACCCTCTGGGCTGAAATCCTTCTTGGGGTCTCCCAGAATGAATATCAATTCTGAAACAGTATCTAATAGACCCCAGAAATTTTGTATTTTTCTTGCAGTGTACAGTTGCCCTTGTATGATAAAATGTTTTCTGGGGAGACACAACACACGCATCTACTCTACCCAGAAAGGGAGCTCATGACAGACAAAGGTGTGGAGACAAGCAAATTTCAACCTGGTGAACCAATGAATTGTATTGGGATAACTTCCAAGAACGGGTGAGGGATCACTTACAGGAACAGAAATGACTCAAAGAAAGCTGGCTTACCATTGCAAGGCTGAGAGTTACGACGAATTCTTTCTCAACAGTTAAGAAAGAAGTTGCTTTTCTTGTTTCTTAGGCCAATTGTGTAGGATCCAGATCTACAGAGACAGTTGGGCAACTCAGTTTCTTGTCGCATAGTAAATTTTACAGCCTGAGTTGGAGAAGCCTCCACTATTCATTAGCAGTTTGGCTCCAGGTGTCTGAATGAGAAATTTTAAATCAGTGGGAACCAGACTCCAAAGATTCTTTGTGTGATTGTTAAAGTTTGGGAAGTTAGCTTTTGTTTCTGGTCTTTGTCTCTAAAATAGGCACCATAATTTCACCTCATGAGGAAAGACTGCGGAGCTGTACCCGTATGAGAGAAAACCCAGACATACTTGTTCAAAGTAAAAACTTCATTTTGGATTGCCTGAGTGCGTTTGAGTGTGTGTGTGTACGTGTGTGCGCGTGCGTGTGTCTCTGTGTGTAAATATTTAGAAATTTAGTAATAGTTGACTGTTTAAACAAATTTTCTCTCTTTTCTTTGATGTTTTTCAGTTTGACATTGAAAAATTTTAAACATTTCTAACATAAATTCTTGTTAACATTTATTTTATAACATGGAAGTATTTTAGGCAAAAGACACATATTATGTTATGAAAGAGAAAATGAAAAAATGTGCATGAAATGGTTATTTATGAGAAAAAGTTCTTACTTGTTGAAGGCACCTTCAGGCACCAAAAGTAGAAACTAATTTTTCTTTAATGTTAAGGACACTGCCTTGGTAATATTTGAGATGTACTGCCCAGAGGCATCCTGTCATATCATCCAGAGGCTGTTTCTTAAAAAAGTAAATCCAGGTAAACACAATCTAAAACTTTTGGCAACAGATGGCCAATTAGTTTTAAGTATAGCATTTAATTTCATAAAACAAAAGTAAGTTCTAAATAGTGTGAATAAAAGAAAATATATCCTACAGCATGTCTTTGATGATTTATTTATTCAGGTGGTTTTATTTAAAATAAATCTGCTGGTGTGTTTAAAAATATATCACAAAGAATTTATACCTCTGATGAAATTATTATCCAGGGCATACACTAATTGAAAAGTCAGACCAACCTTTCCTTTGCATTGTTTCATACTAAACATTTATATTCGGCTTATAGTGCCAAACATTAAGTGTGGGAACTTGCAAATATTCTTAGTGTATGTTCAATCCTTTACTTTTTAACAGTGTTTGGTATGTGGGGGTTGTGAATGTGTGAGTGAGTGTGTGTGTGTGTGTGTGTGTGCTGTTTTGGATATTCATTCACCAGGCAAGTCAGGAAGTTCTACAGTAATTTAATTTTATTTAGTATATTATTTTAATAGACTAGAAAAGGCCTCACCTGTTCATCCTTTTTGAAAGTAGTAACTATTGTTTTTTTCTCTTATTTAGTAACTGAACATTGTGTAATTTTTCCAAACATGTCTAATTTTTTCATTTAACTTTTTATTGATTCTTTGTGAATTTCACATCATGTACCCAAATTGCCCTCATCTCCCTGTCACTGTGAACCCACCCTCTGCCCTTGCACCTTTTCCACCAAAAAAAAAAAAAAAAAAAAAACTCACTTTGGAAGCTGTAATATGTGAGAGTGTGTCCCGGTATCAACACTGGATCCTTATCTGGACCCCTCTCAGATATCATTTTGTTGCCCTGTGTCATGGAAATCCTACAGCATTGGATCTCTGGGAGCAACCCCTTCACACACTCCAGCAATTCGTAGATGGGGTAGATGTCCGGAAAACTCAAAGCCCTTGATATGGGCCTGTGAGGTGTCTGAGGTGGTCAACCAGTCATCTCTCCTATGCTTGCACCACCAGGGCCCGATCTCCCGCACTGCCCAGGCCAGCTCACCCATTTCTGTAGCTAGCAAGGGACAGCCCCCCACACTCTCATGCTCTCCCGCCTGGCCCAATGGTGTCAGCGCCCACTCCAGCAGGGTCAGCTCTGCTGTGTTACCTAGGCAAGTTGCTGGGCCAGCTCTCCCTAGTGCTGCTGCTAGTGAAGCTCGGGGACAGATCTGCTCTCATGACCCCAATATCACCTCTCCATCCCTCCACAGGGTGCAAAAGGAGGGGGGGGGATTTTGCCCTTGCACAGGCCACCTCACAACATGTAGGTGTTAGGTCCAGCTCCCGAAAGCTCAGGCCCCTAGGCCCATCTCACCCATAATCCCCAGAATCAGTGTGAACTATGCTGTGCTTTCTGGACTAGGTGTGAGAGATTTGTTTGTTTGTTTGTTTGTTTGTTTGTTTCCCCTAGTACTGCAGCTGGTGAGGGGCAGGGATACCTCACACATCAACACGGCTCTGTGGCTGTGGGGGGTAGCCCAGACTAGAGATGTTTCCTTGGCCTTTGGTAGTTAACAGCCCCCTGCTGCTCCAGGGCCACAGAACCAGACATGGCACTTGGTGGCAGCACAGGGCAGGATCTAACCATGGTCTTAGGCGGCATCACAGTCTCCAGTTCTGTCCCACTTCATTGTGCACACACACACACTTCTCTTCTTTCTCTTCCATTTCTCTATCACTTACTTGCTTATCTTAGAGGCACAATTGCTCCAGATATCTGGGGTTGCTTCAGAAGTGATAAGCTCTGCCCATGTCATGTACAGGTCATCTCAGGCTTGCTTTCTTGTCTAGATTTTTAAGGCAAATTACTGTATTTGTAAAAATATTTTGTCACTACTTTTTGTTTAAATTTTATGAAAAAACATTCATATAAAAGTATGAGTATTCCTGAATCATACTTTAGAGGATCTAAAATGTTATTATTCATAAATGGTTATCCAATGTAAAAAATTTCACCCACTCTGTTTTCATTATTTTTCATTGATTCAGGGGTATTTTAATTGTTGAAAAATAATATGCATTTATGTGTATGAATGTTTTGCTTGCATATACATCTGTATGACATATGAATGCCTTTTCTCTCAGAAGCCAGAAGAAGAAATTGGACCCTAGGAACTGGACTTACAAATGGTTGTGAGCATCCATGCAGGTGCTAGGAACTGTACTTTGGTCTTCTAGAAGAACATTAAGTTTTCTTATCTCCTAAGTCAGATGTCCAGAAACTCCACAATGTTTTTAAACAGTGGTTTTCTAGGCTGGGAAGATGGGTCAGGGTAATAAGCTTGCCACACATCCAAAAATATTGTAGGTTCAGAGTGCAGAACCCAAATGAACCTGAACATATACTCCTAATCTGAGTGTTCCTTCAAATAGACTGGAAGGAAGCACTAGAGAATTCTGTAAGTTTACCTGTATGGTGCTTGGATGCACAAACAGGTATACCATACACACACACACACACACACACACACAATTTAAATAGCATCAACTATGAAATGACTCCTACATATCAATTTTCAGTTGATAATCATGGAAAATTTAGGTAGTATATTTTTGGGGGTTGCAAATAATTGTCATGATGTCAACAGATTTACATCATCTCAAATTTGAATACCTTTATATTTATGCTTAGATTTTCTAATAACAACTAAAGGAATGATTGATTACGTTAGTGATCTTATACATCATTGAATCATAAATAATGATAAAAGGGTGTATACAGAAGGAATGACAAAGATTGAAAAAGGATATGTAAGACAAAAATTTTCTGAATGATGAGTTTACAGTAAATAGAAAAATGCTATATGCTTCTCTGATTTAATTTGTAACAAATTAATATATATATTCTGTTATTTATAATCATACAGTAATCCAACAAACCCATATTTTGATGGTATAGTCTGGATTTATCACACCCTTGTCAAAACTGTTCCAGAGCAGGACCTGAAATAAACCTTCTTACTTGGACCAGATCCACTGTTGCTAAGAGTCTTTCACAAATAGGACTCATATTTGTTCATATGTTCAATCCTAATATGACCAGTCTGTCTATGTATTTGTTTACTCTCAGCTCCTTCCAGAATAGAAAAATCCTAGCTGAGATTAATTGGACTAAAAGAAAAAAATAAGCCAATGTTAAAACATATCTCATATAATTGGCTGAAATCTACTTCTGACAAGCTTGGAAGGGGTGCTTCTAGTATCGATATGATTGTGGGAACATAGAAGAGACAAACTTTTATATGTGTCCTGGTAAATGGGAAGATGATTTTAGAAAGGCCCCAGATAAAAGGCCACATGTAACTAAGACTAAGGAACACTTTCTTTCTAAATGGATATCTGATGATATTGTCACTTACTTGGGGAACCCAAATTACACTATCTTTCTGTCATTATGGATGGCAATTACAGTGATCTGCTCCAACTTACAACCAGTACTCCTGATTACTTACAAATAAGCATCCCTACATTTTATCTGAGTTGTTTTATCTACCTGGAGAATGGTATCATATTCAAAAGGGCATAATTAGGGTCCTTTGATTATGTTTACCATCCAAAGAAGACTGTATCACACTCCTTTCAGCACTACTAACCTGATAAATAGAGCAGTTGAATAAATCTCTGGTTTCCTCTCATTAAACCTCTACTCCCCCTTTATTCAAGTAAAGTGGAGCCAAAAACTGCTGCCTTAAAGCCTGTGTTTACCAACCCTTGGGGCTATGTTAGCTGACTATGCTTCTACAGAGCATCAGATCAAGGAAGATCTCCCCTGATTTTATACTATGATTCAGGGAATGCACCACTTCCTATATTATGTCCAAGGCACAAGACTGTTGGATCTGCTCAACAGCCCAGATTTCTTACTAGGTGAGATTATGAGTACAACCTGGAAAAATATGTTCTCCAACTTGTCTGCCTATCTGTTCCCTGAAATTCCTATTGCTTTGGAAGTTACAACTGGAAATATCTCAGGCCTTATCACTACCTTGCTAGTGCCACCCCCTGCTGCGTCTTGTAATGCTAA
>CM053745.1:36893670-36915070 GCA_028658305.1 Pachyuromys duprasi | reverse complement strand
ATGAGGTCCCATTTATTGATTGTTGATCTTAGAGCTTGTGCTATTGGTGTTCTATTCAGTAAGTAGTCTCCTGTGCCAATGAGTTCTAGGGTCTTCCCCACTTTTTCTTCTAACCGGTTTAGTGTGTCTGGTTTTATATTGAAGTCTTTGATCCACTTGGACATTAGTTTTGTGCAAGGTCATAAATATGGCTCTATTTTCATTTTTCTGCATACAGATATCCAGTTGGACCAGCACCATTTGTTGAAGATGCTGTCTTTTTTTCCATTGAATGGTTTTGGCTTCTTTGCCAAAAATCAAGTTTCCATAGGTGTGTGGGTTCATTTCTGGGTCTTCTATTCAGTTCCACTGATCCACTATTCTGCTTCTATACCAGTACCATGCAGTTTTTATTCCTATTGCTGTGTAGTACTACTTGAGGTCAGGGATGGAGATACCTCCAGATGATCTGTTGTTGTTGTTGTTGATGATGATCTGAGGATTGTTTTGGAGATTCTGGGTTTTTGGTTTCTCCATATGAAGTTGAGAATTTTTCTTTCAAGGTCTGTGAAAAATTGTGTTGGTATTTTGAGGGAATTGTATTGAATCTGTAGATTGCTCTTGGCAGTATGGTCATTTTCACTATGTTAATCCTACCAATCCATGAGCACGGGAGGAATTTCCATTTTCTAATATCTTCTTCAATTTCTTTCTTCAGAGATTTGAAGTTTTTTTTTTTTCATGTAGGTCTTTCACTTGCTTGGTTAGAGTCATCCCAAGGTACTTTATGTGATTCGTGGCTATTGTGAAGGGTGTTGTTTCCCTAATTTTCTTCTCAGCCCTTTTGTCTTTGGTGTACAGGAAGGCTTCTGATTTTTTTGAGTTGATTTTGTATCCAGCCACTTTACTGAAGGTGTTTATCAGCTTAAGGAGTTCTCTGGTTGAATTTTTGGGGTCACTCATGTATACTATCATATCATCTGCAAATAGTGGCACTTTGACCTCTTACTTTCCAATTTGTATCACCTTGATCTCCTTTAGTTGTTTTATTGCTTTAGCTAAGACTTCAAGTATTATATTGAGGAGATATGGAGACACTGGGCATCCATGACTAGTGCCTGATTTCAGTGGGATTGATTTAAGTTTCTCTCCATTGAGTTTGATATTGGCTACAGGCTTGCTGTATATTGTCTTTACTATGTTTATGTTTGTGTCTTGTATCCTTGATCTTTCCAAGACTTTAAACATGAATGGATATTGGATTTTGTGAAATGCTTTTTCGGCATCTAGAGAGATGATCATGTGGTTTTTCTCCTTCAGTTTGTTTATATGGTGGAATATATTGATGGATATCCATATATTGAACCACCTTGTATGGCTGGGATGAAGCCCACTTTGTCATGGTGGATGATATCTTTTATGTGTTCTTGGATTCAGTTTGCAAGTATTTTATTGAGTATTTTTGCATCAATGTTTATAAGAGCTATAGGTCTGAAGTTCTCTTTTTTCGTTGGGTCTTTGTGTTTTTTAGGTATCAAGGTGACTGTGGCTTCATAGAAAGAGTTTGGTAATTTTCCTTCTATTTTTATTATGTGGAACAGTTTAGAGAGAATTGGTGTTAGGACTTCTTTGAAGGTCTAGTAGAATTCTGCACTAAAACCATGTGGCCCAGGGCTTTTTTTCGTCGGGAGGCTGTTGATGACTGTTTCTATTTCCTTGGGAGTTATAGGTCTATTCAACCTTCCTATCTGATCTTGGCTTAATTTAGGTAGGTGGAATCTATCAAGAAAACTCTCCATTTCATTTAGATTTTCAAATTTTGTGGCATATAGGCTTTGGTAGTAAGACCTAATGATTGTTTGGATTTCCTCAGTGTCTGTAGTTATGTCCCCTTTTTCATTTCTGATTTTGCCGATTTGGACAGTTTCTCTCTGCCTCTTTGTTAGTTTGGATAGGGGCTTGTTTATCTTCTTGATGTTCTCAAAGAACCAGCTCTTGGTTTCATTGATTCTTTGAATAGCTTTCCTTGTTTCTAATTGATTGATTTCAGCTCTGTATTTGATTATTTCCAGCCGTCTGTTCCTCTTGGTTGTATCTGCTTCTTTTTTTCTAGGGCTTTTAGTTGGGCCATTAAGTTGTTTGTTTGAGATGTTACAAATTTCTTCTTGAAAGAACTTAGTGCTATGAACTTTTAGCACTGCCTTCATTGTGTCCCATAAGTTTGGGTATGTTGTGCTTTCATTTTCATTGAATTCTAGGAAGTCTTTAATTTCTTTCTTAATTTCTCCCTAACCAAGCTGTCCTTGAGTAGCAACTTGTTCAGTTTCCATGTATGTGCAGTCTTTTTGCTATTTCTGTTCTTGAGGTCCAGCATTAGACTGTGATTGTCAGACAGTATACAAGGGATTATTTCATCTTCTTGCATATGCTGAGACATGCTTTGTGACCAACTATATGGTATATTTTAGAGAAGGTTCTATGTGGTGTTGAAAAGAAGGTATACTCTTTTGGTCTGAGGTGAAAAGTTCTGTAGACATCTATTAGGTCCATTTGATTTAGGGTGTCTGTGAGTGCCCTTGTTTCTCTGTTTTGCTTCTGACTGGATGATCTGTCCCTTGGTGAGAGTGGAGTGTTGAAGTCTCCCACTATTAGGGTGTTGGGATCAATGTGTGATTTCAATTTTAATAATGTTTCTTTTACAAATATAGGTGGTCTTCTATTTGGAGCATAGATGTTCAAAAATGTGATGTCCTCCTGTTAGAATTTTCCTTTGATGAGAAGGATCTGTTCCTCCTCATCTTTCTTGAATAACTTTGGTTGAAAGTCTATTTTAATAGATACTAGGATTGCTACCCCAGCTTTTTTTCTGAATCCATTTCCTTGAAACATTTTTCCAGCCCTTTACTCTGAGGTAGTGTTTATCTTTGTTGCATAGGTGTGTATCTTGGATGCAACAGAATGTTGGATCCTGTTTCTGCAGCCATTCTGTTAGTCTGTGTCTTTTTATTGGAGAATTGAGTCCATTGATGTTGATAGATAATAGTGAGTAATGACTGTTATTTCCTTTTATTGTGATTTTGGTGGTCTTACTGTGATTCATTGCTTTTTTGTTTTGTTGTCATTGGGAAATTATCTGTGTCCTATATTTTCTTTGGTGTAGTTTTCGTTGGACTGAAGTTTTCCTTCTAGTATCTTTTGTAGGGCTGGGTTACTGTGTAGGTATTGCTTAAATTTTGTTTTGTCATTGAAAATTTTGTTTTCTCCATCTATGTTGCTTGAAAGCTTTGCTGAGTATAGTAGTCTTGGTTGGCATCTGTGTTCCCTTAAAGACTGCATGACTTCTGCCCAGGCCCTTCTGGCTTTCATAGTTTCTGAGGAGAAATCTGGTGTGATTCTGATCGGTATACCTTCATATGTTACTTGACCCTTTCCTGTGTTGCCTTTAATATTTTTTTTTTGTTCTGTAGGTTTAGTGTTTTGACTATGATGTGACAAGAGGTATTTCTTTTCTGGTCTAGTCTATTTGGTGTTCTATAGGCTTCTTGTATGTTTATGGACAATTCTTTTCTTAAGTTGGGAAAATTTTCTTCTATGATTTTCTTAAAAATATTTTCCATTTCTTGGAGACTGGAGTCTTCCTTTTCATCTATTCAAATTATTCTTATGTTTCGTCTTTTCATGGCATCCTTGATTTCTTGGATGTTTTGTGTTTGGGACTTTTCCGGTTTTATTTTTTCCTTGAGTGCGGAATCCATTTCAGCCAGCATATCTTCAGCTCCCGTGATTCTCTCTTTCATCTCTTGTATTCTCTTGGTGCTGCTTACCTTTGTGGTTCCTGATCTTTTCTCTAAGTTCTCCAGTTTTTGGTTATTCTCCGTTTGTGTCTTCTTTATAGATTGTAATTCTGTTTTCATGCTTTGTATCATTTCCTTCATCTGATTGACTGTGCCTCCTATTTTTTTGTTTGTTTGTTTCCTCTCTGCATGTCTTTAATCATTCCTCTATGTGGGCAGGTATATTCTTCTGAATTTCTTTGAGGGCCTTGTTCATTTCCTCTTTTTGTCCCTCTTTTTGTTCCTCTAATATCTGCATTATCATAGCTTTAGCATAATTTTCCTGTGTCTCTGCTGAATTAAAATCTCCATTGCTTTTGGGTGTTTCTGGTGGGGCTATGGTGTCCTGATTTTTGTTGGGTGAGTTGTTAAGTCTACATTTGGCCATTTGTTTATATATAATCAAGGAGCTGTTTGTGCTTTGAGGCTGAACTTCAGACTGGAACTGTCAATCTCTTGTGTCTGGAGTATTCTTTAAGAAAATCAGGGAGTTCCAATGGTTTGATACTGTGTGTTGTTGCCTTAGTTGAACTCTGTTGTGGGATCTGTGTGCCCAGCTTCATGCTCTGTGCTAAAAGCTGTGACCACCACAAGCTGGGCACCCCTCTGATCTGGAGGCTTGGCTCCTCACTCTGTGCCAGAGGCTGAGTGTCCTGGTTTGAGATGGCAGCTGGGGGTGCCGCTCTGGTCTGGGGGCTCCCTGCTCTGACCTCTGCTTGCTGCTAAGAGCTCCCCTTTGGTCTGTAGACTTGGGGCCTCCTTCTGGGCCAGGGGCTGTGCACTGCGGTCTGAGATGGCATTTGGGGGCTCCTCAGTCTGGACCTGATACTATGTGTCCCACTCCGGGGTGGCAGCTGGTGCCACCAAGGGGAGTGTGCCAGCCCAATGCAGCCCTGTCTGGGAAATGGAATCTGGGGCCCTCTCAGTCTGTCCTGGAGACTGTGTGACCCAGTCTTGTATGGCGGCTGTTGGTGCCCAGGGCGGCTGCTAGTTCAGATCAGGGCTGTGTACAGCTGGTCACCTGGAGTTTTTCCGGGAATAATTGGATGTCCCTAGGACTTTCCCACTTGATTTCCTCACCATAGGAGTTCCGCTCACCTGGCAATCACAAATGTTGGTGTTTTAGGTCCCAGATTTCAGCCTCCTGGTCGCTGTGCTGACACTGCTGTCCTACCCCTCAGACACAGTGGCCTCTCGTGGCAGCCATCTTGGATCTATAATTCACTATTTTATCACGAACTGTAATTCTATGTAAGTTAATTATTATTATGTTTGCTAGAAGATAGTCATATTAGTATTTAGGTATAGTTTAAAATTTGAAAAAGAAACACAGCCCTCTAAGCAAAGCAGTTTAGATGCACATAGGAACTCAAAAAGACTGTGGCAGCATGCACAGGACCTGCACATAATGGTCCACAGCCTCCTGTTCTTTGTCCTCCTTGATCCTTAATCAATTGCTTTTCCCAACACTCACGGATACTTTATGTAGCATTTATGGAAACTATGTATGTTTTAGTTTTATTTAACAAAGCTGATATTTTATTATTTCTAACATATATAGGTAGTTCTAGCTAGCATATATGTTCATAGTGCTATGTATACGCATTTATGCTTATCTACTCTTTTTGGTCAAAATATAATGTATTAATTATATGATTATACAAAAAGGCATAAAGTTAACCAAAAAGTATAGCAGAATGAAATCCAAATGTTCATACAATGGAAATTTTAATAAATATAATGATTTATCTCTTACAAAATTAAATACAGTGTGAGTAAAGTGAATCAATAAATCTTTAGAGATGAAATTTTAAAATAAGAAATTTGAAAGAAAGAATAAGAATCAAAGAAAAATAGTTTTATTGGATGTGATGTAGAAGTTTGAAATTAACGGTAGAAAGTATCATTAGGACAGGATTGCTTCAGAGTAGATTAAGGAAATACTATTTTAGTGTGAGTGTTGTGTGTGGGTTCAGAGGATCCATACATATATTATAAAAACCTCCTGAAAAAGTGTACTTGTGAACTTTATTGAAACTTTTGTTAGATAAGGCAAAAAACAAAAAGAAAGAAAAAAGAAAAAAGAAAAAATTCAGGAAAAAAAAAAGAACTTTTTCCAAATGGAAGTCTTTATACAACCTCTTTGGTCAAGGCTCGGGACGATGTAGATGAGGAGAGATTGTAAGAGAAGATGTATAACACCAGGTAAAAATAGCATCTTCCAGACAGAGCAGGACTGATCACATATGAACACACAGGGACTATGGCATAGCATGCACAGTCAGATGGGATCTCATTGCTGATATGGGGAAGTTGAGCTGAGCAACCATTCCTAACCATGAAAACTATCTACATGACAATTGCTCTTGCAAAGGAAAAATTAGCCTTTTCCAGTGGACCCCATCAGGTATATAAACCACATTAAAAAATAGGCCTCATGACAAGCAGCACATTGTTATAAAATAAACTCAGTGGTATTTTTGGAGAGAAAAAAAGATGGGGGATGATAAGGAGAAGAATAAATTAATGGAGAATAAGGAGTTTTGGATCTGAAGGACTGATGGTGTCTTTAGCTAGGTTCATCCAAGCAACTGAAAAATATTCTTAAACGGTTTAGATCTGAACATTTCTAAGTCACTGCATCAATCTGAAATGTAGCTCCTAAGTTTCCTTTAATAGTGATTCAATAGAACATTTTGCATAGACAGCATAGGTTGAGGTGGATTCTACGTTTTCTGAGTCATTTTGTTTGCTGATCGTCAAGCACAAGAGTGTAAGAGGTAATATACATTAGATACTATGGAAGTAAGTACAAGCATACAGTACATTTTAAAGATAGGGTTGTGGAAGAAATTTAGATACTTTTAAAGTTAATGTGACAAGAAACAGAAGAGGAGACTTTAAAACGAAATGAGAATAAACTCTCTGTGGAAAATAATGTGATAATGATGGCTCAGAGAAAAGAATGGAAGGGTCTAATATATCAAGCTAACTGCCCGTGTGCAAGAAGATAAGACCAGAAAGTCTCATGGAATTTAGTGATGGATTCAATACATTTTAAAGAGCTAATAGAAAGCTCCACATATCTGTAGAAAAAGTAAGAAATGGATCTCAGTAACAATCTTACCTTTGTTTTATTTGTATCATTTTCAGTGTGGAAAACATTGTAGGAACACAATGTAGGAAACAAAATCATTGTCTTTTATTCCATTTATTTATTATTTACTACAATTTATTAATTCACTGTGTATTGCCTCTGCAGCACCCTCCCTCATCTCCTCCCAGTCCCACCCACCCTCTCTCTTCTATCCCTATGCCCTTCCACTGATAGGGGAGGTCCTTCTCCACTTCCATCTGACCCTAGCTTATCAGGTCTCATCAGGACTGGCTGCAATGTCCTCATCTGTGGCCTGACAAGGCTATATCACCCAGGGGAAGGAGATCAAAAGCCATGGGCTACATCTGAGCAGGGTATCTATGTCCTTTCCATGCATGGTCTTTGTTTGAGTCATCAGTCTCTTGCAGGAACCCTTGGGCCTAGAACTTTTGGCTCTGTTGGTTTTCTTGTGACACTCTTCTCCCCTCCAGGTCTATCTCCCGCTTCTTTTACAGGATTCCCTGAAATTAACGCAAAGTTTGGCTGTGAATCTTTACATACACTTTGATATCCTGCTGGGTAGAGACTTTAAGAGGCCCCCTGTGGTGGGTTCCTCTCCTGTTCCCTGTCTTCTCCCACTTCCAAAGTCTATCCCTTTGCCCTTCTGAATGAGAATTAAGCATCTTCCCTAGCTCCCTCCTTGTTGTTTAGCTTCCTTAGGACTATAGATTTTAGTATGTTTATCCTATATTATATGTCTAATATCCACAAATAAATGAAATATATACCGTGTCTGTCTTGTTGCTTCTGGGTTACATCAACAGGATGATCTTTTGTAGTTCTATCCATTTGCCTGAAAATTTCAGGAATCCCTTGTTTTTAATTGCTGAGTAGTATTCCTTTATGTAAATGCATCACAATTTCTGTATCCATTCCTCCACTGAGGGATATCTAGTTTGTTTCCAGATTCATTATGAATTCCACCATTATTACGGATAAAGCTGCTATGAACATGGTTGAGTAAATGTCCATGTTGTATACTTGAACATATTTTGGATATATGCCTAAAATCTGGATCTTGAGGTAGTACTATTCCTAATTTTCTGAGAAAGCATCAGATAGATTTCCAAAGTAGTTGTACAAGTTTGCATTCCCACCAGCAATGGAGGAGTGTTCCCCTTTCCCCACATTTTCTCCAGCATGTGTTGTCACTTGAGTTTTTGATCTTAGCCATTCTGATGGGTGTAAGGAGAAATCTCAGTGTTGTTTTGATTTGCATTTCACTGATAATTAATGATGTTGAGAATTTCTTTAAGTGTTTCCCTGCCTCTAATGAAAATTCTTTGTTTAGCTTTGTACCCCATTTTTAAATTGGATTACTTGGTTTGTTGTTGTTTAATTTCTTGAGTTCTTTATATATTCTAGATATTAGCCCTCTGTCAGACATAGGGTTGATGATGATCCTTCACTAGGCTGCTTTGTTCTGACAACAGTGTCCTTTGCTTTATAGAAGCTTTTCAGTTTCATGAGGTCCCATATATTGATTGTTGATCTTAGAGCCTGTGCTGTTGTTGTTCTGTTCAAGAAGTTGTCTTTTGTGCCAATGAGTTCAAGGTTCTTCCCCACTTTTTCTTCTAACAGGTTTAGTGTGTCTGGTTTTATTGGAGATCTTTGATACACTTATACTTTAATTTGTGCAGGGTGATAACTTCTTTCACAAAACCTACAAAGAACCTAAAGTACCTTGATGTGACTCTAACCAAGCAAGTGAAAGATCTGTATGGAAAAAAAAAAGCTTCAAGTCTCTGAAGGAAGAAATTTGAGAAGATATCAGAAGTTGTAAAGATCTACTGTGCTCATGGACTGGTAGGATTAACATAGTGAAAATGAGTGTACTTTCTGTTAGCCACTTTTTTTTTAAATTTGGACTGGTTATCGTTTGACCGCAGCTTCTGGGTTAGGGATAGGGATATGTGTCCACTTCTTTCAGCTCCCAGGCTCCATGTGGTGGAGACCAGTGCAAGCCTCGTACTTGCGGCCTCAGTCTCTGAGAGTTCATATGTCCATTGATCCTGTTGATGTAGAGGGTATAGTTTTCCTGTATCCTCCATCTCCTCCAGCTATGACATTCTTTTTGTCTGCTCTTCTGCAAGGCCTTTTGAGCCCTTGGTGGAAGGACTGAATTGAAGCCTCCTATTTAGTTCTGGATGTTCCAAGATCTCTCAGTCTGTAGATTGTCTAGCTGTGGGCTTCTGTGTATTGGAAGTATGTAATCTGCTTTTTTATTATGATTTTACAAAGTTTTGGTTAAGAGATTGCTTAGTGTTTCATGCTGGACTTTGCACTTCGGATTTTTAAACTGTGTTGATACTGTGGAAGACTATGGGGATTTTTGAAATTGGACTAAATACATTTTTCATTATGAAATAGTTAAAAGGTGATGGGCCCAAAAGTTGGAATGTGGTAGTTTTAGTAAAAATATCCCTGATAGGCTTGTTTATTCTCACTCAAAAGAAATGACTTTATTTAAGAAAGATTAGGTAGTATGATATTGTGGAAGTGGGTGTTGTCTTGTTGGAAGGAGGTATATCACTGGGGGTGGCTTTGAGCCTTCAAAAGCCCAAGTCCAGCCCAACTCTGTTTCCTTCTCCCTGTCTCTGTCTCTCTCTTCCAGTCTCTTTTTTTCACTCTATCTTGTTGCCTGCTGGTCAGGGTTTAGAACTCTCAGCTACTTACTCAGTCCCTTGTCTGCTTATGTACTGCAGTGCTCCCCACCATGGTGGTAATGGCTCAGCCTTGGAGTATGTAAGAAAGCTTCCAATTAAAGGGTTTCATTTATGAGTTACCCTGGTCAAAGCGTCCCTTCACAGACAAAAAGCATTGACTTAGTTACCAAAGACATTTTTATACTACTTGAGACTACTGTTATTGCGCTGATTTTTTTCTCTGTCCTTTTTTCATTTTAATATATGAAGGCTACTGATATTTGTGATTAGTTTTTGTCCTGCTGCTTTTCTGGAAGTGTTTGCTAGCTGTAGGAGTCTCTAATGCACGCTATAACATCATCTACAAATAGAGATAATTTGACTTCTTCACATCCTGCCTGTATCTCCCTTTTTTTCCTTCAGTTATCTTATTGCTCTACATACATAAAACTTCAAAAATTATATTGAATAGGTATGGAGAGAACAGAAAACCTTGTATTGTTCCTGATTTTTATGGAATTATTTGAATTTCTTTCCTGTTAAGTTAATATTCACTATGGTCTTGCTGTAAACTACTTTATTATGTTGAGGTTTACGCCTCATATCAGTAATCTCTCCAAGAGTTTTATCATTAAGGGATGACAATTTTTTTTATTAATTTTTAATTTTTATATTAATCACAGTTTATTTACTTTGTATCCCAGCCATAGCCCCCTCCTTTATTCCCTCCCAATCCCACCCTCCCTGCCTTATCTCCTCCCTGCCCCTTTCCAAGTCCACTGCTAGGGGTGGTCCTCTTCCCTTCCATCTGACCCTAGCTTATCAGGTATCTTCAGGACTGGCTGCAATGTCCTCCTCTGTGGCCTAACAAAGCTGTTCCTCCCTCGGGTGTGTGTGTGTGGGGGGGGAGGTAAAGGAGCCAGCCATTGAGTTCATGTTAGAAATAGTTCCTGTTCTCCTTACTAGGGAAACCTACTTGGATACTGAGCTACCATGGGCTACATCCATGACAAATTTTTAAAGGACTTTTCTAACCTAATGAGATGATCATTTTTTTCTTTAAGTTTGTTTATATGATTAATTTCACTTATTGAAGTACATATGTTGAAAATTCCTGCATCTCTGTGATAAGGCCACCACAATCCTATTTTTCATTACCACTCTTAGTCTTACTAGTCTCAAATATTCCTTGTTGTGAAATAATTGCTACTTCAGTCTAGTTTTCACTTTCACATTTCATGTTTACTTTGACAGAGTATCAGTATCTGGTGAGTATTTATTCTTATATGAACATAGAACATATTTACTACTCAACTCCAGTATGATTTCATCTTATCTAAATTCATCTGTAGTAGAAATGAACCCATTCTCAAACAAGTTCCCAAAATGAGGCACTGGGAATTAGGATAAGGCTTATCAATTGAGAAACACAATGCTTTACATAACAGCTTCCTGTGACACATGCCTGTAGCCAATAGACTTTTCTTCTAGACATTCTTTTGCTGGCCCATTCATTTACAGATTATTTTAGCTTCTATTCTCTTTCTTCTTTGGAATAGAAACACTAGGTTTCATTTCTCTAAATCTTTTGTCCTTGTTAAATATTTGCTAAGAACCAACTAAATCAATTCAGAGACTTAGCAAAGAACACCATGTTGAGACTTGAGATTTGGTCTGTTCTTTGAAGCTCAACATTTGACAACAGATTTTTATCTTGCAATGATTAGATCCTTCAACCTAGTATATCTCAGAATTTCTCATGTTTTACTATTATTTCCAATGCCTATTGCGCAATAAATTTCTTATCCAATTTCTTTTTCAAAGTAGTATATTAGCACAGCTCACCAGACCAATGAATATTAAATTCATTTCATCACCTGCTTTATAAGCCATTTACATACTACTGCTGTGGAAAAATGTTCTCTAATAACATTTGTTGCAAAATTTGTTTTCCTTCCTTTTATGATTTTAAATATGTGCCCTCCTGAGTATTTTACATGACTGATGGTTTTAGATTTAAAACTAACTAGTCAAATATTAGACAAGAAAGGGAAAAGTATAAAATGTAATATGTTGATGTAGAAGGATTTCTCATTTCTCACTTGGGATTTCTTTTTTCAAGAAATAATTTTAATGGGCCTGGGGAAAAAGAATTAGAATTCCACCTGCTTTAAATCTGGTCGTGTAGAATCTTCAGTTCAAGAACTACAAAGTGATTTCAAGGCCAACTTGTGGAACATTTCCTGAGATCCTACTTCAACAAAACAAGACAAGACAAGGCAAAACCAAACAAATGGAATGGTAAGCTGGGTAAAGCTCAGTTATAAAGGGTTTATTTGTTCTTAATAAGTGGAAATAGTAAAGGAATACATAAATAAATAACAGATTCCAACTTTTACCTTATTTGTTTTCTTTATAATGAAATTTGATACTGAATATGAAAACTAACTAATTTAGGATTATTTTACATCCAAACACTGAGCTATGAAGTCTCTCTGGGGTGTCTTGCAAAATTTCTTATTTAGCATGATTCTATTATTGAACCCCAAGATGTGTTTTGCAATATGTTGTAATTATTTGCTAAATATGCTAATGAGGATAATTAATTGAACATAAATGCTTACAGTATATGCTAGCCTTAATATAATTATAATTTTTTTAAAGTGTGCTTGTTTTGGACACCAAGTAAATTCAGGGAAAATAATCTTTTCAGCAACCAAAAAGACTTATATCAGAATTATTTTCCTAATATTTTTTATTTGGAGAGTATTATAGTATGATTATGTTATTTCTTTCTTACCTTTCCTTCTTCTGAACAATCCCATATACCTTTCCTTGCTACCTTTCCTTTTTCTTTATTACAATCTATTCACTTTGTATTTCGTATAGGCTTTGACCCCCTCCCTAGTTGCCACTCTGTCCTACCCTCCTTCCTCTCCTCCACCTATGCTCTTTCCCTAGTTCATTGAAGTGAGGTCCTCCTCCCCTTCCATCTGACCCTAGCCTATCAGGTGTCATCAGGATGGGCTACATTGTCTTCCTCTGTTGCCTGGCAAAAGTGCACCCTCCCAGGAGGAGGTGATCAGAAAGCCTGCTTCTGATTTCGTGCCAGAGACAGCCCCTGTTCCCCTTACTAGGGTACCTACCTGGAGACTGAGCTGCTTATGAGCTACATCTGAGCAATGGTCTTAGGTACTCTCTATGCATGGGCCTTGGTTGGAATATCAATCCCTGCAGGTCCCCCTGGACCCAGGTATTTTGGCTCTGTTGTTCTCCTTATGGAGCTCCTCCCCTCCAGGTCTTTCTATCTCCCCCTTCTTCCTTAAGATTCCCTAAACTCTGTTCAAAGTTTGGCTATGAGTCTTAGCCTCTGCTTCAATACCCCAATCAGTAGAGTCTTTTGGAGGCCCTCTGTGGTAGGCTCCTTTCCTGTTCCCTGTCTTCTCCCACTTCTGATGTCTATCACGTTTGCCCTTCTAAATGAGGATTGAGCATCTTATTTGAAGTACTTAAATGATGTTGTGAAGTGCACTTCAAGACAAGAAAAATTTTCTTGGGAAATATATGTGGACAGCATCCATTTCAACTAAAATATATTCTTAATTTTATAATAATTAATATGAATTCACTATAAATTATTCTGAAATTTTAATGTATTATTTGTTTAGTGTGTGAATATATTATTTTCCCACAAGAACAGATATCAAAACAAGTTTTACAAGTCAGCTTTTTTCCAAATAAAAACATTTTATTTAGACTAGATAAAGACATATAAAAAACCTATTAAATCTAGATGACATATTTAATTTTAATTATGCTTTGTAGGAATGCAATATTCTGATGAGATTTAATCGTGAGGTAAAACCTCAGGATCATTTTAATTTACATCTCCCTGATGACTAAGGACATTGAACATGTCTTTGAATGTTTCTGTGTCATTTTATATTCATCTACAGAGAATTCTCTGTTTAGTTCTGTACCCCATTTTTAAAATTGGATTACTTGATTTGTCACTTTTTAAATTCTTTAGTTCTTTATATATTCTAGATATTAGCCCTCTGTCATATACAAGGTTGGTGAAGATCCTTTCCCAGTCTGTAGGCTATCATTTTGTATTGCTTTAGAGAAGCTTTTCAGTTTCATGAGATCCCATTGATTGATTGTTGATCTTAGAGCCTGTGCTGTTGGTGTTCTATTTGGAAAGTTATCTCCTGTGCCAATAAGTTCTAGAGTCTTCCCCACTTTTTCTTTTAACCGATTTAGTGTGTCTGGTTTTATGTTGAGGTCTTTGATCCACTTGGACTTTAGTTTTGTGCAGGGTGATAAAAATGGATCTATTTTCATTTTTCTGCATGTAGACATCCAGTTGGACCAGCACAATTTGTTGAAGATGCTGTCTTTTTTCCATTGAATGGTTTTGGCTTCTTTGTCAAAAATCAAGTATCCATAGGTGTGTGGATTTCTTTCTCAGTCTTCTATTCAGTTCCATTGATCCACTATTCTTTTTCTATGCCAATACTATGTTGTTTTTCACCTTACTCCCAACAGAATAGCTAATATCAAAAACTCAAGTGACAATACATGCTGGAGAAGATGTGGAGAAAGGGAAACCCTCCTCCATTGCTAATAGGAATGTATTCTTGTACAACCACTTTGGAAATCAATCTGCCACTTTCTCAGACAATTAGGAATACTGCTACCTCAGGATCCAGCTATACCACTCCTGGGCATATATACAAAAGATGCTCAAGTATACAACAAGGACATTTGCTCAACCATGTTTGTAGGAACTTCATTCGTAATAGCCAGAACCTGGAAACCACCCAGATGTCCCTCAGTTGAGGAACGGTTACAGAAATTGTGATACATTTAAAAACTGGAATACTACTCAGCAGTTAAAAACAAGGAAATCATGCAATTTACAGGCAAATGGTGGGCTCTAGAAAAGATCATTCTGAGTGAGGTATCCCAGAAGCAGAAAGACACAGTGGTATATACTCACTTATAAGTGGATCCTCGATCTATAAGATAGGATAAACATATTAAAATCTGTACACCTAAAGAAGCTAAACAAGAAGGATGATCCTGGGTAAGATGATCAATTCTCACTTAGAAAGACAAACAGAATGGACATTGGAAGAAGTAGAAAACAAGGAACAGGATAGGAGCCTGCCAGAGAGGGCCCCTGAAAGACTCTACCCAGCAGTGTATCAAAGCAGATACTGAGACACATAACCAAACTTTGGGCAGAGTGCAGGGAATCTTTTCTGAGACTGTTATTACTCCAACCATGGACCAAGGTTTATTCATGGATATAACCAAGAACCCCTGCTCAGATGTAGCCCATGGCAGCTCAGTCTCAGTCTACTAGGGAACAGGGACTGTCTCTGAAATGAACTCAATGGCTGGCTTTGACCCCCACCCCCCAACACACACATATCCTGAGGGAGGAGCAGCCTTGCCAGACCACAGAAGAGGACATTGCAGCCAGTCCTGAAGAGACCTGATAAGCTAGGGTCAAATGGAAGGGGAGGGGGTCCTACCTGATCAGTGTACTTGGAGAGGGGCATGGGAGGAGATGACTGAGGGAGAATGGGATTGGGAGGGAATGAAGGAGGGGTGTACAGCTGGGGATACAAAGCAAATAAAAGGTAATTAATGTAAAATAGCAAAAATTTAATTAAAATAAAGGAATGCGGGTTTTTTCAAAATAAATTTTCATATTCATCTCTGTTTTTGAGGTAGTTTTTGTTAAAGCACTCATTTGATTGAATAGATTCTTTTAGAAAGTTCTGGTTGGCAATATTTCTTATACTAAACAGTCTGAATTTTCACATTTGAAAAGTAGAAAAGGCAAATACTAAAACAGGCTTTATGTAATAGGCAGTGAAATTATAATTATCAACTAGATTTCAATTGGTTGAGGAATTTAGAATGAAAACTAAATTTTTAATTCTGGTTCTGTACATTATAAGTTAATAGTTACTTTAGAAAAGCATGCATGTATATAGAAAGTCCTAAATTCTTATTGTTGTGATTCATTAGAAATTACATTATTGAAAACATTTTGAATATCAAATAAAATAAAAGACATTTAGAACTTAAAAAAATATTTTATCATATTTACATTTAAATTAAATTTTAAATATGTGTCATAAAATTGCAGCCAGTCCTGATGAGACCTGATAAGCTAGGGTCAGGTGGAAGGGGAGGAGGACCTCCCCTATCAGTGGACTTGGAAAGGGGCAGGGATTAAATGAGGGAGGGAGGGTGGGGTTGGGAGGGAATGAGGGTGAGGGCTATGGCTGGGATACAAAATAAATAACCTGTGATTAATATAAAAGAGAAAAATTATTTAAAACCATAACATTCATTAGCATATTTTAAAAATACTTGAAAATGTCCTCATTAGCTCTCCTTGTCAATTAGATAAAGCCCAAAGTTTTTTTGTAAAAATATTCTTATTTGTGTAATTGTCTTTTTCAGATTGTTCTCTGATATGTCTCTGAGTGGTTGTCTTGATGTTCTTAACTTGATATCAGAGGGCCAAGCCCTGTTGAGCCTATTTCCTATGCAGGTGGTCCTGTGCTGTATGGAAAACATGGAGGAACAGGTGAACAAGTGAATAACAGTCCTCCATATTCTTTGCTTCAATTACCAACGTGAGTTCCTGCTCTGACTCTCCTCCAGGTTTGAATGTGTTTTGGGAAATTTATCTTTCCTTCCTTCCTTTAAACTCTTTCCACCACAGCCCATTTTAACTTCAAAGTTTTTATGGAGTATCAGTTGTTTCTATATAATGATCACAATTTTGATAAGGTCTGTCTAAATTTTAATAATTAATGGTCTGTACTGTCTCATATATTTACACACTTGTTTGTCCAGATTATCATACTTTATTTCCAAACCCTAATAAAATATTCAACTGGTAATAACTTAAACATTTTGTTTATAGAAACAATATTGCAATTTTTGTCTAAGAGGCTAGAAAGGTAGCCACCTGTGGATTTACCTTATACAAATCATCTCATTCAATAATTCTTAATACTAGATGAATAACAAGGACTTATGGGAAAACAGTAAAAGAAATGGAATGCAATTTCAGTGATTATTTACACAGGATGGTGTGATGCCTCTTGGGGGGTTAGGGAGGACAGATTCATGAGTAAGTTAGCAATCCTTGCCCAGAGATTCTGTGTTGGACTTTGTTTTTTTTTTTAAACTACCACTTAGGATAAAAAATAAAAATGTCCACCTGATGGAAAGAATAAAAAGAAATTCATAAACTGACATTTTTAATAGCAGTTCTGAGTAGTTCAGTTCACAGGGTTCATTTCAGTGTTTAAGGACAGGAAATGAACATTTAGATTCAATGGGGTTGAGCACTGGGTACAGCATTGCACAACATGAGGAGTACCAATCTAGGGATTAATGGTCTAAATTAATGGTAATAATATTAAGAAAATGATCTTAAAAATAAAGGAAACCACTCAGAACTTTAATTATATCATTTGATAAAACAAGAACAACCCATATTTCACAAGAATTGGTGAGGATTTTGCACAATTAGTATGTCTATTGACAGCTCATGTTAACCCTATAACTCCATACCATATACACTGTGTGACTGAAACTATCAGATTCATCAAGACTACTGTAAATACTAAGGTGGAAGGAGCTTCATACTAATTATATATTCAATATCCAAATCTTCCTAACTCAAGTAATTGTATCTGATATTGTAGTGAAATTTTAGAATTAATATATTTTTAAATATAATTTAGGTCATGCATACTCTTCTCATGTTCTAGTTATATTCATCACCAATTTGAAGCAAGAGTGAACTAAGATTGCTAATCCCATAATAGATACTCAATAAACATACTCACTGAATCAGAAAATATGTTCATTATACTGTACTTTATGGTTAAGCCTAATAAAATTTTGCATTAAGAAAGAATCTATGCCTGAATAATAACTGTTTGCACATTAAAATTTTGGATCAAACTGAGTCTCTGATGTAAAATAAAAGGCTTATAGGATTGAAGCTTCATTTTTAGATTCCTTAAGTGCTTTAAGCAAGATTGTTTTATAAAGTTCTCTTCAGATTGACTAAACTTTTAGACATGATTTTTGTTTCATGACTTTGGGACTCTAGTCTTCTCTTTCTTAAGGTATTATTGTAGGACAGTTACAACTCTAATTTTTTTCTCTATTCTTACGAGATGTACTTCTTTATAAGGATGTCTGTTGATTTAGTAAGCAGGGCATGTTCCAGCAGAGAAAGGAAGCATTTTCCATAGAAGCAACATTCCCACAACTTGACCCTGTCAAACTTTAAAAGGTTGCAAAATCAAGTTTTTGCTCTGCTCTTAATATTTATACATATGCTTAAATTTTGTTGTATGTAAGTCAGAAGATAAAATTTCAGAATTGTTTCCTCTGCATTATTAATCTATTTAAAATGTTCACGTTCTATGGAGATTCAGAAAAATATTTACAAAATATAAGACGATATATAGTTTATAGAATTTACAGGCCTTGGAAAATAAAACAATACATTATGATTTCCACATTTAAATTATATAGCAAATGATTTACATTACACCAATTTGAATGAAATATATTATGACATTCTCAGTGCCTAAAATCCTCATAAGGTTTAAATATTACATAGTTTAAAACAAGAAACATTGTATGCTTGTTTTTGTTAGTTTGGGTTTTGTTTGTATTTATCTTTGTGATAAAAAGATGCACAAAGTTATATGCTACAATCAATACATATGCTTTATATTAGTTAAACATTTTTGCTACAAGTAACAGAAACTATAGCAATTTATTATTTGATGTTTATATTACATATTTTAGCTATATATTATGTATAATTAAATATTATATTTTTATGGTTATATAAATTAATTCTAGCTAATTATATATATTAAGATATATTATTATATTTGAGTGTTGAAAATGTAATAAATAATAAAGGACATAAAGGGAATACTTAAATTTTAAAATTCTGCTTTGATTTATTATTTATTTGTTTTATTAGTACTTTGCATACACGGCTGCACGTTTATGCATGCAGTATTCTGTGGAATTCAGATGAGAGTATTGTGTCCATGGGAAGTAGAATTATAGGCAGTTGAGAGCTACCAGATGAGTGCTGGTTATTGAACCTGGGTACTGTGCATGAACAGTAATCACACTAAACCATTGAGTTACCTTCCCAATTCATTTATCTATTATTTATTACAATATATTCACTTTGTATCCTGGCTGTAGCTCCCCCCCCCTTCCTATCTCCTCTCAGTCCTAACCAATCTCACTCTTCTCCCTATATGTCCCTTCCCTAGTCCACTGATAGAGGAGGACCTCCTTCCTTTCAATTAGACCCTAGTCTATTAGGTCTCATCAAGACTGGTTGCATTGTCCTCCTCTGTGGTCTGTCAAGACTTCATCCACAAGGGTGAGGTGATCAAAGAGCCAGCCACTAAGTTCACATCAGAGACAGTCCGTGTTCTCCTTACTTGGGAACCCACTTAGAATCAGAGCTGCCATCGGCTAAATCTGTTCCGGGGTTCTAGGTCCTCTCCATGCATGGTCCTTGGTTGGATGTGCCTGTTAATTATGTGTTCTCCAGTAGATCAGTAGCAAGATCCTGGGCTCTTTGCTATAGATATTCCTCATGTTGTATGACATAGTTGCAGTAAGCTTCATACTGACTGAGTCTGCGTATATCTCAGTCAGAAAGGCAAATGTGAATGGCTTTATCCCATGTTTGCATCCCAATACTACTCTTGGAACTAGTGACATAACTCTGACATGGTAACATTCTTGTCACAGAAATATGCACACTGTCAACCAGCTCTTTTTATTTTTATTTTCATTACATTGCATTGGTTGCATTTTCTTATGGTTTGGTATTTTTTCTCTTTTTGTTTATTTGATTTCTACTTTTTGTTTCTTTTTATATTTTTTTTAATTTTTTGAGAGAGAGAATACATCAAGTTGAGTGGATAGTTTGTTTGTTAGTCAAGCCTTGGCAGGATTTGAGAGGAGGGGAAGAATATAATCAAAATACGCTGTGTGAAATTTAAAATACAAAATAAAATTAATTGAAAAGGAAGAGATTGTGCAGAGAACACATTTAATTTCATTGTCTTGTTATTTAGATAATTTCTCAAAACAGGTAAGAAAACACAATGAAAATTGGAGCTTAAATTAAGCCATTATTTTAATAGAGAATGAATGTATAAATAATAGAAAACCAGTGCTTAAGGAACACACAGCATGGAGAATGTTCATGTTAATTCCCAGTTAAATGAATTTGTAGACATTGTTATAGTGTTATAGAATGAAACTCTACAACTGGGGTCTGTGACATGAGGGAAGAAAAGTTTAAAAAAATGACACCTGCATGCTTTCGCATCATAAAATCATTTATAAAGTTGCAATACATTAAAAAGTAATTAGTATAAGCACATTAAAATAAAAAAAAACCTACACAATAAAATCAATGCACATTCTTTTTTTAAAATGTAATTTATTTATTTTTATATCAATCACAGGTTAGGTACTTTGCATCCCAGGCATAGCCCCCTCCCTCATTCCCTCCCACACTCCCCATCCCTCCCTCATCTCCTTCCCGCCCACTCCAAGTCCACCTAAAGGGGAGGACCTCCTCCCCTTCCATCCCACCCCAGATCATCTTGTCTCTACAGGGCTGGCTGCAATGTCCTCCCCTGGGATATAGCCAGGCTGTTACTCCCTGGCATGTATGGGGGAGGGTCAACGAGCTAGCCATCGAATTCATGACAGAAACAGTCCCTTTTCCCCTTGTTAGGGTCTTCAGTTGGACACCGAGCTACCATGGGCCACATCTGAGCAGGGGTTCTAGGCCATATCCATTCATGGTCCTTGGTTGGAGAAACTATCTCATATAGGACCCCTGTGCCCTGCTCAGTTTAGTCTTTGTGGAGTTCTTGTTCTCCCCAAGTCTTACTAACTTCTCCTATTTTTATTATTATTTCCTGCCCTCTGCTGAAGGCTTGGTTGTGAGTCTTAATATCTGCTTTGATACATTGCTATTTTGATTCCTTCAGAGGCCCTCTTTGGTATGCTCTTGTCCTGTTGCTTGTTTTCTCCTCCATTCAATGTCCATCCAATTTTTTCATCTAAACGAGCATTGATCATACCAACCTAGGTACTCCTTCTTCTATATCTTCCCTAGGTGTGTAGATTTCAGCTTGACCTTCCTATCCTTTAGGTCTATATAATTGAGTATATCCCATATGTTTCTTTCTGCTTTTTGGATACCTCACTTAGGATGATTGTTTCCAGGTCCCACAATTTGCCAGCAAATTTCATGATTTCCTCTTTTTAATTGCTGAGTAGTATTCCATTGTATAAAAGTAACATAATTTCTGTATCCATTCCTCAACTGAGGGACATCTGGGTTGTTTCCAGGTTCTGGTTATTACAAATAAAGCAGCTATGAACATAGTTGAGCAAATGTCCTTGTTGTGTACTTGAGCATCTTTTGGATATGTGCCTAAGAGTGGTATAGCTGGATCTTGGGGAATCACTATTCCTAATTGTCTAAGAAAGCACCAAATTGATTTCCAGAGTGGTTGTACAAGTTTGCATTCCCACCAGCAATGGAGGAGGGTTCCTCTTTCTCCACAACCTCTCCAGCATGCATTGTCACTAGAGTTTTTGATCTTAGCCATTCTGGTGGGTGTAAGGTGAAATCTCAGGGTCATTTTGATTTGCATCTTCCTGAT
>CM053745.1:36869681-36887866 GCA_028658305.1 Pachyuromys duprasi | reverse complement strand
CTAGATCCCAGGGGAGGACATTGCAGCCAGCCCTGAGGAGTCAGGATAAGCTGGGGTTGGATGGAAGGGAAGGAGGTCCTCCCCTGTTGGTGGACTTGGAGGGGGCGGGGAGGAGGGAGATGAGGGAGGGAGTGGGAGGGTAGGAGGGACTGAGGGAGGGGGCTACGCCTGGGATTCAAAGTACCTAACCTGTGATTGATATAAAAATAAATAAATTAAAAAAAATATTCAGCACCACAAAATCAGGTTCTTTACCTTCATTTATTTGCTTAGAAACTATGGAATTCTATTAATTAAACTACAGCTTTTACGTACTTATGCCATTATATTTCCTACTCATCCACATTCAAATGGACATGAATACAGTATCACAGATTGTTTTAAAACCAGGTATGTGCCCTTTCAGTGCAGATAATCTTTAGACTTTTTCTTCAACCACAAACTAGAAGGGCATCACTCATAATAAGTATAAATTTATTTTGTCTCAGTTTACAAAGGATGTGAAAGCAGAATGTGATTTCCTGAACACACTTACCCATTATGTTTTGAATAGAGTTAGGATAGACCAGCATAGTGACTGACAAAAACCTTCATCTATGACAGCCAAGAAAGGAGACTTATTCTTTTTTGTTGTTGCTTTGTTTTGGTTTTATTTTTTATATTATTTACAGTTTATTCACTTTGTATCCCAGCTGTAGCCCCTCTTTCATTCCCTCCCAATCCCAGCCATACCCTTCTCCAAGTCCACTGGTAAGCAAGGCCATCCTCCCCTTCCATCGGACTCTAGCCTATCAGGTCTCATTAGGACTGGCTGCATTGTCTTCCTCTGTGGCCTGGCAAGGCTGCACCCCCTTCATGGGGAGGCAATCAAAGAGCCAGTCACTGATTTCATTTCAGAGACAGTTCCTGTTCCCCTTACTAGGGAACCTACTTGGAGACTGAGCTGCCATAGGCTACATCTGCACAGGGATATTAGACTTTTTCTTACATAAGATAGGATATCTGCTTTTCAAGAAGAGTTCCATCCTTTGTATTATAATAGTGACATTAATGTTTCACACATCATTTCTTATTCTTTGTGTTATGTATGCTATAATATTTGATCACCATAAAACCCTAAGTGTTTAGATAAGGAAATAGGCATATATACCTTTTCTGAGTTATGAGTATTCAACTGTGAAATATAAGTCCTCTCTGTGGTTGAATTGATAATATTGTGCCTAGCACCAATAGAAGGCTAAGTTTATAATGTTTTTAACATTATATTTATACTGTTATTAGAGAATCTTATTTTTTATCTGTACTTCTATTTTCTAATATGATGTTAAAAAATCTCTCCTTTGTATCTAAATGTCATTAGATGGTAAATAATAATAATTTATCATTTATTAGTGTCAGTGAATGAATCATATTGGCTCTACTTTTTATGATAGGAATATGAGTTGGAATGAGTTTTGCCATTATGCTTTGAATATGCAAGTCCCAGATCATACTGAATAATTTTCCACATGCCTACTAATACATAGTTATTTAGTTTGGTATGTACACAGAATTTTTCTTGATGTTGTCCATAATTACTGTTTATCCCAGAATTTAGAGATCAAACATACATAAGTCAAATCAAAGTTTGTGTGCTATTATCTGTTTATCATTTAGTACTTGTATAAAGATATTAATCATAAAATTCATAGCTTTTATTTTTAAGATCTAAATTTGGCAATGGATAAGATTTTTATCAGAAATCCACAAGCATATAGTTTTGTAGTATTTTTACAACTGCTGTATTTTTAAAAAAGCATAGGAATGTAAAATATATTTTATTTTTTAGCTATACTCTTGACAAATTCCAAAGATTCCATGAGTATCTGCAGTGAATAAAAATCTCCAGTAAATCCGGTCAACAGAATTGGAGAAGATTATAAATAGTTGCTTTGCTCTTTCTCTAGTGCATTTCTTCTAAGTATTCCTACTAAAGAATTGCTTAATAAGAAAGCATCTATAACAAGTTTTTAGTATGGAACTCAATGTGCTTTTTGACACAATTTTGAATTATGGTTAATTTCTCAATCAGTGACAAATACTTCTAGTTTGAATGTTCGAGTATTTCTTTAATTGCTGATGATATGATTGGAGAACACAGATGTGCCTAAATATTAGTAATAATAGTTATAGCTTATCTAGAGTGTATGTACATAATTTGGTAGAGCTTAATTCCAATATAGAACATGAAACCACTCGTTTTTCTATGAAAACCAAATAATACCTATTCAGAGAAGGATTTCATTAGCTTGCTTGGCAGTGAAATTAGAACGAATTGGTGCCAGATGTGGACACAAAAGAGAAAAGCAGGAAATAAACCAAGGAAATTATTGGCTAATGTTTACTCTTCATTTGTACCTCAGGATATTTGCTTGCTAAGCTTTTAATTTTTAATGGACACAAATATTTAACTTCCATATATTTTTCAGTACTGAAATTATGCTTTTTTTTCTGAAACACTTCCACCTTGAAAATGTTTTAGTTTTCTTAATGCAATATCATGATAT
This sequence comes from Pachyuromys duprasi, assembly GCA_028658305.1. Classification (NCBI taxonomy): domain Eukaryota; kingdom Metazoa; phylum Chordata; class Mammalia; order Rodentia; family Muridae; genus Pachyuromys; species Pachyuromys duprasi. The sequence goes on along the minus strand of CM053745.1, from coordinate 36,885,320 downwards.
AATCATGCATTCAGATGACTATGATCTCCACTTCATAATATTATTATGTGAATTTTTTCACTTTGTTTTGTAATGTTGATGTTAAATTTTTGAGGAAATGTTGGTTACATAAAAAAAGAAGAGCAAATCTGAATATAAATTTTTTTATGAATTTTACCTGTCATATTTGTCTTGGTTTCACATAGGATGACTATTCAGATTCAAATTAAATTAAATTATAAATGTTAATCCTTTGGATTATGATACTCATAAATATACTGTTTCAATATTATGATACTAAAAAAGAATAGTTACAGAAGTTAGTTACTAAATTTAGATAATGACATATTTAATGAATAAATTTAGTAGACACATAAACATGAGAGTAATGCTACATGAAAATGATGTTAAGGGGCTTAAGATATATTTTTATGAATTAATTGTGTGTACTGCTCTTGTAGAGGACTGTGGTGGTTTGGATAGAATAGCTCTGATATACTCATATATTTGAATACTTGGTTAACAGGGAGTGGCACTATCTGAGAAAGATTAAGACCTGTGGCTTGTTAGAAGAAGTATCATTAAGGGTGGGCTTTGAGGTTTCAAAAGCCTAAGCTAGGTTCAGTGTTATTCTTTTCAATGCCTGCAAATTTACATGTAGAAATCTCAATGACTTCTCCCAGCACCATGTCTGCCTGTACAACCATGCTCCCTCGTGACATTATGGTAATGAACCAAACCCCTGAATCTGTAAGCAATGCTTGATTAAATCCTTTTTTTTATAAAAGCTGTTGTGGCCATGGTGTCTGTGGTGGACTGAGTAAGTATAGAAGCATATAGAGGCTACTGTGTAAAGAAAGCTTTGCAGGGGAAGCTTCGATTGCCTTGGAGACCCCAGAAGGTTAGAGATGCCAGAGCTGTGAGATACCTGCTGAGGAAGCTGCTCACAGAGAGTGGAACCAATCCAAAAGAAAGAAGTGTGTTTCTGTCAAGAAAGCTGAAAGGAGTTGCAGATCCAAGTAGCGTTTTGACATCAAACATAAAGATGCTAGTTTGGAGATTGTCCAGCTGGTTTTTGGTCTTGCTTTGGCCCAATATCTTCTCACTATGGTCCCTTCCCTATGTTTTGGAACAGTAATGTATATCCTGTGACATTTCAGGTAGGAAGTACCTGATCTGTTTTTCTGTTTTCGTTTTTGTTTAATTTTTATTTTAAAGGAAATTACAGTTGAGAAACTGTATGAATCTCAGAGGAAACTTCAGATTTTCAAACATTGTTTAGCGTGTAATAGACTATGGGGACTTTTACACTAAGTGAATTTTTTGCATTATGTTCTAGCTATATTCTGTGGGGTCAGGTCATAAAATGTGGTGATTTGAAAAGGTATGGCCCTGATAGATTCATGTGTCTGAATGCTTGGCCCATAAGGAATGACCATGTGGCTTTGTTATAGTAGGTGTGGACTTGATGAAGAAAGTATTTCCTGTGGAGATGGGCTTTAAGGTCTCCTGTGCTCAAGATATATCTAATACAGTTCATAGTCTCCTTCTGCTGCCTGTGGATCAAGATGTAGGACTCTCAGCAACTTCTCTAACACCCTGCCTGCCTCCATGCCACCACATTTTCCATCATGACGATAATAGACTAAACTTCTGAAACTGTGAACCAGCCCCAGTTAAATGTTTCCCATTATAGAAGTTCCTGGGTCATGGTTTCTCTTCACAGCAATAGAAACCCTAACTAAGAAAGTGTCTCTGTGTAGCATAAGAAGAACATTGAGAATAAATCTACGACAGGCCTGACCATGTTGCTTGTTGACACAATGTGAAATTGGGGCTTTGTGTTAGGAAAGAAGTTGAGCACATTACTGAACAATTTGATTTAATGTGCCAACCCAGGAGAAGTGTGGAAGATAGTGCTGAGGTCAGTATAGATTAAGATAACCTGGCTCAAGAGATTTCAGAGGGGAAGGTTATTTTTGTATGGTCTAGAGACTCTCCTTGTGATATCTTCCTAAAGAATATGGTTGCATTTGCTTTGTCTCAAAAACAAAAACCTTTGCCTAAGAATAAATTGCAAAGTTTTGGATTAATTTGTGTTGACAAAGAAGGTTTCAAGACAGCTTAGTATTGACTGTCTCCTATAGTTATTAGCGGAATTCTTATGCAGACCTATAATAAAAAAAGAGCAAGATAAGTAAGGAGAAATACAAAATGTAAAGTTTTAGGAGTAAACGAACACCGAGAAGTTAAAAATAAGAGCTTATTCCTGTACTCAGGTAGATAAATAAATTAAAGAAAACCCTAAATGGAGTGAAGGGAGTGGTGACTGCAAGGCAAGATGACGTGCAGCTAATCGTTCAACTTGTATAAAAGGAAGATAAAAAAAACAAAAAACTTACTTAATCAGTGAGGAAAACCATCAAAGCCAGAAAGGTAATGAAAATGTATTTGAAAGTGAGGTCAGTCACTGTGGGTGTGCTTTGGGGCCAGACTCAGTGTCTCTATGCTGCCTACACATTCAAATCTAGAACTGTTATCTATCTCCTCAGTACAATGTTTGCCACCAAGCTCTCTGACACGATAATAATGGACTTAATCTCTGAAATTGTAAGCAATCCCTGACTAAATGCCTTTCCTTGTAGGAGTTATTGTGATCATGGTGTCAATGCAATATTAAGATTGTTTTTTTGTTACACACATAAGGCAGGTAAAAACTCCTGTCAGCTGCTAAAGTTTCCACTGCTTTTAACCTCCTCAGGCACCAAATTAAAATGCACATGTCCACATGTAAACAAACAACTAAAAATAACAATAATAAGTTTTTAACAGAAAAAGATATGTTTTGTGGTCCTTTGTAATTTTAAATAAAAAAATACGACTTAAAATCATTTCCATACTTATTACAATGTTACTTTAAATATTCACATAAACAAAAGTATGAAACAATTTATTTACATTCATTTTATGGGCCATTTGTGTTCATATTATGTGCAGTGGAGAAGTGTTATGTGTTTCACGGTATGAGGGTACAGGTCAGAGGACGACATGAGGGAGTCTCTAAGTGCAGAATGTGGATTCCTCGGACAGACCTCAGATAGTCAGGCCTACTCCAAGTTCTGTTGCCAGCTGAGGAATCTTGCTAATTTGGAGTAATTATTTTTTGTGAATTTATTGTGCTAGAATTAATGAAGCATCTTAGAGAGATGAAACTCTTGTATCATATCATAATTAACTGAATCAGAATCTTAGAAGGATAAAGCACCAAAATATGTATATTTACCTCATTACTTTACAAAGTTCCTACTAATAGACATTCCTTCTGATTCAATGGCTGTTTATGGCTTTCACTTTGACCTTTAACCAGATTTCTATCTTTAAAGCTAAGCACTTCCTTGATAAATAAATGTGATTATGTTTTCAGTCCTATCTCTTCTAGAAAATTACTATAAATAAACATTTCATATTATATTATCCAATATCTTAGAAAATGATGGAAGTTACAAATAATAGCTCTATATAACACTTGAAATGGAATAAAATAAATTATGGTCGGTTTTTTATGCATACTTTGCAAACTTACATGTGTTTATGTGTGTTTTAGGTTTTTCTTTCCACTCAAATAATTATAATTTCAAAAACACACTTGCAGTTGCCTTTAACACCTCATTTTATTATTTTATTTTCTGTTATACAGTATTGGGTAATAGGCATCTATAGGTAACGTAAGAATCACAAATTTAGACTGAGAATTTTAGTAGTAGAATTTTGGCCTGTTTTGTATTAGGTTCTATTTTCCATTTCCAACATACACACACTCACTCACTCACTCAAATATACACTCACACGTGCACAGGTGTGCACTGTACAAACACGTACTCACATACACATAAACACACAAAATATGAAAAAAAAACAGAACAAGAGATGCTAAACAAAAAAACTTATAAAACATGGTTTTACGTTGAATTATGGTTGAAATTTCTTCCTTTAACTTATGTCATGATCAGTAGCAAGTGACTGTGTCAAACTTCCAACATACCTTAATGCTTGCTTTGAACATAGCTATCTTCCTTACCAAAAATCATTTGAATAAGTATAAGTAAACCAAAGGTAAGCAAATATTATGATTAAATTTTAACCAGATTTTCATGGATGAGGTTAATTTGGTTGAAACTACCACAGAAGGCCTCTGAAAGACTCTACCCAGCAGTATATCAAAGCAGAAGCGGAGGCTCATAGGCAAACTTTGGGCACAGTTCAGGGAATCTTATGAAAGAAGGGGGAGATAGATTTGCAGGGACTGGAACTTCAAAAGGAGATCAACAGAACCAAAAAATCTGGGCAAAGGGGTCTTTTCTGCGACTGATACTCCAACCAAGGACCATGCATGGAGATAACCTAGAACCCCTGCACAGATGTCGCCCACGGCAGCTTAGTTTCCAAGTGGGTTTCCTAGTAACGGGAACAGGGACCGTCTCTGACATGAACTCAGTGGTTGGTTCTTCGATCATCTTCCCCTGAGCAGGAATCAGCCTTACCAGGCCACAGAGGCATACAATACAGCCACTCTTGATGAGACCTGTTAGGCTAGGGTCAGAGGGAGGGGGAGGAGGACCTCCCCTATCAGTGGACTAGAGGAGGAGCATAGGAGGATATGAGGGAGGGTTTAGGAGGGATTAGGGGAGAGGGCTACAGCTGGGATACAAAGTGAATAACCTGTAATTAATATAAAAAAGAAAAAATTGCAATTAAAAAAAGAAACTACTATTCATTGTTGGGAGACAGCACATAAATATATTAGACTCTACTAATATCAATTAGTCCTATGCCTGAATTGCTGTGGATCAGGTCTTCCTATAAATATTGGTGTAAGATTAACAATGTGAAGATAAATAGCTGAGGTATGCAGATGTTTAAAAACTGTTCCAAATACTGTTAAGTGATTCTTTCTATAAAAACAAGGAAAGAGTACAATAACATGAAAGAATTTCTCTAAGAAATTTTAAATATTATGCTTTGACTGTTAACCTACTTGATCAACCAAACAAAATGCCTGAATTATGGTTTGAATGTCCATTTATTTATGGACATTTTGAGAGCCTACTTATAGTTTGGTGGCAGGTCTTTGGAGATGAGACCTAGTACAAGCTGTTTATATCCTGCCCTTGACATTGGTTACCCAATGTCATTCCTGTCTCTTTCTTTTGTTTTATAGGTACCATAAGGTGAATAGATCTTTGCACTGTATATCTGCATTGTTGTAGTTTAGTGATCAAGACTGAAAACAACATGGCCAAGTGACCTTTGCCTCACACTACTAAAATCATTAGCTAAAATGAAGTATCACGGCATGATGATACCCACGGGTATTCTGTCACTAATACTCATTAATGTACTAATTCTAATATGAGTGAGATTCGAAAAAGAAAATGTTCCCTTCTTATGCTGTGTCTTATTTCCATATTATGAAGTTATAAAATATTGAAAGAACTGCTGATATTTCTGAGTATGAACATAAGTGCACAGTTGTGAAAAGTGTCTTGTAGTTCCGTGAGAGGCAAAACATCTTTTTTCTTACCGAAATATTTCTCATTTGAGAATACCTCTTTTTTGTTTTTATTAATTACAGTTTATTCACTTTGTATCACCCCTGTAGCTCCCTCCTGTCCTCCCAATCCCACCCTCAATCCCCTTTCTCCACCATGTCCCTCCCCAAGTCCACTGATAGAGGAGGTCTTCCTCTCCTTCCTTCTGATCCTAGTCTATCAGCTCTCATCAGGAGTGGCTGCATTGTCTTCCTCTGTGGCCCCCTCAGGGGGAGGTGATCAAAGAGCAGGCCAATCAGTTCATGTCAGAGACAGTCCCCTGTTCCCATTACTATGGAACACATCTAGACACTGAAGTGCCATGGGCTACCTCTGTGCAGGGGTTCTAGGTTATCTCTATGAATGGTCCATGATTGGAATATCAGTCTCAGAAAAGACCCCTTTGTCCAGATTTTTTGGTTCTTTTGCCCTCCTTGTGGAGCTCCTGTCCTCTCCAGACCTTTCTATCTCCCCCTTCTTTCATAAGATTCCCAGTACTCCACCCAAAGTTTGGCTATGAGCCTCTGCATCTGCCCTGATACCGTGCAGGGTAAGCTCCTGTCCTGTTCCCTGTTTTCTCCCTCTTCTGATGTCCATCCTCTTGAGGCAAAATATTTTAGCACTATTATTCTTAACTCAGTTTTATATGAGGAGGGAAATGTAGAAAATTTCTTTGTAGCAAATGTAACAGTTTTTCTTTTGATGGTTCCTGAACCCCAAAACAATGAGTCCCCAAACAATGAGCAAATGTGAGAAAAGCAAATAGGTTGGAGAAGCATAGCATTTGTTTTTATATATGTACCTGCTACAAAGTATTGACCAAAATTCGTCTTATTTACATAGTATAGACTTAAATTGCTTATTTTTGTGCTGCAAATATTCAATTTTTTGTTATGTCTGGAATGACAACCACTGGGATACAATAGGATCCTTCACATCCATGCCACTCTCTGCTGTTCCCTTTCTGGATGTGTCAATTTATACTGTAGAAAATACTTTGCAGGTATAATTAAAATTGCTTTTTTAAAATTTCCGCTGACTTCATCTCGCTACAAACTTCTTTGTACATTGAAACAATGTACTATATTAAATACCAAAGTTCTTCCTGTCTGTGCCCTGCATCATCTACTCTCCTAGACCTGACAGTCCCAGGAGGATGATTAATTGAAAGAGTAATTACAAACTGAACTTTTAAAATTGGCCCAGTTTTGCTAAGAGATGCTTTCTTCCTTGCTGTTAACTTTGTGACTTTTCATTTTCTTTTATGGGTTTCACCTTAGTCAAGAAAGAAAATTTAGACACTGCATTTGTCATGATGAAGAACAGCAATCTTGTATTGCAGTCTCAGCTGTCTCACAAACACACATACACACACACTATAATACTGGATAGTATGAATTAACTAAATTAAACGGGAAAGAGTTATTGAGATTGGGAAGATGGCTCAGCGAATAAAATGCTTGATGTATAAACAGGAAGGCATGAGTTCTGTTCCTCAATATCCACATAAAAAACAGATGTGTTGGCAAATTTCTGTGATTAAAGAGCAGAAGATGAGATGAACCCCGTGGCTCACTGGACCCCATGTCTACCCCAGTTGGTGAGCTCCAGGTTCACTGAAAATAAATCTGTCTCAAAAGATAATCAGAGAGTGACCCACAAAGGGATATATCTGGCCTCCACACTTGTAAACACAGGTTCCCATACCTAACATGCATAACCACATGCAACATATCCAAACACATACATAATAAATAAAAAAAGGAGGGGAAAAAGAAAGTAAATGGCTATTTTCTTAGTGACAAAGGAGCTGGGTGATTTCTCTAGAAAGTGCTGGCAATCAAGCAAAATAGTGTATGAAATCAGTCTATACCATAATTAAGAGAAATTCTTTTCTACATAATAGAGAAAGCTCATACCCTACAAAGACCTCTTGGAGTGATAGCCATGGGTCAATATGATTTTCTTTTAGCAGTTGCCATGAGAAATCTTCAACTTTAATCTCATTCTGTCTTTCTGCCTCTTTTCTAACTAGGACATTTCTATCCAGTCTCAATCACTGGCCTTTCACCTAACCTTGCAAGGACATCTTTTTACATGATTATAGACAATGCAATGATTTACAAACAGAAGAAGCTGTAATTTTCACTGAGATAGTAATGCAACAAGACAAAACTGTGTTTTTCATCCAAAAACAAAACTGTGTTTTCCCTGGCTTTGATGCATTATGTGAACAGCCAGACTTTTTTCTTTTTATGATTTTTTTCCTGTTCTGTATTGTGTATATATGCCTGTGTCTGTGAGAGTATACGCACTTGTAAAGTGTATATGCACCTAAAATTGAAAAGAGGTTACAGAAAAGAGGAACAGGAGTTACAAGTGGTTATAAGCTGCCTGATCCAACATGTTTTCAAGCTGTGAGGCATTGCTCTAATACCTATATTGGATTTTAAAATCTAAGTGCATATTCCAATTTTGAATTCATAACTTCTCCATTAATGACTATTGTTTCATATGGACACATACATTATTAAGCCCATTTTTTGTTGTCCATATTTACACATGTTTATCGCTGACTACCTATAATTGGATAGTTTAACAGTTTATTCACTGGAGAAAATAGATTCTCTCTCCCAGCAGCCATTTACTGCCTATGGCTTTTTATCTATAAGTCAATTTTCTATGGGTATGGTCTCATGAAAAATTTCTCATCTTTGTTAGCATGTCATTACGCAGGTAGTGTTTGAGCAATGATGATTTTGAAGTTTCATGGGTTTAGCTTCCCTGTAATATATAGATAGCACTGTCAAAGCTACTGACCTGGTCCACTGGTTCTTACAGCCTTTCTGGCATTTTCCCCCATAATTTTCCCTGAAATTTAAGTATAGGAGTTGTAGAAGACTTTTAATCCAGCAACATAGTTGTTCTGGCAATGGTTCACATCTGAAGACCTTTTAGATCTATGTGATCCAACTGGAATGCAGACATTGTCTGGGTTGCAGAATGATATGGCTGAAACACAGACACACCCTTACTATAAACTATTAATCCCAAACAATGAAGATAAGGCTAATTTATAGAAGGAAACATCTATGTTTTAAAATAATGTCTAATTGAGGGACAGACAAAGTGAGGAATCAGAGAAAATTGGACAGAATGAGTTAGAGATAGGATATGCCCAACTTGCATGAGACAAAGACAGGACAAGAAAAGAAAGAGCTTTTAATGAGAGTTCCCATGTAAAATAATAATGACAATAAGGAAAGTTAACTTTACAACAAGAAAAATTACCTTGATAATAGAAAGACTTGACAGACAAAAGACAGAGGAAAGGAAGAGAAAAAGAAGTGCTTAATTGTGAACCTGTGTTACCAAATGAAATTGATGATCAAGATAGACAGGCCATAGAACTTATAGCACCACCAGTTAATGAAATTGAGGAAAAGTAACCTGTGAACAAGTGCCAAAAAATGGTGAAAAAATATAAAATGAACTAGCCTGTAATCCTGTAAAAATACAAGATCTTAAATAGTTTAGAAAATCAATAGTAATTTATGGAATGCACTCATCCTATGTGAGGCATATGTTAAATGTCTGGGCTACCCAAAACACAATTATTCTCCAAGAATGGAAAAATTTAACAGCAGCTGTGCTGGAAGCTGGTTCTCATTTACAGTGACTGACATGGTGGTAAAAGAAGTTGCAGTTATGGAAAATCATCATAATTCTAAAGGTGTTAATATTGTAAAAGATAAATTGTTAAGTGAAGGTCAATATGCTGATTTATGAAAGTAGATGCAATTTGATGACTCTATTATTATACATTGTATTTTAGTAGTTTTAAGAGCCTGGAATAAGGTGAAAGGACAGGAAAAAGTTCTATGTCACTCACAAAAATTATGCCAATCCCCAGAGAGACTTTTACTGTTTTTTATATAGATGATTATCCTCTATAAACAGGGCAATATCAGATTCAGAGGTGAGACAGATATTAATTGAAACTTTAGGTTTCGAAAATGCAAATTAATAGTATAAAAAAGTTCATAGACTTTTAAAAGCTTGATAAGCAGCAGCCATTGCTGAATAGATTAGAACCACTGATATTGACCCTAAGATTATGTAATGGAACAAGCAATAGCCATAACTCAAGATATCACCTCCATTATATTAACTATAAGAAAACTGATTGCAGGCAAGTTGTCCCCATATACTTCGCTAGAAGACCTCAGCCTTCTGGGATTTGTAGAACCTGTGGTAAGGGTAGAAAATGGAATAATTAATGCAGATCACAAGAGATATGTATGGGAATTCCACACTAGTAAGAAATTCCCTAAGAGATCATCCTTTAAGTACAGAGAACTCCCTATGGGAGTTTGTCATACTGCTGAAGTAAACAACATGAGACAGCTATTTTTTCCAGCAATCCACATAGTAAGTAGAAATGAAAAACCTAAACTGGGTATTGGAGATCTAACACATGCTACAGAAGACAACAGCTCTCTGGCCTTAGCCACAGGTGGCCCATCAATCAAGGTAAGAGCAGCTCTACTACATGGAACAAGAATTCTGGAGTTGTTAGGAAACCAATAGCTTTTCCTTTAAAATAGTTACCTGGCAAGCCTGTGTGCATAGAGCATCATCCCTTGAATGCAGAAAAATTACAGTCATATAAGCAGCTGGTACAAGAGGAGTTAAGGGCTCAACATATTAAAGGTCCTCAAAATTATCTTGCATTTGTTATTGAGAATAAATCTAGACATTGGAGAATATTTACTTACCTAAGAGCTGTAAATGAACGGATCCAACCTATGGGTCCATTACAGACTGGAATCCCTTTACCTTCTTTATTACCAAAAGGATGGCCTATAATCACAACTGATTTTAAAGACTATTTCTTTACTACTCCTCTACAAGAGCAAAATAGAGGAAAAATTGCTTTTACAGTACCTACATAGAACAGCGTTCAACCTGTGAAAAGATACAAATGGAAAGTTCTTCCTCAAGGAATATTAAATAGTCCAGTTCCATTTCAGTATTTTGTACAGTGGCCACTAGAAATAATTTAAACAGTTTCTTCAATCTATACTTTACCATTATATGGACATCTTTTTTTACCAAATCTGATGCAAGTACTTTATAGAGACTGTTTAATGAAGAAAAAAAAAAACAACCTAGTTTGGATTTACAGATTTCTCCTGAAAACTACAGAGAAAAGATTCCATCAACCAGCTAGAGTTCAAATTAATTTAACAAAAGATTCAACCACAAAAGATACAAATCAGAACAGATCAGTTATAACTCAATGACATGCAAAAACTATTGGGAGATATTAACTAGTTACAGCAATATTAGATTAACTAGAGTTTAATAACTTGTTTCAAATTTTACAAGATGATTCAAACTTTAAAAGTCCTAGAAAACTAACAGCTGAGGCAGAGAAACTTGACTCAGGTAGAACAAAAATGTTGGATGCACATGTGGACCTCCTAGAAGCCCAGTTCTTTGGAGACAGTAATCATATTGACTGTACATCATTGTCAGGTCCAGGATCTAGGGATGCCTCATTTGCATAAGGAAGAATCCAGGTGATGCCCTTATAAGTGGAGAAGAAGTTTAACCTGGATACTGGATTACATGACCTCCCAGCTGGGGGACTGTGGAGTTGGGGGATAGGTGGGCATGCAGTGCTATAAGTCCTGGGACGCTCAGACCTGGGGCTGGAGGGAATCAATCCTACTCTTGCCCATCTCAGAATGAGATTTCTGGGGTTTGGCCAGGCTTCCACCCTACTCTTGCTCCAGGCCAGTTTCCCCCAGTCCCATGGCTTGGTGGTTCCTATTCCTCTCTTTTTGTTTTATAAAGGGGAAGTATCACCATAGTATCATCCTCTCCCTTGGGAATAGTTTTATATCAAACCAGAACCTGGGTTGGTAGTGACTTTGACAATGGTGCTTAGTTGTTACTTTAGAAATTGGAGAGGTGAAATAGGAGGCCAAGAGGAGGAAAATCCCAAAGGAAAATCCCAAAAAAAATTCTCAGAGGCTCCTGGCACCCTTTTGAAGAGCAATTCCCTTTCCTTATAACTTTTTTGTGTTCATAGTAGATTTCTCTAAAAACAACAACAACAAGAATTTCCAGTGGTGGGTATGTGGAAGATTAGGGATGGGGAGGGGAGTCATAGATTAAGAATGGAGCCATGAGATTGGAGGGGACAGAGGCCTGTGCAGAGCACAGAGCCCGGGAAGCAGCCACCAGATCACGGATCTCCTTCCAGAGATCTGGTTATTCTCTTGGAGGAGGCATCTCCTTCACATCCTCAGTCCTTGACTCATCAGCAAGAGATAGGCTGTCTTTGTGCTTGATGGGATGATATCAGAAATTTTAGCTGAGACTCAAATGGGCCTGGACAGATCTTCCAAAAAGACACAAACAAAACCCCTTCCTGCTGCAAGAAGAGGGTCAGGTTTCTTCCATATTCAGTGTAAGGGAGCATACCATCAACTTCCATAATCTGTCTAAGGGATCATACCATAATCAAGGATGGAATTAGTTACTCCTGGTATGTGCCAGTGGAGGGAGATAGGAGAATGCTTGGAGGTTTTGTAAATATTAAATATGTTTACATTGGCTGTGGCCATTGCTAATTTGTTGGGGGGCACACTGTGTAAATGTATGCCTCTGTATATTCAATGCTAATTCTGCACTGGCTGAGTACTATGGCCCATTGCCAGTCTCATATTTTGTAAATGTTTGTTCTTTCCTCACCTGCCTAAGGCAAGCAAGAATTGTATCTGATTGGCCTTAAAAAGATCAGGTGGCCAATAGGTGTGCAGGAAGGCAGAACTTCCAGCAGACAGAGAGAGAGGGAGCAGGGGAGGGAGAGGGAGAGGAGGAGGAGGCAGAAGGCAGATTCTGGAGATTTGCTAGCAGGTCATGGAGGTGGACAGATATACCAGGGCTGAGAAGAGAGGTAAAGAACTAGCCATAAGATAGGTCATGGCTTAGAATAGGTGGGATAAGTTAAATGAGCTAGCTGAGAATTTGTCTAGCAAATGGCCTAAGCTTAAAACATTCATAAAAGCCTCCATGTAATTATTCATACTGCTGGTTGGTCTGAAAGTCTTACTATATTAATTTTATGTTAGAGGGTAGAAGGTAGGTGATGGGTTTGTCTGTTTGTTTGCTTGTATGTTTGTTTTTTAATTGGACTTTTAATGTTTGAGGTACTCTTTCTGATTCCTTGGCTCTGGAGATTATAAAAATTCCCCCTTGTTATAGGCAATTTCCCATTTTGAGCAGAAGGTTTTGAACTGGGAGCTAGTAAAAACATGATCATTATTAGTTTTTCTCTGGTGGTGAACGCTCAGATGTCAAAGATGAAGAGCATGTAGTGAATTGATCTTTTTGAGCTATTTTCCATTTGTGCTTTATACCAAATGAAATGCAAGTATAAACCAACAGTATCAAAGACATATTTTTGACAGCCAAATTGGGCAATGTGGAGGACATCAGTTTGCCAAAGAACACTAGATTTGAGACCTGGAGAACTTGTGCCCATAGTTTGTAAAGCTGAGTTAGTAATATGGGATGTACAAGATGAGCATGTTTTTATTATCCTCTAAAGTTAAGCAAGAGGGACTTGGGAGAAACAGGCATGAGCCCTTTCATATTTGTGTATGTGTGAGTGAGTGGAATTGATTTGCTTGCACAACAGAGTACGTTAAAGCTCCTGTAGATGTGATCCAGTCACCTAGGGTGTTTCCTTCAGGAGATTGTGAGATCTGGCATGGTATATATAGAGGAGAGTGGCTTTTCCCTGTAAGATGGTGGAGGCATGGAAAAAACAGTGGGTTGGCATCTAGTTTGACAAAGGATCTTGATTAGCGAGGAAGCAAATTAAAAGCATATACACTGTCTAAGCAAAGATTGAAGAGCTCAATGACTTCTTGAGGGCTAAATAAACAACATTCAGTTGCTTATATTGTTGGGTGTGATGGGACAACTCTTTTAATAAAAAATGGGGTGGATTCATCCCTGGGGGAATAGTATACTGTTGCCACACTATTCTCTTTTCTCCATCAGTAAATATCGAAGGGGCCTTGGTGATTTTGCAAAGAGCCAGGATGTGTGTGCAGGGAGCCAGGTGGGGTAATATAGGTAGGACAGAAACCCATATTTTGTTAGGGCAATGGCTACCAATTTGTCCCAGGAATTAAAAGCAAAGCAGGAGTGATTTCTGGGTAGCCATTGAATATCAGAGAGAGAAAAGGGGGTGAGAAAGATATAGAATTCTTTTCACAACATTTGCAGGGCTTTATCCCTGCCATTTTAAATCATAATAGCAAGTACATCTACCTCAGTCAGAATTCTAGGTTCACTGCTGACCAGGGTGTGGAGCCATCCAAGGAGAGTAGGGAAGGAGTTACAAATAAGAAGTTAAATAAGTATTGTTGGATCATACCTAGGGAATCCCATGTCTTTTAAGCCTCAACTGCCTCAGAAGAGAAAGTTTCTGGGAAGAGGACTTTTTATCCCCTTTTAGAAGATCAAAGAAAGGTTGTAGGGTATCATGGGGGAGGGAAAGCCACAGCCACAACTGAAGCTAATTAAGGTTTCCCAAAAAGCTTTGGAGGGAGGTAAGGGTTAAGTTAAGGTTTGAGGGATGAAAAGGGTAGTGTTAAGAGGGCATATTGAGGTGTAGCAAATTTCTGTTCCTAAGACTGCAATGAGCAGAATAATTTGTAGGTTCTGAGAAGCTATTTTAAATCCTATAAAGGATACTAAAGGTATTAATTGAACCTTTAGTTGGAATGGACAGGTAGAAAAGTCTCCTCATACCAAGATACCACTCTTATCAGGAGAAATTTGGAGACCTTTGTCTATCTTAGTAGTGTCTTAATGCTCTGACAATGGCCTCCTGGCAGTTGGGGCACTATTTGTCATCTCTTGAGGGAGGGCTATTCATTTATACATTCATATCTTAAGGCTACACAGAGAGTTGGCAGTCCCTCGAGTGGAGAAGGATAGAGAAAAAGGAGTTTTTAATGTCTATGGCTAAAAGAGGGACATTGGCAGGAAAGGTGGAGAAGGGGGTTAGACCCCTTGTGGGGGACTTCCAAACTCACATGATTTTATTAATTTCCCTTAAATCTTGTAGCAATCTCCATTCTCTTGAGCTCTTCTGTACGGCAAGCACAGAACTGTTCCATGGGCAAATATGGTGAAAATGGAGTTGGTCTTCTACTGTGTGAGCCCTTCAAGTTTCTCCCTTCATAGAGGCCATTGCTTAACCCAGATAGGCTCTCATTGGAAAGCCAGTTGAGGCAGGAAGTGTCATGTTTAACAGCAGCCTCTAGAATTGGGAGTTGCTCAGTGGAGGGTTTTTAAAGTTTTATAATTATTACTATGGGTAAAATCATTTACTCTAATGTAGTTTTCTTTTGGCTGACTAGTGAGAGTAACTATCAGAACCTCCAGGATTCCTATTCTTTGAAGATTGGTGGCTATATTGACCACAAGAGAGCAGGTCGTGCCTGTAGACTGGTCAGGGTCCTGCCATCTGTAAACTTGTTTGGTGGTAAAGACATGAGCTCAACCCGCTATTTGTTCCCAGTCTTGTGGTACTTCTTCTCTTAAAATTGTTTTATCTGCTCCAGTATCAATGAGACATTTGAAATTTTTTTCATATAGGTCTTTCACTTGCTTGGTTAGAGTCACCCTAAGGTACTTTATGTTATTAGTGGCTATTGTGAAGGGTGTTGTTTCCCTAATTTCCTTTTCAGCCCTTTTGTCTTTGGTGTACAGTAAGGCTTTTGATTTTTTGAGTTGATTTTATATCCAGTCATTTTACTGAAGGTGTTTATCAGTTGAAGGAGTTCTCTGGTTGAATTTTTGGGGTCACTCATGTATATTATCATATCATCTGCAAATGGTGATACTTTGACTTCTTCCTTTCCAATTTGTATCCCCTTGATCTCCTTTAGTTGCCTTATTGCTCTAGCTAGAACTTCAAGTACTATGTTGAAGAGATATGGAGACAATGGGCAGCCTTGCCTATTCCCAGATTTCAGTA
>CM053745.1:36853149-36869581 GCA_028658305.1 Pachyuromys duprasi | reverse complement strand
TCAAATGCTTTTTCGGCATCTAGGGAGATGATCATGTGGTTTTTCTCCTTCAGTTTGTTTATATGGTGGATCACATTGATGGATTTGTGTATATTGAACCACCCTTGCATGCCTGGGATGAAGCCTACTTGGTCATGGTGGATGATATCTTTTATGTGCTCTTGGATTCGGTTTGCAAGTATTTTATTGAGTATTTTTGAATGGTTTGTCACCTGTTTTTATGGTCATCTTTGGGTGGGAGCCTTCTGAGATGCTGGAAACCCCTAAAGTCTCTAGGGGAGCATATTTTTCTCTGACTGTCAGGGCCTAGGGCTCCCCCATTTAAAGTTTAAAGGCTGCAGTGGCTTACGATATTTGTCATAGCAGGAGCAACAAAATTTCTTCCAGTGAAAGAGACTATGGCATCGGGGATGAACAACCTTTGGGGTAGTGTTATTTCTTGGTGCGGGAGACTCCTTAGAGCTTTCTTCTTTCCAGTGTCACTTTTCACCGCACTTAAAGTAAGTCTTTTCTGTTTTTATCACTGTTGTGCGTGCCTGTGCAATGGAAGCAGCCTGATGGGATGCTGTCCCAATACCTTGAGTGGCCACAATCAATCTGTCATAGAGTTCACTTTTGAGTCCTTGGCAGGCAAGGCTGCACTTAGAAGGCATACTCTCCCAAATGATGTTTTTCAGAAGGAGGTCTCTGGCTTCACAGTCAGGAATTTTTGTTTCTAAGCTCATTTTAGTTCTACGAATAGAATCTTTTCTGGTTTTTAAAGGAGGAAAAGGAGGCAAGAGGCAGAGTCTTGTGAGCTGGAGGTTTGGGTGATTCTGTGCCAGGCTTGAAGTGCACAGAGGCACATGGAGATATATTCTGATAGCTGTGATGACTGCTGAGCTCCCATGGAGAAAGCTCCCTCCCTACCACATCGCTCAATGTGACCTGTGTGATATTATTTTAGCCCTGATTCTGCCAGATCTGCAGGAATGATTCATCTCTGTAGTGGGCCTCCCATTATAGGAAGAACAGGTTGGCTAGAAGGGAATGGCTGATCTCTCACCAATCCTGGGAATATTTAAAGTAGTGATTTGACTTTGGAGGAGCGATTTAATCCAAGACGCATAATGCCATCCTCCTTTGCTGACTTTCTCAGTTCTTCTAAGTCTACAGCCTGATAAGGAATACTATGTTGAGGATGAGTCCTGGTGGTGTGTACTTCAGGTGGAAATGACTGCATCTCCAGACACCCAAGCAGCAAAGTCCAGGAGGTTGCAGAACTGCTGGGCGGTGCAGAGGAGGATAGAGGGTACAGGGTGGGTTGGGTGGGGCCGGAGTGTGCTGTTGTGACTCAAGAAGCAATTGTTTGGTAATCTTCTCTATGGCCTTTATTTGGGCTTTCCAATGATATAAAGAAAGTGTGGTAACAGCAAATTTAAAGGGGAACATTCCCTGGTTGCTCTGTGGTTCCACTGGGGATTCCCCGGAGTTGTAGATACTACTTAAACTTTCAGGAAGGTGGCAGCCACTTTATTGCTTTTAAACTGGTCATTAAATTTCCTTTTTTTTTTTTTAACAAGAATTAAAAAAAAAAAAGATGGTGTTATGGTCAATGGTCAAATAAGCTGTCAGGGTCTAGGCAGTGCTGAGGGGAGGGGCTTCTTCAGAGTGCTGGAGTGGCCTTGGCCAGAAGGTGTCACTTGTCCCTTCACTGTACCAAGTCCCTCATGATGGCATAAACCTAAAGTAAGAGAAAGAAGGAAAAACACACTGCTAGCCCTCATCATGAGGAGGCAAAATCAGAGAAGCCAATTAATGTCCCCTTTGGGGGAACTGCTTACTTTCCTTCTGTACCTGCGTCAGTCTCTGTGCCCCCATGTTGCCAGCTCCCATCAGCCTTCTCTTCCCCACCTCTTGTGTGATGATGAGTCCTCAATCCTAGCTGGTAGATCCTGAGAGCGGAAATGAGGCCACGAAGGGCAGGGGTTGAAAGAGACCTTTGGGGGCTGAGCGCAATGAGAACAGACTCTTGAGAGATAGGTTTCAATGAGACAGCTTGTTTAATTTGGGGAACAAGGACTATTTAAACATTTGGGTAAGTGAGTAGAGGTCTTTGCAGTGACTGTATATCATTGGCTAGGGCCAGGGTCCTGGGAATACCTCATTTGCATAAAAAAGAAATTCCAGGTGCTTCTGGACATGATCTTAAAAGAGGAGAGGAAGTTTAACCTGCATACTGGGCTCTGTGACCTCCTGGGAGGGTGGGCAAAGGTGGGGTTGAAGGGACAAACAGGACCGGGAAGTTGAGGGAGGGCAGTGATGAGCAATCCTACTCCCGCCCATCTTAAGACAAGATTTCTGGAGACTGGCCATGCCTCAATCCTACTCTTACTCTGCGCTTGTTTCTCTAAGTCCTATGGCTCCTTTGAGTTTTGGAAAGGCTGATTACATAATTGCACATTTTCTGTAAGTGATGGCTATCATGAAGAAACCCTTAAAAATAAAAACGGATAATGCCCCAAATATGTGTGCATTAAAATGAAATGTTTTATATATTATAAAATAAGACATATTACAGGTATACCATACAATTCAACATGTCAAAGAGTTATAAAAAGATATAATTATACCTTAAACGAGATGGTTAATAACCAGAAAGGGGGAATAAAGAACTAACAGAAATAGACTGAATAAAGTTTTATTAACTTTAATTTTTTTTAATGCCAATGAGGCAGGAACAACAGCTGCTGAAAGACATTTGACTATAGGAAAAATAAAAACCTACTGAATTAGATCAAACTGTATACTTTAAAAATGCTTTTATATCAGAATGGAAATCAGAGAATTTGTTAAGTTGGAAGAGGTTTTGCATATATTTTCACAGGTGATTAAAGACTATGGGTTCTATAAAAATTGATTAAGATCCAACCTTCATAAGAGAAGCTTCCACAGGAAAGGCATAACTCAAGGACGATGCAAAAAATTGATTCATCCTGCATGGGGAGAGCTCAACAAACTGCCTGAAAAAGAACAGATCTTTCATCAGACTGGCAGACTGAAAAACCTGTTTGCTGAAGGACACATGAACAGGACCACAGTTATGAATTATCATTGCATCAAGAGATCTTCATAAGTACATTTGGATGGTTAACTTTATGGAATTGATAATTGTTTCTGCTGTAATAGTTAAAATTATATACAGTTTTTAGCTTAAATCTTCATATATTCGTATTTTCTTATAACAAATAATCATGCCAGAGGAAAAGATTTTCCTAAATATTTATATTGAAATTTCTATTTTCTAAGTCATTGATTATAGTACCAAAATCTTACAAATGTATTCAATACAGCTTTTTTGTATTTAATACAGCTATTTGATATACGAGTTTGATTAGATATTTTCGTTTTCTCACTCTTGTAACCAGCTCTTGATCTGACTTTGACTTTAGTGTGATCAGTGTGTACAATCAGATAGCTACTTCTGACTGTTCTGTTGACTGTGTTTGTCTCCTTGTGAAGTTCCTGACCCCTCTAGCTCCCTCAGCCATTCCACCAACTCTTCCATATACTCTGTCTAAGGTATATACCCTATACTCTGTCTAAGGTTTTGTTGTCTGTCTCTGCATCTCTTTCCATCGCCTGCTGGGTGAAGCCTCTCAGAGGTGCTATGTCTACAAGCATTGCTGAGTAACACTAATAGTGTCAGTGCTTGGTTTTCTCCCATGGGATGGGTCTCAAGTAGGGCCAGTCATTCATTGGCCATTTCTTCGGTTTTTGATTCATCTTTTTCCCTGGCACATCTTGTAGGCAGGGCAAATTTTGGGTCAAAGGTTTTGTTGGTGGGTTGTTGTCCTTATCCCTCCACTGGAAGTTCTGCTGGCCTACAGGAGGTGGGTACTTCAGGCTCTATATCCCCTCACTGATAGGAGTTTCAGCTAGGGTTGGCCCTACAGACTTCTTTGGGCCTCCCCTATCACAGGTGTCTGGCAGGTCCCAGAGATGTCCCCCACCTCTGATTTTTATTCTCACCCGGCCATCTCTTCCCCACTCTCCCTACTCCTAATTCCCACTACTGCTACCATCTCCTCTCCAACCCAGTTCCCTCCCTTCATCCACCAAAGTCTCTTCTGAGTGAGATTCAAGCATCCTTCCTTAAGCCCTCCTTCATAACTTCTTTGTTTCTATGGTCTGTAGCATGAATATCCTGTATTTTATGGCTAATATCTACCTGTAAGTCAGTACATACCATGCTTTTGTTTCTGGGTCTGGGTTACCCCAATCAAGATGATACTAGTTCCCTTCATTTGCCTGCACGTTGCAAAATGTCTCTGTTTTTAATAGATGAATAGTATTCCATTGTGTAAATGTAGCACATTTTCCTTATCCATTCTCTGGTTTAGGGCCATCTAGGTTGTTTTCAGTTTCTAGTTATTAGAAACAAGGAAGATATAAACATAGTTGAGCATGTGTTTTGTGGTATGGTGACGCATCTTCTGCTTATATGCCCAGGAGTGGATAGCTCAGTCTTGAGGTACATCTTTTCCCAATTTTCTGAGAAATGTCCAGATACATTTCAGCAGTGGTTATACAAGTTTGCACTTCCACTAACAATGGAGAAATGTTTATCTCCTCATCCTGTCAGCATATACTTTCACAAGAGTTTTTGATCTTAACCGTTTTGAAGGGTGTAAGATAGTATCTCAGACTCATTTAGACTTTAATTTCAACGATGACTGAGGATGCTGAACATTTCTCTCAGTGATATTCAGCCATTAGAGATATTCACTACAGAATTCTCTGTGTAGGTCTGTATCTCATTTTAAAATTGGGATAATTGGATTGTTGGTGTCTGATTTCTTCAATTCTTTATATATTTTGGATATATGCCCTTTGTTAGATGAATAGTGGGTGAAGATATTTTCCTATTCTGTAGGCTGTTGTTTGGTCATATTGAGAATATCCTTTGCCTTATAGAAACTATTCAGCTTCATGAGGTCTCAATTGTTAACTGTTAACCTTAGTGCCTATGCTATTGGTCTTCTGTTCAAGAAGTTGTTTCCTGTGCCAATGAGTTCAAGGATATTCTCTGGTTTCTCTTCTTTTAGATTTAACATATTTGGTTTCATGTTGAGGTCTTTGATATACTAGGATTTTATTTTATTATAGTGTGAGAAATGCATATGTATACATGCTGAAATCCAGTTAGACCAGCATTGTTTGCTGAAGATGCTTTCTTTCTTCCAATATATGGTTTTGGCTTCTTTGTCAAGCAACAGGTGCCCAGAGTTATGTGGGTTTATTTAGTCTGATTATATTCATTGATCTGTCTGTTTTTATGCCAATACCTTGAAGTTTTTATTGCTGCTTCTCTGTTGTACAGTTTGGAATCAGGGATCACGATACCCCCCAAAATTCTTTTATTGTATAGGATTGTTTTTGTTATTCTGGGATTTTTGTTTTTCTGTATGAAGTTGAGAATTTTTTATAAGATATGTAAACACTTGTGTTGCTATTTTTGTGGGAATTGCATTGAATCTATAGATTCCTTTTGCTAAGATAGCCATTTTTACTATGTCAATCCTGCTGATCCATGAGTATAGGAGATCTTTCCATCTTCTGATACCCTCTTCAATTGCTTTCTTCAGTGACTTTAGGTTCTTGTCACACAGGTCTTTCACTTGCTTAGTTATAGCTACACCAATATATTTTCTATTCGTCATGGATATTGTTAAGGGTATAGGTTCCCTTATTTTTTTCTCAGTTCATTTATCATTTGTATACAGAATGGCTATTAATTTTTTTTGTTTGTTAATTTTGTATTTAGCCACTCTGCTGAAGGAGTTGAACAGATGTAGGAGTTCACTGGTAGAATTTTTAGGGTCACCTATCTGTACTATCATATCAGCTGCTGAGATACTTTAACTTTTTCTTTTCTAATTTGTATCCCCTGATTGCCTTTGCTTGTCATACTGCACTAGCTAGAACTTCAAGTACTATGTGAAATAGATACAGGGAGAATGGACAGCCTTGTCTTGTCCCTGATTTGAGTGGAATTGATGTACGTTTCTTTTCATCTAATTTAATATTGGCTGTAGTCTTGCTGTATAGTTCCTTTATAGTGTTTAGATATGAAAATTTTATACTTGATAGCTCCAAGACTTTTAACATGAAGGGGTGTTGTATTGGGTCAAAGGCTTTTCAGCATCTAATGATATGATAGTGTGGTATTTTTCTTTCAGTTTTTTTTATGTGGTAGATTACATTGATGGATTTTCATATGCTGAACCACCCTTGACTGCCTGGGATGAAGCCTATTTGATCATGGTGGATGATATTTTTGATGTGTTCTTGGATTTGGTTTTCAAGTATTTTATAGAGCACTAGAACTAGTACTAGTTTTATATTAATGCTTATGGAGCAGATTGCCCTGAAATTCTCTTTCTTTGTTGAGTTTTTGTGCGGTTTAGGTGTCAGAGTGACTGTGTCCTCACAGAATGAGTTTGGCAATTTTATTTCTGTTTCTGTTTGGAAAATCTGACAAAATTCTGTGCTGAAACCATCTGGTCCAGGCTTATTTTTGTGTGTGTGTGTGGGGGGGGGAGGGGTAGACTTTTAAATGCTGCTTGCATTTCCTTGGGAGTTATTAGACAATTTAACTTGTTTACCTGATCTTGATTCAGCTTTGTTAAGTAGAATCTATTAAGAAAATCATCCATTTCGCTTAGATTTTCCAAATTTTTTGGAGTACAGACTTCTGAAGTAAGAGATAACGAATTTTTGGATTGTCTCAGTGTTTGTCGTATTGTTGCCATTTTTATTTCTGATTTTGTTAATTTGAATATTGTCTCTCTGCCTTTTAGTTAGTTTGACTAAGGGTTTATCTATCCTGTTAATTTTCTAAAAAAACAAAAACAAAAACAAAAACAAAAACCTCTTGGTTTAGTTAATTCTTTGTATTGTTCTCTTTGTTTCTAATTTATTGATTTCAAGCCTAAGTTTGATTATTTCTTGCCATATATTCTTCTTAGGTGGATAAGAATTTTATTGTACAATTTTGTTAAAAATATTATCTGGTCCTTGTAGCCAGGAATCTTCTCTTTCTTTTAGTCCTATAATTGGTAGGTTTTGTCTTTTGATTGTCTCTTTGATTTCATGGATGCTTTATTTCAGGAACTTTTTAGATTTAACATTTTCTTTGACTGATGTATCGTTTTTTCTCTATTGTATTTTCTACAGCTAAGAGAGAGTCTCTCCTCCATCTCTTGCATTCTATTGGTGAAAGAACAGGTCTGTAGTTCCTGTTCTAGTCCGTAAGTTTTCATCTCCAGGATTTCCTCAGGTGTGTTTTATTTACTGTTTCTATTTCCGTTTTTCAGGTCTTGAACCATTTTATTTATTTCTTTTATCTGTTTGACTGTTTTTTATTGTATTTTTAAAGGAATTTATTCATTTCCTCTTTAATGGCCTTTATCTCTTTGATTGTATTTGCTGTACTTCTTTAAGGGATGTATACATGTACTATTTAAAGGCCTCTATTATTTTCATAGAGATTTAAGGTCATTTTCTTGTATTTCAACTGTTAAGATATACAGGGTTTGTTTTAGTAGGATAGCTGGGTTCCGGTAGTATCATATTGCCTGACTCTTGTTGATTGTGCTCATATGCTGGCTTTTAGCCATCTGGATGTCCTTGGTATTGGCTGCATGAATCTGGTACGTGCTGTATTCCTCAAAAGGCAGGTAGACTCATGGGCCAGAGCTGGAAATGAGTGGCCCTGTGGCCTAGTCAGCCTCTTTGATAAAGTGGGTAGATCCACGGGTCAGGGGCTTGATATACCTGGGGGCCAGGAGCCCTTCTCTGGTAGAAGGATATGACTTGGGCTGATGGCTGGATGTTGCTGTGGCCCCAGCATGTCTCCTGAGGAAGATGGGTAACGTACTAGGCTGGAGGCTGGGTGTTTCTGGGGCCTGTAAGACCTTGTTAGGAGAGTTATAAGCTGGAGGCTGCAACTCAGTTGCATCTCTCCTCTGTTGGCTGTCTCTGAGTTGGACCTGATGGCAGGTGATTTTGGTGGGAGGTGTCTAACCTTGATGATCCTAGGGCAGGGCAGATCACCTCAAGGGGCAGGTAGAGCCATGACCAAAGGCTGGAACCGGGGTGTTATTGAGTGTCCATCTACCTTCCTTGAGAAGGTGGGTAGATCCGTGGCCTTGAGGCTGGATGGTCCTGGGGCCCAGGAACCCTCCTTTAGGAGATGGGAGAAAACCCTATTTTATAAAGCTCATCTATCACTACTAAGGTGTTTTCTTATGCTCTCAGTAGCAATTAACATGTTTGCGTGATTCCTATATAAACATATTCCTTTTATTTGATTTAAGAATACCGTTGTTTATTTATTTATGTGTTCAATTACTGAAATATTGTTTGTTTTATATATTATAAATTGTTCACATGTTCTCAATTTTATCTTAAAATTCTTTTCTCACCACAACTTAAATTATTATCAAAGAAGGTAGACTGTGACTTACTAAGTGTGATATGGGGTCAAACTCTCTTCATATAAATTAAATTTAATCATTTATTAAATTCTGATGACAGAGAAGACATTTATTTTTTCATGATATAATTTTGCTAGCTCCAAATGAAAAAGTTGATGACATCTGCTTCTTAAACTTGATGTTTGAAATAAATAAGTGAAATTACTTGTAACAGCACTTGAGACCAAATAAGAATTAAGGGCATGTCAACTACTGTTTTTGAAATGGCTTCTGTTATAATATATTTATCATTAATATACAGATAAACCAATAGGCGATCTTCACAGTGAACAATGCCAGTTTGCCTTAGACACAACATCAACAACATACATGTAGGAGTTTCTATTTTAAACTTTCTAATATATGAGATCAATTTCCTTATGAAAGTGATATTTATGTATCAGTGTCTCTGATTTTAGAAAGTAGTATCTCCACCCTATAACTGTTGAAAATTCTAGCAATATGAAGGATGTTATGTATCTGTGTGAGTCTCTGAAGATGACAGGAGTGCTACATATGTGGCATTTAAAAAGAAGCTAAACTTCTCTATGGGTTCCTTTACCTTTACTGGTGCTGTGATTAAGGTCTTAATTAAATAGCCTCTGCCTCGTAACATTGTATCATGGATTTATTGGCAATGTACATACAGGAGTTGCAATATTTCACTTCCTCTCTCTCAGAATGATGTGTACATAAATGAGAAAAAAAAGAAAGAAAAATCTGTATTTTATTATCTTATGTAGTCTGAATAATTATAGCCGCCATGCAAACAGAGTTAAGAAATTGTACACTTTTGCTTATAATATTATTTGTAATCTCAAGCTCTCACCATAGTCTCAAGGTCTATGACAACAAGTTTCAAAAGCTTTTGGCTGACATTCACATGTTCAAAACTAAACCCTCCTCTCACAAATTAAAAATATGCACTTGGCATTCAGGACTTACTCCCATCTGCTTATGCCATTTCCAGCTGATTCCTTATGGTCCATGAAAAGGAATAAGACATAAGGCTCCCATTTAGCTGAAATTGGAATAGTAGCTACACCTTGGCTATGGCTTCTATGACATCATGAATTTAAATTCCTGAATGGAAATGTGTGGAAATTTGATCAATTCTGTCCTACTTACTGACATTCTAAGGCTGTGAAAAGGAAGTGTGATTTTCATAAGGGACATTCCATTAGTTTATAGAAATTATCACATGTCTTAGGTCCCTGGCTTGATTTGTTTCCTTAAAGATAGATTCTATTCAAAACTTGAATGCATTTGTCAATCTGGAATATTTACTGAGATATTCACACACTGTACACAGGTATCCAATAACAAATCACACATTGCAGACAGTGTTAAGGGAGATGTAATTCACACCTCTATGTGTTTAATCAGATCATTTGTATTACAGTGTCAGGGGAAATACAGGTTTTATGATGGTAGGAAAGGGAATAATTAACATGGGAGTGTGAAACACTTGAAGGGAGATGCGATCTTTTTTTTTTCCATTAGATAATATTGAATTTCCAGAATTACTAGAATTACTCACGGTCAATTATGTATTCTTAGTGTAGTGATATTTAGCTATTAAATCAGCTCTCTAAAGACTGAGATGGGAATATTATCATAAGTCTGAATCCAGCCTGGGCTACATAGTGTCTTCCGTGGCAGCTTTGGCTACATTTTATAAAACCCTGTCTCAAACTTGCGTATTAAAAAAAAAAATCAAAGTACATAATAAAACATGTAAAAGTGAAGAATTCTTATGAAAGTTCTTTCAGTAATTTAAAGGGTCTCCTTTTTTATTCCTTGTGCTTGTTTCACCCAATACCATTGTCATTTAGTGCTTCAGTAACATTCATCCCTCCTGTCCTCCAAGCTGAGGGCATCATCACAAGAAATCGGCTAAGAGTTTTTCAAAAAAAGTCCAAAACTGCATCACATAATACAAGAATTTCTGTAAAATAATAGCCGTGAATATTGAAATTGCACATGTGGGTTATCTGGCTAGTTTTATGCCAGTTTGGCATAAGTTAATGTCATCTGAGCAGAGGGAACTTCCATTGAGAACTTCTGCCTCCTATGGTTGAACTATAGGGAGGAAGCCTACAGAACACTTTCTTAATTAATGATGAGAGAAAGCCCAGCCCACTGTGAGTGATGAAAACTCTTGGGTTCTAAAAGAAACCAGAATGAGTAAGTTTTGCTTATTGTAGACAAGCTGTAAGCAACACTCCTCCGTGGTCTCTGCATCAGGTCCTGCCAATAGGTTCCTGCCTGGATCTCCTCCAGTGAGGAACAATGTTTTGAGAGTCTAAGCTAAGTAAGCTCTTCCCTACTCAGCTTCTTTTTTAGTCATGGTGTTTCATCACATCAACAGCACTCCTAACTGAGACTAAGTCATGTGATAAGTCAAACTGATAAGTAGCCTGGGTGGTGACATGCAAGACCTCAGCAAGTGTCTCTATGGTCTCATAAATAGATAAAAACATATAATTAGAAAATTGCTCTACTATTAATATCCCTAATAGAACTTGTCTCCAGAGGAAAACTACACTTATTATGAATTACAGTTATGTTCATGGCATCTAAAATGTATGCTGGAAAACACAACTCTTAGACCTTTTTCCTTCTCATTGATGACAAGGACATTGTACTATGAACATATATAAATCTGTGTGTATGTGTGTGTGTGTGTGTGTGTGTGTGTGTACCCAGAAACAAACAGATACATAGTTTATGTATATTTAATTTCTGTATACAAACATAAAGTTCATGCATATTTAATTTTATATTGTGCCATTTCAATTCCATTCATGTACAGCAAAAGAAGTCATCTTCTCGTTTCTATGCTATATACACAATTGCAATGCTGCTGTCATTTTACTGGGATAAAAATCACATTGGTGGGATGAATGACTGTTGTGACTTGAACTCTGAGATTAAAGGGCATATTTTTTTCTCATCTTTAAAATATTTCAGTTGAACCTCTGATATTAGCCATAGCTGTGAATGAGTCAGGTGTGTGTTAGTGCTCATACTAAGGAGAGAGGGGCATGAAGATGAATCTTGAGGTAAGTTAAGTTTACACAGTGAGCTCAAAACTAGCCTAGAACAGATAGTGAGAACCTGCCTCAAAAAAATATTATATGAATTTGGTTGGGGTGGACTCAGTCTCCAAGTGGGTTCTCTACTAAAGGAGCATGGGCTGTCTCTGACATGAACTCAGTGGCTGGCTCTCTGATCACCTCCCCTGAGGGGTACAGCCTTGCCAGGCCACAGAGGAAGACAATGCAGCCAGTCCTGATTAGACCTGATAGGCTAGGGTCAGATGGAAGGGGAGGAGGAGCTCCACTATCAGTGGACAAAAAGAGGAACATGGGTGGAGAAGGGGGAAGGGATACAAAATGAATAGAATGTAATAAATAGTAATAATTAATAAATAGAGAAAATGTAGACTTGCTTTTTGCATCTGATGAAAAAATAATGCTTGACTTGAATAAAACTGAAATATATTCAAACATAGCATTTGGTTGTTGAATTAATATACCTAAGTAAAATCAGCTGCAAATAGATGAAAGAAAAATCACTATGGCTGCCAAATCTGTAGTCATTATTTTCCTAAAATCCAAAAATCCTGTTACAATTACTCATGAATTATGCATAGAAGCTTCTAGTACACAGCCTCTTCATCTAACCTTGTATATTTAATGAAGTAATTTTATTCTGGTTATAGATTATTTACAAATAAAACTGTACATCTTTAATTTTAATTATATATGACACTCCTGAGATTCAGTATATCTGGTTGGAGCCATAAACTCTCTATTGGTAACAAATCCCTAATTTCTGTTACTGTTGTTTGGAAATTCCAGAACCTACAGTATGGAATGAAAGCATTTTATTACTTTATTATTTTATTACCTTTATTACTTAATTTTATAATTAGCTACTTAATGTTAAAACTGTCAAAGAATATGTGATATAAAATTGGACATATAAAAGTTTTATTAAATATATAAAAGTTTTAAAGTGTTATTGCATTTCTATACATTAATAAATATCTACTTTAGTTAAAAGGCTAGTGTCTTTTCTTTCCTAAATATGTTTTAGTATCCCTTAAGTTTTCAGAGTTGACAAAATTTTCAACCCAAAAATAGTTGTAGTTCTATAAACGACTTTCATGTGATGTCATTGCAGTGATTTAGACAAGTCATATTTGTAATGGTTAATAGTAGAGCATTAATTTAACATACGTATAAAGACTTTATTTAAATTATAATCATTATTTCCCTTAACACAATTTTTTCATTATTATATAGTATTACAATTTTTTAAATTTTTCTTTTTTATTTAAAATAAATTTTTCTTTCATATAATACAATACATAGCAACTATAGTTTTTCTTTCCTTCACTTGTCCCTGCCCTTTGACCCCTTCTCTCTCTTCCAAATCCACTCCCCCTCCATTTTCTCTTTAGAAAAGGGCTGTTCTCCAAGAGATGGCATTCAAACAGGAAAAAAAAAAAGATCAATGACAAGGAAAAAGTTCTCATATGGTGGCTGGACAAGGCAACCCAATAAGTGGGAAAAAGTCTTAAGATCAGGCTAAAGAGTCAGGTACACTTCCTCCTGCTGTAAGGAGTCTCACAAAACCATCAAGCTAACAAAGGACTGCAGACCCATTCAGTCTCTGTGCTTGCTGCATTTTCTGTGAGCCCATGTGAGCCCTGCTTAGTTGATTCAATGTTCCCCTGGGGTCCTTTATCTCCTCTTAATTCTAAAGTCTTTCCTCCCTCTTCCATAGGTTTTCCTGATCTCTGTGAAGGGAGGACCTGATGGAGACCTTAAATGTAGAAAATCCTACATTGGAAAATTCTGTAAAATAATCAAACTAGAATAATAGTATGTGAAATACTCTCAGTCTTTGTATAGCAAACATAATTATCACGAGTGACACTTTAAAGCAATGTTGCAATTTACATTTATACATTTGATTTTATGTATGTGTATTTATATATGACTACATGTTATTCAAATTTCTATTTTAAACTGAGGACATGGTTGTAAATAAAGTTGTAAATTTTGCTCTTACTTTTATTATGGATAAGTCTTTCCATCAATAATAATATTAACTGTCATCTTTTGCTAATAAATACACACACATATCCAAGAAAATATAAACAAAGTATTGATATGCTTCATAGATAAATTATATTTTGTTATAATAGAAAAGGCCAGTAAGGTTTTGTATCTTAAAGCCTTATTAGCTATTTTATAGTTTATAAGATAATATAAATATATAACACCAAAAGTATTTTCCCAAGGTATATTGCAACTCTGAGGTTTCAATAATAATAGATACATTAATAGATGAATTTATTTTAGTGGTGTTTTGTGTTTCAAAATAAAAGAATATTTTTTGCAATACAAAATTGGTTTCTAGGATAGTATTGTATAATCTGATATTTGAAATCAATTATTCAACACATAACAGCGAAAGTTTTATGAGCTATCTTAAGAAAAGCATTTTAAAAGAAAGTTAACAAACAATACACAATTGGCAGTGGAAGCACACGCAGATGTAATGTACTTCTAAGAGAGTTACAAAAGTCTGGCAGTGGATATGCAGAATGGAGGTGTGTTTGCTCATGGGACAAAGTCTTAAGTCAATATTTTGATTGAAGACCACACACACACACACATACACACACACACACACACACACACACACACACATGCATATACTTCCTTTGGTTATATAGTGAGGAGTGGCATAGCTGTGTCAAATGGCTTTGTGTCCATATCATATTTGTCATCTGCTGCTGGGTATTGCTCTTACCTACTCTCTTGAAAATGTTCCACAATCATTTTCAGATTGACTGGACCACCTTGCAAATGACAGCTAGTGAGAATTTCGCTCATTCTTATTCTACAGAATCTTGCTCAGCCATCTTCATTGACAGTCTAATCTCAATTGCTAGGCAGTAGAAACAACCTAACCTAAAATCTCTCCAACAGATGAATATACAACAAATAAGTGATAATATATATTAATATTAATATTATATTAATATAATATTAATATTATATATATAATATTCAGCTGTAATAAAAAGTGAAATCATGTAGTGTGTAATAAAATCGATGGAATTAAACTAACAAACAAAAAACATATTACACAAGGTAACTCAGATCCAGAAAGAAAACCATTACTTGTTCTCTATCCTTTGTAATCCCCAGCTCCAAGTTCAGACAATAGTATATAAACTGAATTATATGTAGGAATAAAAGGGGGACTATGGGTCAGGGAGCAAAAGAAATACACATATCAGGTTACAAGTTTGAAAGAGAAAGTGAGAAAGAAAGAGTAGTTGCTTTAGCTAGGAAGAGTTAAGAAAATATCTACAGAAGGATAGTAGAAGTTAAAACAGCAGTAAGGATGTCCAAAAATAACATAAAGAATGGTATTATCATCTACTGTCTTAGTCAATATCCTATTACTGTCAAGAAACAAAAAGCCTCTGAAATTCTTATAAAAGAAAGCATTTAATTGGAGATTGCTTACAGTTCGGAGGTTTAGTCCATTATCAGCATGGCAGGAAACATGGAGTCAGGCAGGCAGACATGCTGCTGGAGAAGGAGCTAATAGTTCTAAAGCCAGATTCACAGGCAGGAGGAGGAAAAAGCCAAGCCTGGTTTGGCTTCTGAAACCCCAAAGCCCACCCCACCAATGACACATATCTTCCAAAAGGCCACACCTCCTAATCTTTCCAAATAATACCACTTCCTAAGCATTCAAATATGAGAGCCTATAGGGTCCATTCAAATCAAGTTTTTCTACCTAAAATTACATATAATACTTATGAGTCTGTGTACAAATATACATAGTTTAAGTGAAATTTTCCTGTTTCAGGAGCAATGCACAAACAAGGGGTCTGGCCACATGCACTTTATATAAGGCTTAAGAAGTCCCCTTCCTATTTGTTGGTCAGGGATGTACAAGAGGCTCCCAAAGCATTACAGGTTACTCCTGTTGTTCTTACTTGCCTCCCAGATGTGGCAGTTAAAGTCCTGTTGCTGAAGATGCTTTGCATTTTGGATGCAGAATCTAGAGAATGTGAATTAGATTTGACCACAAAGTCACCTCTCTGAGGATAATTCATGGTACAAGAAGGTGCTACATAAGCTTCCAACACTGTCAGGAGCTGTAAAACTTAGCCAATTTACTGGTGCTAGTGAAGTCACAGGATCATGAAGAGAACCTAAAAATACCGCTTTTCTAAACTACCATAATTCATAATGACATTCTTTTTTATAACCTTTTTGTTGTTATTAAGTTATTTATTTACTTTACATCTCAATCATAGTTTCATCTCCCTCCTCTCCTTGCAGTCTCACCCTCTCTCCTCTCTTCTCTCCACTACCATCCATTCCTCTGCCACTTTTTCTCAGAAAAGAGGAGGCCTTCCATGCCTATCAATCAGCCTTGGCATATCAAATTGCAGCAAGACTAAGTATGTTTTCTTCTATTGATGCTAGACAAGGCAGCCCTCATAGCTACATTCTTGGCATTTATCTTTATACCTAAAGATAAATGAAGTTCTCATTAAATAAACTTTGTCTGAAGCAGATGGAGACCATTACAGGCAACTAGAACTGATTAACAGCCGAGAACAGAAGATCATATGGTGCCAAGTCCCAAAGGGCACATCTATAACACTATTCCTGCATCCAAGGCTCAGAGTTTATTGCAGAAGTAGGGATGGACAGATTGCATGAACCAAAGAACCAGGAAATTGCTGTGAGATTGTGTTCCCTAATGTCAGAGAGATTATATCTATAAAATTTCATCAATATGGCTACCTAAAGAAGACCTGAGCAATGATGACATTAATAGATTTGCTAAAATGGAAGTGTTGG
>CM053745.1:36819287-36852649 GCA_028658305.1 Pachyuromys duprasi | reverse complement strand
CTCTTAGGTGTATCTGCTTCTTTTTTCTCTAGAGCTTTCAGTTGGGCCATTAAGTTGCTTGTATGAGATGTTTCAAATTTCTTCTTGAAGGCACTTAGTGCTATGAACTTTCCTCTTAGCACTGCCTTCATTGTGTCCCATAAGTTTGGGTATGTTGTGCTTTCATTTTCATTGAATTCTAGGAAGTCTTTAATTTCTTCCCTAACCAAGCTGTCCTTGAGTAGCAAGTTGTTCAGTTTACAATTGGGAAATTTGAGAGTGGGAAAAATTAGGGTGAAAGAGAATCTAAATATATTTATAACTATATATATGTAAATATATATATATATATATATTTATGGAATGATTTACAAGGATGTAGTCGGCATATCCAACAATGGCTCTGAAATGAAAGTCCAAGAATAGAGTAAGTGCTCAGTCCACATAGCTGGATGTCTCACTTATTCTTTAGTAGATGCCGAAATCCTGATGAAATAGGTTCTAATGCCAGTGAAGGAGTGGCTTTACTAGCAGGGCAAGAGCAAGCAGGCCAAGAGGAAAAGCTTCTTTCTTCCATGACCTTATATTGGTTTCCAGCAGGTATGATCCAGATTAGAGTTGGGTTTTCCAACTCAAATGATATAGGTTAAATTTATGTCTTCCTCAAATATCAGGATTAGAAGTGGGTCTTCCTACTTCAAGTTAAGTAAGAAGCCCTCACATGTGTGCCCTTTGAATCTCAGTTTTGTCCAGATGTAGTCAAGTTGACAACAAACACTAGCCATCACATCAGTAATCTCTTCAGGTAGTCTCAGTAGAGTGCATGCTCTCAAGCTGCAGACATGCAGTAGGAGGAGGTTATGGTTGACACTTTACACACTGTCAGTGTACTTAGACCACAGTAAGGAAGGCCTTGCCATTCACATGAGCCTGATGAGGGGAAAGACCTTGCCATTGCTATGTTTCTTAGGTTATATGTCAATAATCCCATTTTACCTAGACTTCATATGCTCTCCACAATACTTCCTTTTCTGAAATCTGCTAAGCAGCTGGCAGCACTTTTGACTTATGGTGATTCTACATAGAACAACACTAATGGATGTCTTAAAAGACATCCATTGCAAAGATCAGTCAATCAGAAGATAAAATAACACTTATTTTTACCTGTTCATCCCAGAAAATTATTATATTTTTGAATTTAATTTATTTTTATTAATTACAATTTATTCCCCTTTGTAACTTTGTATCCCAGGTGTAGCCCCCTCCCTCATCCCCTTCCAATCTTCTCCTCCCATGAACTTCCCCCAGTCCACTGAGGGGGAAAGTCCTTCTCCCCTTCCATCTGTCCCTAGCCTATCAGGTCTCATCAAGACTGGTTGCATTGTCTTCCTCAGTGATCTGGTAATGCTGTTTCCCCTCTCACGGGAGGTGATAGAAAAGCCAGCCACTAAGTTCATGTCCCTGTTCACCTTACTAGGGTACCTACTAGGATAATGAGCTGCCCTGGGCTACATCTGAGCAGGGGTTCTAGGTTATCTCCATGCACGGTCCTTGGTTGGAGTAACAATCTCAGTCTTTTTAAACTAAATTCAGTAACTAATTTAAAAATAACTGTAAGTATATACAGAGACAATTTTAAAAAATCAATGAGAGAATTTCATTGTAATCTTTTGGTGAAAACACAAGATTTTCAATTTGCTTTCTTCTTCTTAATGCTCTTGGATTATTTTTTCCTGTATACAACCCATGCTTGATTATTCAGAACATTAACTATCACTCTCTTGAAACATAGAATAAGTTATAGCTTGTGCTTGGGGTTAATTAAGATGAAGACTAAAGTGACATAGACCTTGGACGTCTCTGGTATCCTTTGTCAGAATGTGTAGATACTGACTAAGAGTGGTAGGTAATTACATTAAAAAGAAAAGAAAAACTGTCTTAAAATAGATGCATCTCAGAGATAACCGGAAGAAGATTTTCTGTGAGATAGATGTACATTTTTCCTCTTCGAAAGTTACCATTTATCACATAAACTAGGGTTTTAAGCTGAGTCTTTCCATTGACATGACCAGGCAAACAGGAGATACCAAAGAATAAGATACAAAAAAACCTGAACTCTCAATGAGTCCTCTAACACATGTAAATATTAAAATTTCAGAGCATTCCATTGGTCTGAACCAACAATTACAAAAGATGAAAATTTAAATAAAGTTATTTAATATTTCCAAAAAGACAAGGGAACCCATTGGAGATATGTGAAAAACAATAATTATTTAATGATAAATAATACAAATTGAGCAGTTTATGTTTAGGCTATATGTGTATGCACGTATATACATATGCATTTGACAATAATAAAAGAGAACATTAATTTAAAAAGGCAAGAAGACATTTATGAGATGGTTTGGAGGCTAGAAAGACAAATGAGAACTAATGTGATCACATTAGCACCTCAGAAATAAGCTCCTGGGCTTCGGGCAGGAGAATTATGGGAGAAGAAGAGGAAGAGAGGAAGGAGGATGCCATGATGGGTTAGCGTGGAAAAGGAGCCATGTGACACTGGAGAAAGGACTCCAATGATGTTGTGGAAAGGCCCAGATAAGACACAAAAGCAAGTACCATTGGGTTGTGGATGAAAGATAGTCCATTTGAGGAGGATTAAGGTGGATGGCTTTGGGTGGGGCTGGGAAATTGAAGATATTGAGACAGCGTAAGTGAAATATCTGCCCTGCCCAAGGTATCTAAGGCAATTATAAATCTAACAGGTGTCTTTGTCTTATTATTTGTGATAGCGGGTTAGATAATATTGCTGTGATAATCTTAAGGCTAATAATAAACATTATATAGCCCAACATACATTTTTTATTTACAACAGTGGACTTATAAACAGAGCCTGACCCTTGGCTTAAGAGTTGTCAACTGTTAATGGCTGCTCATATTTAGACATTGTCTCAAGTGTATAACTCCTGGTAGATTCAGGAGATGCCTACATACCAGTGCACACATAAATAGTGCAAATGCTACTAATCCAGTTAGAAAAACAAAAAGAAAGAGAAGAATATAAATGAAGGAAAGGGATTTATAGGAGGGATAGCAGATTTTTAAGGTATATAAGCATATTAGGATCAAAATGCATTGTATACATCTGTAAAGTTATCAAAGACCAGCATAATAATTATAAAAATAGTTACATGTGGATATACATTATGTCCTTGACTAAGCTTCAACCTGCAGTTTAAGCAAAATCATTTACTATCAACAAGGAAAGAATGTACTCCTTGGGTGAGGGCTCTTGTAAATGCGTTTGGTTACCTATGAGTATTATAAATGTATTGTGTATGGGCAATAGTTTCAATTTGATATGTCCTCCATAGGCAAACATTTCAAGTACTTGATCTCCTGCAGGTGGTTCCACTAGAGAAGAGAGTGGATTTGTGGAGACTACATAGCCTCTCCTTGGCTCTGGCTCTCTGCTTCTTTATCCAGTGCAATATGAGTAGCTGTCAACATTACGTGGTCTGACCCTGCCTCTATGAATTGAAAACTTCTCACTGTACCATTCCACCCTTGTCATGATGAAGGATAACTTTGAAATTCATAAGTCAAATATATAACTCACTCCCTTAAATAGCTACTCTCAGAGACTCTCATAACAGTAATGAGAAAATTAAAATGATCTGAGAAGCCTTTCCTCAGAACAAAATATATTGAGACATGAAAAAACTTATGAATATCAGTTTTCTACAATTCAGGGTTTATTTATTCCAGGACTTTGTCATAAACTAAGACAAAGTTAGTCATAAAAAGTTAGTCAGTCTTTGTCATAAACTAAGACAAAGACTGAATGACACAGGCTAGGGAAATACATATTTAGCAACAGATAATAAAATCTTGTGCACTATAAAGAAATCATGAGGTGCTGTGATTAAAGTCAAATGCATGATGCTGTAAATGAATTTCCATATCCAAACATAAGTGTGGTATTTAAGAAATTCCTCACTGTATAACACATATCAAGAATAAAGAGATGTAGTGTCTGAGAAATCTACAAATAAGTGAATTCTGAGTGAACTGGTACTGTTCCCATAGGCACAGTCATGTCAAGGACCCCAGAGTCTCAGACCATGGAGAAACAGTAAAGCCTTGAAACTCTCTGTTGAGGCTTAAAGACATAGCAAACTCATTCTGTAGTCCAAGTGAGAATGTTGAAAATATATGCAGATAAAATCATCATAGCTTTCTCCCCTTAGATATTTATGGGCTGATGACCACTCTCCTATAGAGACTACTCCACTAAATAAGCTAAACTTCTCACTCACCCAACTGTATGCCAGCAATTTTATGTGAATGTAATAACCCTGCTCTAAGCAATAACATGCCTCTCTGCTCAACTATGGATAGTAAATACTCTGATCTTAGACATACTTTAGGTTCATCAGCAGATAGCCCATGCAACTGAATGCCAAATTTATGTATGTGTGTCATATGAGTATGTTTTCATTCCTTCATGGTCATGGTTGGATCTGTCCCTGTAGCCATGCTGAAAGCTGCAAAAGATAATGATAATTTAATGCTATCTTCTTTGGTAATCTCTCTCTGGGCAGGAAAGAAAATTAATGAAAGTTTTAACTCTGTTTCTAAAATATTTAAAGCTAGCCTGAATGAACAGCTAATACACGTCCATATGTATGTAATAGCACCTATTCCTTTAGAATTCTTGCCCAGTTAAAACGGAGTTGTAATGTTGGTTTTCAACATCACTTTAAAATTGTGTTTCATTTTCACTTGACTTCAAACTAAATTCTCAGGAACTTGAAGTAGCCACTTGAAGTGGTGTCCTAGAACTTTGAGAATATTCTGCAGTGCTATGGGTATTCCTGTAGCTCAATCTTTGGAGGGTGAACATTACCTCTAGGAAATTTAATACAGGATTTATGGTTCAGCCTGAGATCACATAAACCAAAGCATTTGAATGGGTCTGCTAACGCACCTGCGGCCATATCAAAGAGAAATACAACATTTTGAAAGTAATAGAAAAATAATTGTTATGGTAGAAAGAAAAAGTCCTTGTCACAGAGAGAAAATGATAGATAAGCTTTCAGTGATATTTGGATTTATTTCTTAGAGTTCTAAATACACTCCTTTTCTTAGGTATATCAAAAGTCATGGTCATTTGTAATGAAGTCTTATTCTTATTTTTCCTCCCTCCATTTTCTCCTTTTTTCCCCCTTACTTCTCTATTTTTTCCTCCATAGGGATTCTTTGCAAATAAACTATTTAAGAATCATTAGGAAACATTATATAGAATTCTGTGGCATTGTTATATAGTATAGTAATTTGAGAGTTTGCACATAACTGTCTTAATAGTACATGTGTGCTTCTGACTGTTTCATTTTATTGTTTATTTTTTATTATCTTTTATTTGAAGAATAGTAGTTCTAGGTATTTAAGTAATATAGAGAGTCTTCAGGTTTGTATTCATGGAGTCTATGAGGATGTAGGGAAATGTAAAGGCAGACAGTACTCTTGGAAAGATGTGAAGGGGTAAGCATGAATCTGGAAACCAAAAGACCATGCCTGAATCCAATTTATAATTATGCAGACCTTGAATTAATTCCCACCTTCTTTGTGGTCCTGAGCTAATTTATTAACCAATATCCAGTTCCTACTTTTTAAATGGGGACAAATTGGAACCTATCTGATTCTCTGTAATGTGAAGTGAACAAAAGTAAGTTTAGGTTACAGGATGTATTTCTCCCACCCCTAATGTGTGTGTGTTTCTGTATGAGCATGTGCCCAAATATGTTTCACAGCATCACCTGTAGGCCGGACGACAACATCGGGTCTTGGTCTTTACTTTTCACCTTATTTCAGACAAGGTCTCTTGGATGTTTTTCCTCTGCATAGAGAAGTTTACCTGGC
The DNA here is from genome assembly GCA_028658305.1 of Pachyuromys duprasi. Classification (NCBI taxonomy): domain Eukaryota; kingdom Metazoa; phylum Chordata; class Mammalia; order Rodentia; family Muridae; genus Pachyuromys; species Pachyuromys duprasi. Next base: position 36,846,748 of record CM053745.1, on the reverse strand, counting down.
CCATGAGTTCCTAGTAATTCTCCTGTCACTACTTCCTGTCTTCATGCAAAAGTTCCGGTACTACAGATGCTCATTTTGGATATCTGGCTTTTTATAAAGGTTTTGGAAATTGAAATTCAGGTCCTCATGCTTGAACTACAAACAATTTTATCTCGCAGATATACATGGCATCTGAGTGAAAAATTAGTAGGTAGTCTATATGAAGAGACTGTGGTCCGTCAGGAATAGAATAGAGTATTTGTATTCTCTTTTGTATTTGGTATTTCTTTAGAGAATGGAAGATTTCATAGGTAATCGATGATGTTAATGTGGCAAGATGTATACAACAAATTCCAAAATGAAATGGTGCTACTTTCAAATTTAAGGATGACCACCAAAAAGTTCATAAGCTTATCCTGTATTATATTAGAAAAAAAAAAAAACCTAAAATGCTCAGAAAATGGTTGTGTATTTTGTTCGTTTTTCAGACTATACTCAGCATGGTTCTATCCTGAGAACACTTTGCTTGAAATGAGTCACAGGGTTCAGGCAGTAAAAGTTTGAGTGAATAGCAGGTATTAGAAGATAAATGGTCTTTGGGGGAAGACAATATTACTAAGACACTGCTGTCTTCTAGACAGCATTCCATCTATCTCAGATCATGTCAGCTCCACCTTCCAAATAGATCTGGGACCTGACTGCTCTCCACCTCCATCACCTCCTCTCCGCTAGATTCTTTCACCTTCCTTACTGCAAAAGCCTTCAGTGCTCCTCTGAAACACTGTTCATTTGTTTTCTCTCCGTGATTCTAGTTTGGGGGAGGTCCCATTGAAAAAATGGCCTTTCTGCTAATCTAAACTATCAGCTTTTTCTCAGCATCTGTATGTCTTCACTGATATTTTTCTCTATGTGTCTCTCTAAATTAAATAGCAATTTACTTGAAGGCTGTCAATTGTCATCCACTAATATTGACAAGTAAAACAATGGGAGTACTTACTGGACTGGAGTAAATTTGATTTCTTTTATTTTTGAGATTGACAGATGTAGAGTGCAAGAGGCAAATGATAAAAAAAAAAAAGATTCAAAACAATGAATAAAATCTAGTTGTGTAGACTTTTCCTGGACCACCTTCTTCAGCTTGATCAAATATTGAAATGAGATAGCCACGTGATCTGGCTGAAGAAGTAAAGTGAGTATACTTCTCCCAGTTTTCCCCATAACCCAAGTGCAGTTAATAAAAAAGTCCTAAGGGAAAGTGGATTTAAAACTACATGTAAGATTTAATAGCGTTGTTCAAGCCCTGGTAGGAAGTGATGAGCTAGGGTGGATAGGAAAGGGGGCTCCCCTTTTCTAAAGAATAAGGTGTAGAGGATGGGAGAGAGAGAGAGAGAGGGTGGGACTGGAAGTGAGGAGAGATGAAGACATGACCAGGATGTAAGTGAATTAATCAATCATTAATTAATTATTAAAATGTTTTATAGTGTCATGCAAAAACTAATGGATATGTGAAGAAAACATTTTTTTCAAATCACTAACATTGATGATATGTTAGAACTTAATTTGATAATTGCCATCCACATAGTTGGTGATAACTTTTCTTCTAGAAAATAACACAACTCAAAATATAAATAAATAAATAACTTTATTTAATTTATTAAGCGTATTGGAAATTATGGCATTTTTACACAGTTGAAATCTAAGAGAGATGCTAATTTAACAAGAAAGATCGTTTGTGTTTTATTCAGAGATTTCCTGTATTGAAGATGATATATTTACTGTCAGCTGAGAGCTAAGCGGAAGCAATTAGATAATCAGATAAACTTGATTATTTTTAAGTATATATCTATATACTTAGGTAAATCTGTACAAACACATATGTGACAAGAATATGTGTGTAGTTCGTACATGAGTGTGCTTTTTGACTATTTTACACACACAAACAATCACATGGGTTTGTACATTTTAAAACACAACTGATCCTGTCTAAAAACTGCAGTATACCTTTATAACAGTAATGAATGACATTGATCATGTGACAAAGTTGCTCATTCATATCTTTTTCATTATTTGAATTGGCCAAGCTCAGTATGATGCAACAAATGGTGATGGCTAACAAAAACACCTACAATGTTCAGTAATATCTGGAAGTACTGCTTAAAATCTCTTTGGTTGAAAAACAAAATTCATGATTTCTAGTATTTTTCTCTGCAAGAGAAAGGCATAATTCTACGCACATTTGTAGTTTCATTGTAAATTAACTCTGAAAATATAAAAATCTTTACCCTCATTTCATTATAATTTCTATAAATGTCTACATAGAACTTGAGTTGATTTATTAAAAGGAAAGTTTGCTTCTTTTTATGAACTGTGACATCTAATTTTGAGATTTGAGACAGTATTTTCTGATTTATGCTGGCGTTAATAACATTGACTCTGAGAAAATCACCGCTCCCTCCCAGTTGGGCACTACCCTTGGGAGGAGAGGTCACGGCTATCTACCAGCGGCGTCCACAGCTGCTCATGCTGACGCAGGTTTGAGTGTTATTTCCTTGACAGAGGTCACAGAGAGGCAGTAGAAGATAATTTTATGAGGCATCTGCTATATTTGTGGTTATACTCATTCTTCGGGATTGACCTACAAACTTTAGTTTCTACAAGAAAATAACTTTAAATCAAGATGCAGGGGCTTATAAATGGAAAGCCATAACAAATGAACTTTCATGTGAATAGAATGCTAGCTTCAACTGAAAAATCAATATAGTTAAAACCAATAAAATGTTAGTTTCAAGGGAAACTTAAATAGAGGTCAAAATGGATATATTTAACTTGAAAAGCTATAAGGTATAATATAAAAAGCCAGCTAGGGCACAGAATAGGACTGTGTTTCGTTGTTGTTGTTGTTGTTTTCTACAGAATTCAGTTGGAAGTGGTTTTTTTTTTTAATTTTATTTTGTTTTGGCAAATTATTCCAAGTATATCAACATAGTGATAAGCTATTATACTATTATTGTTGATTCCTGGAGCAAATAAAATTGCTACAAAATGAGCTGAAAATGTCAAAAGATTTACTCTGTTGTTATGTCTGATTACTCTCCTGAAGCATTATTGGCAACTGGTAGGCATCTTTTAAATTCAGATGAGTGGACGCTTTGAAGCTAGAACAGAGTTCAAATTCTGCTTTGCTACTATAATATATAGGACTTTAGATAAGCTATAAAGGGTTTTCTTTTTCAGATTCTGATTCATCATCTTACAAATGTACATTCACAAAACAATTCTGAGATCAATTAAGGAGATAATGGAAAGTCATAATGTAGGCCACATGGTTGAATACACCTGTAACTGCAGAACTAGAGAGTCATAAGCTGATGGATCTTTGTGAGTTCAAGATCTACCTAATCTGTATAGAGCATTCTAAGTGCATATTAAGAAAATGAAAGTTCTATGTAAAGATATCTGTTGGTTATTCCATATTTCATATTCATATTACATACTTTCTTTATAGAATAAACTAAAATTAATGTCTAATGAAGCCATTTTAAAAGTCTCAAGGGAAACAAAATTATTTAATTTAGGCATTTACAGGAAATGGCCTCTTCAAAACATTTCTGCTAATCAACAGAGAAACTAGTATGTGCCTAGTATGTGCAGAACACGTAGATGAAGATATAATTCCAAATAAGGTTTTGTTCCTTTCAGTTTTATTTTAGGCAATAAGAGATACTCATGTAAAAAATCTATATCCCTGAAAAATAACAAAAATTTATATCATTTATAGAAATTGTTCATAAAAAAGAAATTTTATTTATTTTGGAGAAGGAAATGGAAATGTTTTACTAGGAAACCGTCATCAAGAGCCATCCAAATGATGTTACAACATAAGAAAATTTGTACCCAGTTCTAAGGACAGCAAGCCTCAAGAACAGCATTGTCAATGAAGATCTTTCTATCAGTTAACTGAAATTATATTTTATATTTTGGATATATTTTGTTTAGTTTGACACAGAGAGGGAATAAAAGCTGATGAAAGCATACATAGATCATGATCCTCTGCTATCAGAAACTCCAACTTCCTAATCCAATTTTGAGTGTCTTATATATTCCAGTGATATGTTTTTAATTGTGTGGTTAGCAAGAATGTTTTGTAAAAACAATAGACACATAGCATAATATAAGGAAAATGCAGAGAAATGAATCCTCACTCTCTCATGAAAGGTAACCACAAATATCAACACATTGATTAAGGGATTAAACACTAAACACAAGCAAGTACTTTTTTCATTAGAAATTGGCTTTTTGGCTCTTTGACCGCCCCCCCCCCCAAGGGAGGAGCAGCCTTGCTAGGCCACAGAAGAGGACATTGTAGCCAGTCCTGAAGAGACCTGATAAGCTAGAGTTAGATAGAAGGGGAGGAGGTCCTCCCCTATCAGTGGACCTGGAAAGGGGCAGGGAGGAGATGAGGGAGGGATTGGGGGGGGTGGTAGGGAGGGAATGCGGGAGGGGCCTACAGCTGGGATGCAAAGTACATAACCTATGATTAATATAAAATAAAAATGTTCATTAAAAAAAAGAAATTGGCTTTTACCACTGTATATGGCTTTTACTACTTTTAATTCTGTTGATGATAACCCTAAAATTTATAAGGGATATGTGAGACAAGCTCTTTATCTATTTGCTTCACATTCGTGGTCATCTCACTCCTTTCTCATAGTCAGAAGGAGAGGGAAGTGTTGTAGTAAGGGCTACACTCAAATTTTTTTTTTCTGAAGAAACAAGGCTTCACAAACTTAAAACTATTACAAATTTCTTTTTTATTTTAGTCAGTAATAACACAGAATATCTCAGTTGTTAAAAATAGTATTATTAGAAATATAATATAGGATAAACATACTAAAATCTACAGACTTAAATAAGCTAAACAACAAGGAGGATGCTAGGGAAGATGCTAATTCTCATTCAGAAGGGAAAACAGGATAGACATCTGAAGCAATACAAGGAGTGAACAGGATGGAAGCTTAGCACCGATGGCCTCTAAAAGACAACAACCAACAGGGGATGGAAGCAGATGCATAGAATTGCAGCCAAATTTTGAGCAGAGTTCAGGGAGTCTTACTGAAGAAGGGGAAGATAGAAGGCCCCAGAGGGGACGGGGGCTCCACAAAGAGACCAACAAAGACAAAAACAAGACAAACAAACAAACAAAAAGCTGGGTGCGGTGAGAACTGTAAAGACTGATGCATCAACCAAAGAGCATGCAAAGAGAGGATGTAGACCCCCAGATCAGATGTAGTCCATAGACATCTCAGTCTCCATGTGGATCTCCTAGTAAAGAGAGAAGAGACAGTCTCTGACATGAACTAGTTTGTCTGCTCCTTGATCACTTCTTCCTGGTGGGGCAAACTAGCCAGCCCACAGAGGAAGAGGGACATTATAGGTTAGAGTCAGACAGTAGGGAAGGAAGTTGTCCCCTATCAGTGGACTAGGGGAGAAAGATAGGAGAGGAAAAAGGATTAGATGAGGGAGGGGACTACAACTTGGATACAAAGTGAATAAATTGTAAATAATAATAATAATATGAAGGAGAACAAGAAGAAAAATTGTATTGTTTTGCCTTTGAAATGTCTTTGACATTTAGCAGCACCAGGGATTCTTGATATTTTATCCAAAGATCCAAGGTGCAAGTCAAGAAGCAACATTATTTACTGCTTTTAATTTTTGTTGTGGTAAAATTAATATAATTTTATAATATAATTATAAAAATAATATAATTTTATAACAAAAGTATTACTACTTATGGTGTAATCATATTAATACACACATTGTTATGTAACTGCCAGAAATTAAATTTTAAATTTGAATTTAAATATTTAAATTTTTAGAATCTCAATCATGAACACTGGTATTTATATCATTTTCCCTTTATTTTCTCCCTCCAACCCATTTGATGTCTCCACTTCCACTCAAAACCAAGACCTGTTTTTTTGTATAATTATTATTGTAACCTACTGAGTCTAATACATGTTAGGCTAAATAAATGGGGCTTGATAACATATCAGAGGGCTCACCTTTGCAGAAGATCAATTCTCCTTTCAACAGCCACTGACTACCCACAGCTTTTCATATAGATGTGAGTCTGCATAAAAATTTCCCCCACCCAAGTTGACATCTTCTCATATGTAATACTCAGAGATTCATATGAAAAACACACATTAAATCATAAGCAATAACCATGAAAATGAGGGAACAACGAAAAAGAAAAAAATAGGAGAACTAAATAATTTTAGCATACACATGAAGAATATCAATCCTGACACTATGCCTCTTCGATGAAAATATGGAGGGTATCTCTTTCCTCCATCTTCCTCCTCTATATGCATGCTTATCTTCCTTTTCCTTTTTCTTTCTATCTGATAAAAGAATGTACTATTTCTCTGAAAAGAATGCAGTGAGAAATTGAGTTAAATTATAACCAATTACTGAATATTTTCTCATGTACTTTTTAAGGTTTCTGAGATTTGTACAAGTAGGTATTTGGGCAGATACTTGGAAGAAATGTGAAAGCTGATCCTGAGTTGTTTGTGGTTTGAGTGAGACCTGTTGAATGATTGATATACATATCTAGAATGCAAAAATCTGGAATAGTTTTCATCTATTATATAAAGTAACTAAAAACATAACAACCTATTACATTTTTAAAAATTAAGATGACTGTATTAGTATAGGCACTGGGTAATAAAAAATACATCTCTGTAGATAAATGTGTGAGTTGTCACATAACATTTTGAGTATTATAAATGTAATTCTACATAATGAGCTTGCATGTAAAACTGAATATTTTATTTTAGTTAAATCCCATCCACGTAATGGATGTAATATTTTCAGTCTTTATGAGAAAGGATTTATGGGTATTTTTGGACTGTAATTTATTCCATTAATATATTAAATAAAATGTACATATTTAACTAAGATATAAACCTGTTAAAAGAAAATATTGATAACATAAATGATCAATAGATATAACTGAAAACTGACAAACACACATTCTTCTTTCCTATCCTATAAACTGTTACTAGTCCTGTAGTTAGGATCCTTTAATCATAACTAAAGTTATAACAGGGTATGTAATGCTCTGTTAGGCATTAGTCTTCATTACATTTTATTTTAGTAAACTAAAGTTACTATTGCCTAATTAGCCACAAGAATAGTTGTATAGAATTTTGAAAACGTGATTTGAGCAGTTTGTTATTTTGGTTGTTGAGGCTGCTGATGCAAAACAATGTTTTAGTTTCAGTTGTACCAGGATGCGTTTTATTTATTTATGTGAACTTCTGTGTGTCTGTGTTAAGTGTGAGCCTATGAGAGTTAATGTTTACAGAAGCCAGAAACATTGCATCCCCTGAAGTTAGAGTTACATGTGTTTGTAAGGCAACTGACATGGCTGCTGGGAAATAAACTAGGATCCTCTGCAAGAGCAGTATACATTCTCAGTGGATGAGACTTCTCTCCACCCACAATGGTGTTTTACTAGGATCCATCTAACTTTTATTGCAAAGCTGGTAAGAGAGCAGGAGTTTTTTGTCGTTGTTGTTTTGTTTTGTTTTTGTTTTTTACCCAGGTCTACCAATGCGTAGATTTTCCCATTATAATATCAAACACAATAGTAGCACTTTTATTTCCATTTATATCAAATGTATAAACTATACCATTATTATACTCTCTCTCTTTTTAGGGCTTTCAGGTGAGCCATTAAGTTGCTTGTATGAGATATTTCAATTTTCTTTTTCTTAATTTTTATTTTTTTAATATTAATCACAGGTTATGTACTTTGTATCCCAGCCGTAGACCCTCCCTCTTTCCCTCCCAATCCCACCCTCCCTCCCTCATCTCCTCCCTGTCCCTTTCCAAGTCCACTGCAAGGGGAGATCCTCCTCCCCTTCCATCTGGCCGCAGTTTATCAGGTATCTCCAGGGCTGGCTGCAATGTCCTCCTCTGCGGACTAGCAAGGCTGTTCCTTCCTCGGGGTAGGGGGGAGGTAAAAAAGCCAGTCACTGAGTTCATGTCAGAAATGGTTCTTGTTCTCCTTACAAGGGACACCCACTTGGATACTGTGTTACCACACTCAGCAATTAAAAATGAGGAAATCATGAAATTTGCAGGCAAATGGTATCTAGAAAAGACCATCCTGAGTGAGGTATCCCAGGAGCAGAAAGACACACATGGTATATACTCACTTATATAGTCCTATAAGATAGGATAAATATACTAAAATATGTGCACCTAAAGAAGATAAACAAGAAAGAGGACCCGGGGTAAGATGATTAATCTTCACTTAAAAAGACAAATGGGATGGACATGGACACAACAGGAGCCTACCGCAGAGGGCCTCTGAAAGACTCTACCTAGCAGCTTATCAAGGCAGATGCTGAGATTCATAACCAAACCTTCTGTAGAGTGCAGGGAATCATATAATAAAAGGTTAGTATGATCTGGAGAGGATAGGAGCTCCACAAGGACAAGATATATCAGGGCACAGGGGTCCTCTATGAGACTGTCACTCCAACCAAGAACCATGTATGGATATAACCTAAAACCCCCGCTCATATATTATATTCTTATACTAAACATTTTCGCTATTATAAAATTTACTTCACTATTGTTTCATACTATTTTGTGTTAGACATATATTCTAAGTAAAATATTACTCTACCCACACTTCCAGGAATCATTGGTCACTTTATTCTTTTGGTAGTTTTTCTTTTTCTCATCTAAAATGTAATTTCAATCATTTGTCCTTGCAACTGTTTAGACTGACTTTTATATTGAAATATCATTAAAATATTCTTCAATTTACTTAATTATTTATTCGCATACACTTATTTATATTTAATATTAAATGTTATTTAATTATCTGGAGAGAGAAAATTTTATCATTTGCCCATCACTGTGCATCTGGGTTGTTTCCAAGTTTGAATAATGACAAGAGCTCTATGAGCATCTATACTCATATTTGTCCTCTTTCGAGAACATACCCAGAAACATGAATCTTTAAAATAAAAATTATATTTAGTTTAATTTCAAACTTAAGCGCTATCTTGAAAAACCTGATGCCTGTTTGACTTTTTCACTAGAATCAACTATTAGATCTTATTAAGACATCTTGTTACCATCATTTGGTGTTATTGGTACCTTCACGTTGGCCATCTTAATACGTGCCTATTTTTTAATCAATCAATACATTTTTGAGGTTGCAGGTTTTTTTTTTAACCAAGTAAATAGTTTAGTTGGCAGAAGAATATTAGGAACTACAAACCTTTCTAAAAGAGATGGAAATATAATGGTAGATTTGATTGACAGCTAGATTAGATTGGGATATAGAGAGGATTTAGGATTTCACCCTGAAAGTGAATGGCATTTTCCCATATTAGCACCTGAACTGAAAGAATAATAGGAGGGAAAGAGACTGTACTTGAGTGCAACTGTTTTGTTTTGTTTTTCTCTTTACTACTCAGCATTAGGTAAGTAGCTATGACAACCTACCTTTGCCACAATGATGCTCTGCAAGACCATAGGCCATGAATCAGCAGGGCTAAGAACAGTGCCCTGGAAACAACCTGTTAGCCAAGTTAGTTTAACTTATCATGTTATATTATTTATGTCATAAATGTTGTACAGTCATGAAATGTCTGAATAATACCACATAAACCAAAAAAAAATAAGTTCTACACAATCATATTTTAGAAATATAATGTTTAGTTCTCTGATAATCCAATAAACACTGAACAGTGAAATGAATCACTTGATTACTTTCCTCTCCTGGCATACTAAGATTACACTGGATAGTATGTTGTTTATAATAATATTATGTAAAATGTACATACTTTAATTTATGAGAAATTACATATTGTATTGCTAAAACTGCCAATGATCATGTGAATTCATAACTTTACACTACTCTAGGACGTAGCTTAAATTTAATTACTCACAACATATAAAGATTATGTCCTGTGAAGACAGATATGTCTGTGATAATTTGTCAAAACTGAAAAAAAAAACCTGATATTTGAGACTTTGATTGCCATTATCACAAGAGTTGCATCAAAAAATGTGAGGATGCTTCATAGCATTTCACCAAATTTCTTTCTAATTTGGATGTTATCCTCTCAAATCTTGGCATTACTTTATCAAATATTTTATCATGGGATTTTTCACAATTTAAACCAATCACATCTTTAGATGTTCTTCCTGTAGCTCTTCAAACTTTTACCAAATCCCCCCCCCTTTTTTTCTACCTCTGATGTACTGATTTCTTCAACATCATACATTAGAGTAATTTAGATATTTTGATCTCTCTCTGAAGGTCATAAAAGTATTTGTGGCATTTAGAATGGCAAAATTTTTCTAGATTGTTTCTACATACCTTTACAAGTTCCTCTGAAGGACTCAAACTTCATCCTGACAGTAGCCTAACAATAGTCATGCCTTAGACAATGTGAAGAGCAAGCTGAAATAGCTCTTTGATCCAAGGGCTGCCAAATATATCTTTTATTAGAAGACATAGAGGCCACATAAATATCATTTGCATTTCTACCAGAGCTTTTGGATAAAGAACATTTCATTGATCATTGGCATATTCCAAGTAGGTTTTCTCCTTTTATGTCTGAGTCATGTCACTTCCGTACTTACGATCATGAATATTCTCCCAGACCAATGTGTTGAACATTTGGTGACTAGTGATGCTATTGGGAGTTTGTGAACCACCCAGATTCCCTATAACTGTTTTTTGGCTTCTTGTCTGACATACATATGTTTAGCAGCTGTCACACTAGGATGTACTATGAAATCTGTTGAGTTATTATTAATATTTAATATGATTCATAGAATTATTAAGGTGTCAGTTATTCCTTAACTTGCTATTATATAAATAAATAAATATAGAAACCTGTTTTGTTTTTTTTTTGACAAGCTTAGTGCGCTGGGACTGAGCTGATTTTAATCTTGTAAGCTAGACTGTCTACCTCCCAGGCAGCACCCCATAAATATTTGCACATGTTTTCCATTTGTGCTGCTTTTCTCCATCATGCCAATCACTGGTGAAAGCTCCTTCCAGCCATGTGATTCTAGTTCATGTTAACACATGGCAAGCTGCTACTCTTTTCCTCCTTCCTCTCTCTCCTCATGGTCTCTCTCTGACTTTCCAAAGCCTGTTAACCTTGACTTCCCCCACCTCTCTCCTGCCCAGCCAAGGTGTAGGCAACTTTATTTGCCAATCAGAGATCATTTGGGAGGCAAGATTTATACCACATCATTTTGGATATGTGAGCATTTGCACTTAAGGACCTTGTGGGGGAGAGCAATTAACATTTGAATATATAATAGCTCCATATCAACCCCAAGAGCAACCAGAGGCAGGAGAACAGTGGGTCAACTTCTTACACAGAAACTATTAATGGACAAAAACAACAAAAAAACCAGTTCTTTTGAGTTTATTATTGAAAATATTTCATCATAACAAGAACAAATTTGACAAATATATTGATGTTCAATAACATATGTAAATCCAGTCTTTGGTTTTCCCTTTAAAGACCTCAGGCACAGTAGAACTGATAAACCCTGTAAAAGCCTCAGGGTGTTTGGAATGATAAGTGAATATTGGCTTCTTCTTAAATGTTTCGGCTTTATTAGTGACTAGCAATCATGTGAGCTTAGCCTTTTAAATTTTATTGTCAAGTATTGGCTTGTCTTTACCTCTGAAAGTCACATATCTATTTCCTATGCTAGGAAATTTAATATGCATTGAATAAATCATTCATATTGTAGCCACCTACATTATTATGTTGTCTTTATTTTCTGTACAATTTACTGAAGTTTCTTTTTTAGCACTTAGTGCTCCAACCTTGAACCTTGATATAATAGACAGAATTTTTCTTTCAAATTCATGGACCAACTCCAGCTAGGTTCATGTTTTGTGGAGCGTCCACAAATATTTTAAACTTCATAGAGCTGAAGATATATGGCCTTGCTCTGTATGCATCAGAGTTTGGATTAAGGGGATATTGCAGCTTATTTGATGGCATATCTAGATCAACAAAACATTTTCCTATTTCAGTAAAAAGGCATATTTTTTAAAGTTTCTTATAAATTTTTGTGCATTGTAATAGCAATGTTCTTCAAGGCCTTTTCTTAAGTCCTTTCAACTTGGCTGTGTGTTATGAGAAGCACATATCTCAAATTATCTTAGATTTACATGGCTTTTCCTAAGACTAAATGTTTCCTATATTTGAATTAAAATAAGACATGGAACTCTTCCTTTCCTTTAACAGATGTAGCCCATTGATTAATTTACTGATAAGATTACTTTCAAAATTATGACTCAGTGAACATGGAGACCCAAAAGATGGAGAAAAAGTGAGGACTGATTACTATATGGAACGTTAAGAATATTAATAAACTTCATCAATTAAGTAATATATGGGTGTATTTAAATGTTAATAAACATAAATCATTGCAATATAAAGGAAAACAGGCCCCAGATTCATCATAACATGTATTCACTAGCAAAAGATTTGAAATGTCGTATGAAAAAAACCACGATGTGGCAGAGGGGTATGAAGTAAGCACACATTATTAGCATAAAAACAAACAAACGAAAAAAGTCTTAATATCTGGTGAAAGAGGTAACAAAGGATTAAAATAAAAAAATAAGACCTCAGGGGGTGGTACAAGATGGCAGCAACAAGCGTTCACCATATCTGAGGCACACAGGATCTGAAACTCAAAATTAGTGACTGGAGGAGCAGCTGAAACCAGAACATCCACATTGAGGCTTCCTGAGCCAGAGGGGACAATCCATTAGCTGGGACAGTTTGGATCCACATCACCCGTGGACATCTCTGGGGACAGAGAGTGTCGAATATTCAAACCTCTCCACTTCCCCTTGCCCCAAGCACAACCGGCCTCACTCTGTGACAGGAACAGCATAGGCAGGACCCCCAGGGTTACCTCTTGAGGAGGGGGGTACAGAGGCTAGTCCAAGCAGGAGCATCCAAGCTCAGTCACTGAGGCTCAGAGGCATCTACCCTAAGTAGAGGCATCCCTGTCAAGTGGACAGTGGACACAAGTGAACTAATGTATCTCCTGCACCCTTGTTTGCCCCTCCAAGCCCTAATTTGAGAGTAGAGAACAGGGGGGACCCCTGTGTTTTCCAGTTAGGCCTGCAAACTTGTGAGTGTGCCTTTAAGTGAGTGCTTGCAGAGCCCCAGATCCAGGGTCCCTCAACAATAGCAGCGAGAAATCAGATCCCCCCAACCACATCCCTGCTGTGGGCAACAAAGGGATGCTTGGGACAGAATTGAACATTGAAGCCCCTGTTCTGAGGATCTCCCACTGGAGTCCAAGTAAACAATGCCTGGAGCCTAGACAGATTTGAATATCAAGAAGACAGTACAACAGGCTTATAGGCCACTGAGGTATCTTAGGGCACCTGCACATGCACATTGTGCTCATGAACAGCCCCAACACCTGCACCCTTCCTGCGCTTAAGTGCCACCCTTCCAGGCATCTACACACACTAGCACCATCTTAGTCAAGGCACACTGCCACACACACACCCATACTTGAGCCTATGCACTAGCGACCTTCCTCCCCTAGCTACAGCAAAAACACCAACATCCACTCTCAAAACGGAGGACCTCTCTCATCTTCCTGAAGAATACTACAGATACCAGAGACAAAAGGACCCACTCTGATGTACAGACTCCAGGAACAAAAAACTAAGTTTACAGACAAGCAGGTGACTAGAGGTCAGAATAAGAACACATCCAACAAAAAAACAGGACATCATGGCTTCACCAGAAAACCCAAAAATCAATAGATATTTTAATTCATCAAAAACACAGGAAAAATGATTTTAAAGCTATGCTTATCCAGTTATTAGAGGCACATAAAGAGGAAACAAAGAAAGCTCTCAAAGAAATACAGGTGAATGCAGCCAAACAAATTGATGCACAGGTAGAGGCACACATAGAGGCATATAGAAAGGAAACGAACAAAAAATATAGACCATTTTGGAAGGACAGCAATCCACACTCAAACAGATAAAAGAAATGGTGCAAGACATGAAAGCAGAATAAGATTCAATAGAGAAAACCCTGGAGCTACAAAACTTAGAGAAAAGATGTGCTAGTGTATAAGGAAAGTGGAGGAGGACCTCCCCAATCAGTGGTCTTGGAAAGAGGAATGGGAGGAGATAAGGGAGGGAGTCTGGAATTGGGAGGGAATGAAGGAGGGGGATACAACTGGGATATTAAATAAATAAACTGTAATTAATATTAAAAAATTAAAATTAAAAATATCAGTAACCCTCCTATATATGAAAGACAAAAGTGCTGAGAAAGAAATTAGGGAAAGAACACCCTTCACAATAGCTACTAATAACATAAAGTAGCTTGGTGTGACTCTAACGAAGCAAGTGAAAGACCTGTTTGTATAAACTTCAAGTCTCTGAAGAAAGAAATTGATGAAGATATCAGAAGATGGAACAATCTCCTGTGCACATGGATCAGTAGAATTAAAATAGTGAAAATGGCCATTCTACAGCAACCTACAGATGCGATGCAATTCCCATTAAAATACCAACACAATTCTGTTTTTAAAACTTTGTATTTGTTCTTTATGAATTTCACAACATGCACTCCAACCCCACCCATCTCCCCCTCCTGTTGTACCCACCTTCTACTCTTGCAATCATCCCCCCAACAAAGGGGGAAAAATCTTATTGTGAAAGCTGTAGTGTGTCACAGTGTGTCTTATAGTATACCCTTTTGTCCACACTTCTTTGCTTCCAAATGTTCATTGCAATTACTCATTGGTCTGGTGTGAGGCCTCTGGCTTCTGCTACTCTATCAATACTTAGAACATTACTGGGATTCCTCTAGAACATCCTGTTGCTGCCCAGTGTCATGGAGATCTTGTAGGTTTGGATCCGTAGGACTAGCCCTTTCATGATGAACTACAACAGTTCATCAATGGGGTAGATGTTGGGGTGGGCAAATTCGAAGCCCTGAAATGGAGTCTGAGAGATATCTGAGCAGGTCAGCCTGCTGGCTCTCCCACTCTCACCCCCTTGGGGCTGGCTCACCAGTAATCCCCGCATCAGGGCGAGCTCTACGATGCTGCCCAGGCGAAGTGCAGGGCCCCTGCTCCCGAATGTTACAGTTGGTAGGAGACATGGCCAGTTCTCTCCCTCTCATGATCCCTAGGCCAACTCTCCTTCCTGCCATGGCAGGAAACAGACATTGGAGGAGGAGGGTGTTTCTCCCTTATCTGTAGCACCAAACAGCAGACAAGGCCAGATCTCCCACACTCACGCCTTCAGGGCTGGCTCAGCAGCAGCCCCTAATTCCAGGATTATTTCTACTTTGATATCCAGGGGACCAACACAATTTACATACCTTGAAAGACCAATGCTCAACTTCATGTGGAAAAACAAAATACCCGGGATTGTTAAACAATCCTTTACAACACCAAATCATCTGGAGATATCTCCATCCCTGATCTCAAGCTGAACTAAAAACAATAGTAATAAAAACGGCATGGTACTTGCATAAAAACAGAATGGTGTATCGATGGAATCAAATAGAAGATCCAGAAATATACCAACACACCTATGGATACTTGACAAAATGGATACTTGACCTATGGATACAGAACAAAATGACAGCCTAAATACTGGAAAAGTATCTTCACCAACCCTATATCTGACAGAGGGCTAATATTAAGAATATATAAGGTACTAAAGAAGTTAAACAGCAACAAATCAAGTAATCCAATTTAAAAAATGTGGTACAGAACTAAACAGAGAAGTCTCAATAGAGGAATAAAGAATGGCAGAGAAACACTTAAAGAAATGCTCAACATCCTTTCTCATCAGGGAAATGCAAATCAAAACAACCCTGAGATTTCACCTTACACCCATCAGAATGGCTAAGATCAAAAACTCAAGTGACAACACATGCTGGAGAGAATGTGGAGAGAGGGGAGCCCTCCTCCATGGCCTGGTGGAATGTAAAATTGTACAACCACTTTGAAAATCAATCTGGTACTTTCTCAGACAATTAGGAATAGTGCTTCCTCAACATCCAGCGATACCACTCCTGGGCATATATCTGAAACATGTTCCAGTATACAACAAGGACATTTATTCAACCATGTTCATAGCATTTTTATTTGTAATAGCCAGACTGTGGAAACAACCCAGACATCCCTCAACTGAGTAATTGATCCAAAAATTGTGGTACATTTACACAATGGAATACTACTCAGCAATTTAAAATAGGGAAATCATGAAATTTGTAGGCAAATGGTAGGTACTAGAAAAGATCATCCTGAGTGATGTATCCTAGAAGGAGACAGACACACATGACATATACCCACTTATTAGTGGATATTTGCCATATAATATAGGATAAACATACCAAAATCTGTACACCTAAGGAAGCTAAGCAAGGAAGGAAGACCCTGGTAAGATGATCAATCAGAAAGGCAAACAGGATGGATATCGGAAGAGGGAGAAAACAGGGAACAGGTCAGGAACCTACCATAGAGGGCCGAAAGATTCTACTGAGCAAGGTAGCAAAGCAGATACAGAGACTTATAGCCAAACTTTGAGCAGAGTACAGGGACTCTTATGAAAAAAAGGAGGAGATAGAAAGACTTGGAGGGGACAGGAGCTCTACAAAGAGAGCAACAGAACTGAAAAATCTGAGCACAGGGGTCTTTCCTGAGACTGATACTTCAACCTAGGACCATGCATGGAGATAACCTAGAACCACTGCACAGATGTAGCCCAAGACAGCTCAGTCTCCAAATGGGCTCTCTAGTAATGTGAAGAGGAACTGTCTCTGACATGAACTCAGTGGCTGGCTCTTTGATCACCTTTACCTGATGGGGGAGCAGCCTTTCCAGGTCACAGAGGAAAACAGAACAGCTAGTCCTGATGAGACCTGACAGACTAGGGTCAGATGGGAGGGGAGGAGGACTTCCTCTATCAGTGGACTGGGGGAGGGGCACACATGGAGAAGGGAGAGGGAGGTTGGGATTGTGAGGAGACAAAAGAGGGTATTGTAGTGGAGATACAAAGTGAATAAACCGTAATTTAAAATAAAAATTAAAACAAAGACATCAGTAGCTAGTGAAGTAAAGGGAAACCACATGTGCTAGATAGTTTTAAGAAGGGGGAACCATAGTCATTTATGAAGAATTAACCATATGGAGAAAAATCCCCCTGCAAGATTAGCCTGTTGGCAAACCTTTGGAAATTTTTCTTGATTGGTAATTGATGAGGGAGATCCTGTCTCACTGTGGATGATACCACCTCTGGCTGTTTGTCCTGAGTGCTATAAAAAGATGGCAAGCTAAGTAAGTTATGCAGAGCAAGCCAGTAAACAGCAGTCCTCCATGACTTCTACATCAGCAGGAGCCTCCAGATTCCTGCCATGTTTGAGTTCCTCTGCTGATCCCCAATGAAGTACCATGATGTGGAAATGTAACATGAAATAAACCCTTTCCTCCCCAAATTGCCTTTTGTAATGGTGTTTTATGACCGCAATAGAATAAATAAGGGTTAAAATAAAAATATCTAAAAGAAATCTGATGCATTGCCTGTATGATACAGAATATACAACTCAATTGAATAGAGAGTAGATGAATGTCTTCTGGTAATACAGTTCAAAGAATTAATTACTGGTAAATAAAAAGGCAAATTTCATTATCTTTAAATAATACCCTATCTATCAAATTGCTATATATTCCTTTTAAAAACTGTGCATACAAAATGTGAGAACAAATCTCCAATAATAAAAAGATCACATTCAAAGCTTAAAAGAAAATGTTCACAATATATTTTAATAAGATTTTGAAACTGCCCCTGTCTGAAAATCAGTATTTGTTATTTGTGTGGGTAAATGAATATTTCTGTCAATAAGACAAGTGCTGGAAGCAGAGCATCACACACACACAAATAAAAGTATATATATTTGAGGTCAGAGAAAAAAAAAGACAAATTACCATGACCACCTCCAACAGTAAAAATCAGAGAGGTAAAGGATACATAAAAGACAGAAGAAAACCTTCAGTCTTTCAAAAATCAAGTAAACATAACAATAGATTACTTAGTACTCTGAGTAGACTCTACTATTGCCAAAAATAGGTTTCCCAAAACATTGGGATTACATGCCTTTGCCAGTCCGTAGAGATGTGAGGATGTATGTGGGTATTAGCAGGTCTCTTAACCAGAATTTGAATAACAAATAATGACCTTATACTTTTGTACAAATAGACTAATATTTATCTCTTCACTATCTTTGGACTGTTTGTACAAGTTTTCATTGTTTTAAATTGAAACATATATAAATAAAAACTCCCAATTCTCATAATACCATTGTTGGAGATATGTTCTCTTTCATTAACAGACTTCTTTTGTGACTTTTCAAGACAAGGTTCTCTACATATCTCTGAATGTCCTGAACAAACTTTGTAGACCAGACTACCCTTGAACTCAGAGATCTACCTGCCTCTGCCTCCCTGAGTGGTGGGATTACAGGCATGCGCCACTGTGCCCAGCTCATTAACAGGCATCTTAAAATGTTATTATTTTTAAATCTTATTCAAAGTTTACTCCAAATTTTCTGTGAAATTAAATAAAAATGCTTTACTTAGGAATGAACTCACATCGTTTATGTCTCCAAGAAAGAAACTTAGATGTTTCTCTAAGATTGTTCTTGGGTTTAATATATAGAACTATAAAGAACAGAAAGTAATAATAAAAACAACCCACACACAATAAATATGGGATTTACAGAGAAGATTGTGTTGTGATATAGTTACAATGAATGCCCAAATCAACAATTTGGGGGACTCTAGGAATGC
The DNA here is from genome assembly GCA_028658305.1 of Pachyuromys duprasi. Lineage (NCBI taxonomy): Eukaryota > Metazoa > Chordata > Mammalia > Rodentia > Muridae > Pachyuromys > Pachyuromys duprasi. The sequence continues at coordinate 36,827,845 of CM053745.1, read as the reverse complement.
TATGTCTATCAGAGGTTTCCATGCAGGAGGGGAGATGGATCTTCCTTCAAACACTCGTGTTGACCAACCATCATCTGTTCCCTTTTGATTAGAACAGTTCCTCAGACCTACTTGTAATCTAAATGCAAACGGTCATCTTATACTGTTCTAGGCAAATTGAACTAAAATTTCTGTCATCTGTGAAGAAGACAATTGAAGAGCCTACCTTATCTTTAAAACTGTTTAATTAAACACATTATCATACTGTCTCCTTACCTCATATATACCTAATATGAAGAACAAGAATGAAAACATCATTAACTATGTTCTATAGCCTTTAGGTTTCAGCCTGATATTTTATCTTCATATTGTAGCATAAATGTTTAAAAAATGTTTCTTCTATATTTCTCAGTATTAATTTCATATCAATTCTTCATTTGTTAGCAGAGAGACAATCTTTTATTATTTTCCACAGCATTTTCTATTTACAAAACTGGCTTCAGATATCCTTGAAAATTAAATCAACCCCCAAGAATTTCTAAAGTCCTTAAAATAGTTTTTGGACATAAACATAATTACTGTTCATATGAATGCATGTATGAATAAATATTTTAAAGCATACTAATTACATGCATATTTAATTAAAACATAGTGCTATGTGACTTACTCTAACCGCTTAATCCCTTTACAGAGACCTCAGGCCCAGTGATCTAATAATACTAAAGAAGTGAATAAATAAATAAATAAACCTGAGTAATTAGTTGGAGAGGCTCAGACTATTCTGACTTTTTACTCTCATTTCTCTACCTCTGACTCTCATTATTAAACTTTCCTCTCTCGAGAATAAGAGAATTAGATAATTACCAAGGCCATGTAAATGGTATCATGAAGCAATAAAGTTCTGTTAAAATATCAGCACAATTGAGCCCCATAAACCTTAGTGAGACAAACTGGGTTATCACTTCCCTCAAGACTGTATACAGCAAGCTAAACAAACATAATCATGGTGTTTGAAATCCTAATGCCAAGCATCACTTTAAAAAAAAAGTTCCAATGACATCTAGATCTATTAACCTATCAAGAGATTATTTAATTAACTTCAATTTGGAATTCTGGGCTAAGGAGTTGTCTCAGTGGGTAAAGGATTTGCGATGTAAGCTTTGAGTACTATGAGTTCACAGCTTTGGAAACTATGTAAATAGAAGGTATATTTGGTTGTTAACCAGCTTATAATCCCAGATGGGAATTTTATATAGTCCCAGTCCCAGATGGAAAAAATATATGTGTGTGTGTGCATATATTCACATGTATAAACTTATGAAGAAAACTGCAGGTTCTATGAATTCATATGTGCAACAACCATGTCCGGTCCAGAAGATAGCATTTCTCAAAGCACCCTGTGCCATCTTCCAGGTGGCTCTTACATTCTTTCCATCCCCCTTCAGAGATAATCCAGAACCTTGAGTAGAGTAAAGCATGGTTGACATAGATATATCATCTAAGGCTGAGAAAAGGTAGTTATATATTCTCAACATTTTGAACAATTATTAATCTTGGTATTAACCCCTATTCCATTCAATAAGAAGCTTCAGTAACTAAGTTTGAGAGCAGTACACATTTATGGATGTGCACATAATTGCCAAACACCACAATTAATTTACCCTCCCCCCTTTATCTCTTACTTCCACAGATTTTTAGATCATGTTGTAGGATCAAGCATAAAGCCATGCTTCTGGAGCAGGCCTCACACCTAATCAAGAAAATTGTTGTCTTCCCCTATAGACCATCTAATCACTATTGTATCAGCTGGTACATCTGACCTGATACATGGGTTTTATAGTATTTATGGTTAAATGCTGTGTAAAACTTCTGATATTGTCTATTTCCCTATTAGCTTACATTGCACCTAGCAGCACTATGGAAGCTAAACCAAAGAAGAGTTTCTAGGTCATTTCCACATTGATTTTTCTGTCTTGTTCCTTAGTGAGGGGCACAGGGACTGAACTCACTGACATGAATTCACTGTCTGGGGCTTTGATCACCTTCTGCTTGGGGTTGCAGCCCTACCAGGCCACAGAGAAAGACAATGCAGCCAGTCCTGATGAGACCTGATAAACTACGGTCAGATAGAAGGGAGGAGGTCCTCCCATATCAGAGTACTAGGGAGAGAGGAAAGAGGGAGGGTGACAGTGGGAGGAGACAAGGGAGGGGGCTGCTGCAGGGACAAAAAGTGAGTAAATTGTAAGAAATAAATATGTAAATAAAATTAAATTTTAAAATAAAAAAACCTGTCTCCTTAAATGCAAGATGCATTCTCAATAAATTCACTGTCCAAGCACAAAAAAGGCTGTATCATACTAATTAAATATACAAAGGATACTAAATATAAAATCCATTAATAGCTACATATACTGTATGTTTAATAATTTATACTTTATTAAATTTATATTCTAATATATTAATTATACTATTTTACATATTCATGTAATGTTAACACATATCACATCTATGTATTCATTTAACAAAAAATTAATATAATTTTTTTCAACAATGATTGTTTATTTTACTCTGTCCATTTTCAAGTTTATGTAATGTTCAAGGTAAGTGTATGGATTAATTACTTTTGCCAGCTTCACTCCCTTTAAAGACATGAAAATGGCAACTGGAAAAAAGATTAGTCTTGTTGTAGTTTATCAAGATGATTTACATTACAGTTGTTTATCACATTGTATATTGATTATACGAAAACTAAAAAAATACAGCAAAAGAAGTGCAGTCCTGAGCACCCCCATAGTGAAGGACACATTGAATTCATATTCCCAGTGTTTCTGATCAGTTCTGTTTTACTCTGTTGTGTGGGTCATGGATGGACTGGAAATGTATATATTCAAGCAAAGACAAATTTCACTTTTTTGTTTCTAATAATTTTTTTTAAAATCCTGGTACAATAATATCCTTTTGTATTTATCATAGGATAATAGCATTCCTACATGACAGGAAGAGAAAGATAATTGAATTAACAATAAAAAATAAAATCATATGTAGTACATATAAAGAATATGGTAATAGTCTTAAGAAGTGTGTCAACTTGGGATTTTTTTAGATCCCTTGGAGAAAATTACTTCTAGCGTTCTTCTTTCTCAGTGACCCTCCATATTTTTCTCATGAAACAGTTGAAGAAATGTTAATGGCACTGGTAGTTTTCCATCAATGACATGTCTTCTAAATAGCTCTTCTATCTATGTTACTACCAGTAATGTTTAGAGAAGAAGACAACTAGGAAGTTCTGGCTAGTTGAATGCCTACAGAACCTGAGGGGATCCAGTAATATTCTCTGTTATTTTTTTTCATCATTTTCAAGTCAGTCTTTATCTAAATGATTCTTTATTTATTTAACTCCATTGAAATATCGCCAGTGTATTCTTCACTGAGAGTCAATCCATGATATGAAAAGTAAGAAAAACGGTACATTGAAGGGGTGGAAACTGATGGAGGCACAAAAAAAAGTTTATGAAGTTAAAAAGTGAAACATATATGAAAGACCTAATCCATCTTGGAGCTTGGGCACAGAGGGTGGTAGAAGAGAATGTAAAGACTTAGAATGAAAGCAAAGAGGAGAGAGGGAAAGTAACTGCAGTTAGTATGTCAGGGATGGTTTAAGTTCATAAACTTAACCATCACCCAGGTCTAATGCTTTTAAAATCTCTGTAAAGAAATATGTTAGTTAATTTTAAACAAGGCTTATGAAACAGTCAGATTAAATTGCCTAAATTAACACATAATTTGGTTCATTAAGCAATCATACTTAAAAATATTTTAAATTCCTAATTTCAAGGTTTCATCCTCTTTTTTCTCAACCTACACAAATAAGCTGAGGAAAACCAATATTGATAATTACTGTGAACAGAGATTTACAGGAGATTCTTCAGTGCATGGCACTGAGTTGATACTTGAAACACTGATGAAAAAAATTCTCTAAGGAAAGAATATGTGATCAAAAAACAGTTATGCTGATGTATGTCTGCTACCTTGGTAGAGGAAGGAGGTTCAAGAGTTCAGGATCATCCAGACTCTTTCATAGCAGGTTAGTGAGTTATGGCACATTTGTACTACTCTTTTCAACTCAATTTTCCAACAAATATAATTGTCCTCTGTTGATCGTTTCCTATGGACAAACATCTGCCTGATTTATTTTTATATAAATTTTACACATATTAATTTTATAGCAGATATTTTTACAGTTTAGTTTCAATTTTCTTAGGTCAGAATATTGCCATCATAAATTTTCACTCAATTCTTGTTTCATTGTTCCTTCTTCTCAACCTCTTTAGGTAAATTGCATATTTAGCAGTAAACAGAGGAGAAAATATGATTCTGATGTAAAATCTGCTCCTAAGGAAATGGTTTTCTCACAACCTCATTATTGTGTGAATAATAATGAAAGTTAATTTAAATTTAATGTAGAGGCAATTTCTTTGAGTACATACACCAAGAGCTTTAGAAAGTCAATGTCTCAAGACTGAAGTAGGATCACTGGGATAATAAAGGAAAATTTCAGCTCAGAGAGGAAACAGAAGGGAAAAACATCCTGGGAAGAAGCTAACAGGCACAAATATAATTTTGTTTTACTTTGTAAGATGTAGAACTAATTCATTATCTCTATGTAATTTCTATATCCACATAACAAGTCAAATCATATAAATATTTCATATGCACAAAATATTTTATTTTTGCCTTTTTTACAGACATTTTAATAACATAATTATCTTCAAATATAATTTATGCCTATAACATAATATGTAAAATTTGTTAAGGTAGAATTCTATTTAATTGATGTATTTGAAATATGGTATGGTAGCTTCAGATATACTAATAGCTTGGAGTTTGCCTCAGAGATCAGGTTCCTATTCCCAAAAGTAGGACAAATACCTGCATATGGTTTGTTTTTCTTATTGCTGATTACTCTAACTCTAGTTTTAGGAAATAATGAACTGATGAGTACATTGCAGACTGTCCTAACCAACAGGGAGGGGCCTTGGGGGAAGGAGATTTAGAATGCATTAGTGTAAAGCAGTGGGACCCAACTTTCTTAATGCTTTAACGATTATATAAAGGGTTCCTTACATTGGGGTGACCACAACCATAAAATTATTCTTGTTGCTATTTCATAACTCTAATTTTGCTGCTGTTGTAAATCATAATGTAAGTATCTGTGGGTTTGGATAGTCTTAGGTGACCCACGCCACGGTGTTGTTCAATCTCCTCAGAGGTTGCGACCCACACGTTGAGAAACACTGGCTGTGACAATGTAATGGAACAGAAAAGGATAATTTGGAAAGGGGACAAGTAAGACAGACTATAAGAGGTAGTTTAGCTATTGATAACTAACACTTTAACACTTTTGGAAAAAGTCATACAGAATCATACTACTGCAGAGCTGTCCATATTTTTGCAGAAAAAGAGAGAGAGAGAAACAGAGAGAGAGAATAAAGAAGATCAAGAGGCAGACACACACACAATCCAAAGAGATGAGGGATGGAGAGAGAGTGTGTACAGAGAGAATACATAAAATGATAAAATGTTAAAATTCTTGTGCCTTGCCTAGGCTTCTTTTCTTCTGTTGGTTTACTTTGCCTAACATTGATGTGGTAGTTTTGTTTTATCTTACTGTATTTTTTTGGTCATTATCTATTAGAAGCCTGTTCTTTCCCAGCGAGACACAGGAAGGGAATATCAACCTTACTCATGTGTGAAACCATGAGCCACGTGAGTAGCCTGGAAAGAAAAATCCACTGGTGTAATAGAGGCAAAAAGGTAATGGAAGTAACCAAATACTTCCTGATTATATTTAAAACCTGGTCCAGAAGATGAAAACAATAGCTGGTACCATTATCAGAACAAGAACCAGTCTTTGGATGTGTCGAGGACCTAATGGAGAACTTCATACTATTATACTGCTAAATAGCCATAGTAGACATTGACTCCTAATGACTTACAGTTATACCCATGGATTTATGCTTTTCTTAACCCTTATCAGAAGTTTCTGTTTGAAACAGATAGCAATGAGCTTGGATACCCACAACAGGCCAAGGTGAGAGAAAAAGGGACTCCATAATACTCAGTTACAAACAAAACATATGTTCTTCAGACCCTCTTTCCTAAATTCAGGGGTCATTGTGGAAAATGGAGCAAAAAGAATGTAAAAGTCAGAGGGTGGTGGGTCAAGAGACTCTCTTGTGGACCCAGAACGGAAGCTGAACTGTGAACTCTCAGTGGTTTCAACTGTACACACAAGACCTTTGCAGGACAAAGAAGGACCAAATCCCAGTTTAAATAATGGGGTTTGGTAGTCTTTTCCTAGTCTAGCAGCTATTGGCATGTGTTACTGTCTGTCAGAGGGAGAATCATTTCTCTCTAAGAGTACATTCACCTCTGGTGATTTGACCACATTTAAATAGAAGGCTGAAAATCTGAGAATATTTGGTCATCACAAATAGGCTATGCTTTTGTTGTTGTTGTTTTGGTTTTTAAATAAAAGGGTACAAAGTTGGGTAGTTGGGAAGGGAAGCTAGGGATCTTGGAAAAGTTTGGGAGGTTGTGTGATTATGTTTAAAACACATGAAATTCTCAAAGAGCTAAAATGTTTATAGATATAATTTAATGTATTAATTAACTCTGCACTTAATGTTATTAATTTTAGTTGTTTCTATTATTTTATATATGGGATTCACACTGTATGTATTTGTGTGTGTTAGATATCATTCATGCTAGATAAGTATACAGCTACCAAGATATACAGCAACCTATAAACTACAATTATTAATGAAATTTCTGCTTTGTATTTAATACAGTGAATAGTATTCAACATTAAAAGTAGCAAGAAAAATCTCTAGCTTGGTGATATATTATCTACTGCTGACTTCCTAATTGAATGTTTCAGTGGATGATCCCTTCTATTTAGGGGGATTTAATTTCATCCCTTCAATGATTAGTTAGCATGAATGTTGACATAAATCTCTAAGGAAGCAATATTTCTCTAAATCAGACTGTTTATATAAATGTACACTGGGGTAAAAGAGCATGCGTATTTTATATGGGAAACTGTGAATAGCAAAAGGATTTAGAAATCAATAATGACTTATGCCTTCCTTAATTAATGAGACTTTTTGAGAGCTTTTAAGTGTACCTTTTATGATCATAGCTCTAAATTTTCTGCATTATTTATCACTGTTTTTAAACAGATAAAATACTTTGCTAGTTTCTTAGCTTGAGAGAGGATGATAATTTAGCTTAGTTTACATGTTATGCTTTTGCAAGTTTAAACGTGTGTTTGTCTCTTTATATAACTAGCAGTCATGTATATGAAATTATTATGGCTTTACTGTCCCTTCCAACTCTCACAACAAAATTTAATCGTCATTAAGAACTGAGACTTTTAGAAGTCGGTTAACCTGTGAGGGCTTTGTTCTTATAAATGAGTACTGTATCATTGTAAGTATATTGTCACTGGAGTGAGTTGTTAATTTGTTTTGTTAAAATAGATTTAGTATGCTCCGGATTTTTTGTCTGTCCTTCAAGTTTTTCTGTCCTACTCCTCCATGTTTTGACACAGCAAGAACTCTACAACTTTGTAGGTACAGCTCCTTCAAGTTTGAGCTCACAGTCTTCTAAATATTTCGTTCCTATTATATTTCTTGTTACAGTATCTTAAAACAGCAGAAAATGAACATGACAAGAATATAGTTATCTTTTATGGCTAAAAAAACCTAATATAATGTATTTCTTTATTCAATATCCAAATTGTGAGTCGCAGTTGTTTACACAATTTTAATTTAAATATTGCAAAATTGGGAGGAACGGGAAAGATGGTGCTGTTACTCTCATAGGTGTTTCACACTGTCAGAATAATTTAGCATTTACCAGTGGTACTAGTGTGCTGGACTAAAGTGTAATCTAAGAATTTACTATTGAGTTCATGTCTGAGCCAGTCCCTGCTCCCCTAAGGGGGAATGCACTCGTATACTGAACTGCTATGGGCTATATCTGGGCAGGAGTTCTGGCTCTTTGACCCCTTCCCCTGCCCAGGGAGGAGCAGCCTTGCTAGGCCACAGAAGAGGACATTGCAGCCAGCCCTAAAGAGATCTGATAAGCTAGGATTAGATGGAAGGGGAGGAGGACCTCCCCAATCAGTGGACTTGGAAAGGGGCAGGGAGGAGATGAGAGAGGGAGGGTGAGATTGGAAGGGAATGAGGGAGGGGGCTACAGCTGGGATACAAAGTAAAGAAACTGTAATTAATATAATAAAATAATAAATAAAAAGAAAAACAAGAATTTACTACTAAGGAGAGAAGACAGTAAGAGAAAATCCATAACATTTTAAATGTTAGTGGCAATGTACTGATTAATTTAATGGTGGAAAAGTGGAGAAAGGATGAAGATGAGGTCCTGTTCCAGATTATGTCCCACAAAGATAATGTAAAGCCACTAAGCCATATAACAGGTACATGTGATACATGCTATGTGATGCCTATTTAAAAAATGGCTGTAGAAACCGTCTCATACAAGACCCCTGTGCCCTG
>CM053745.1:36798429-36818787 GCA_028658305.1 Pachyuromys duprasi | reverse complement strand
CCACCCCCATACATGCCGGGGAGTGACAGACTAGCTAGATCCCAGGGGAGGACTTTGCAGCCAGCCCTGAGGAGACAGGATAAGCTGGGGTTGGATGGAAGGGAAGGAGGTCCTCCCCTGTTGTTGGACTTGGAGGTGGTGGGGAAGAGGGAGATGAGGGAGGGAGTGGGAGGGTAGGAGGGAATGGGGGAGGGGGCTACGCCTGGGATTCAAAGTACCTAACTTGTGATTGAGATAAAAATAAATAAATTAAAAAAAATGTGAAAAAAAAAAGAAAGCAGACTACCCTTGGAGAGGACCTAAGTTCATTTTTGAGCATTCAAATATGGGATCTGATCTCCTTTCTGGCAAGTATCTACATGTATATTCTGCACATAAACATGTGCATGCACACATACACACGTACATAAATAAATCATTAAAGCACATTTCATCTAGGTTTTTACAAAATACAATCAAAACCATAGGAATGAATTACATTGACCACTGAAATAGAAGTGTTGGGTGTGTCTTAAGTTGTCAGATAATTTAAATGAATAAAATATTACCTCCAAACACAAGAGAGTAATATAAAGTAAATTAGTTTGCTAAATATAAATTAAACTAAATTATTTCAGAAGTTATATTAAAGCTAATCAGTTTGAGCAAAACATTATTTTCAAGTGGCAGCTCTGTTCACATGATAGCACTATTTGCAATAAAAACCTGTTTTATTGTATTTTACTTTCATACACTTTTATTATTTTTTCTCCTTAACACACACACAAAAAATACTCACATAATAGCAAACCAAATCCAAGAACACATCAATGATATCATCCATCAGAGCCAAGTAGGCTTCATACCAGGCAGGGGTGGTCCAATATACAAAATCCATCAACATAATCCACCATATAATCAAGCTTAAAAAAAAAGGAATAGATGATCATCTGCTAAGATGGCAAAAAAAATAATCATTTGACAAAATCCAATAACCATTCATGTTTAAAGTCTTGGAGAGATTAAGGACACAAGGAGCATACTTAAGATAGTAAAGGCAATATACAGCAAGCCTATGGCCAACATCAAACTAAATGGAGAAAAATTTAAAGCAATCCCACTGAAATCAGGGACAAGGTAAGGCTGCCTACTCTCTCCGTATCTCTTCAACATAGTACTTGAAGTCCTTGCTAAAGCAATAAGACAAGTAAAGGAGATCAAGGGGATACAAATTGGAAAGGAAGAGGTCAAAGTTCCACTATTCACAGATAATATGATACTATACATAAGTGAACCCAAAATTTCTACCAAGGAACTCCTACAACCGATAAACACCTTCATCAACGTGGAAAGATACCAAACGAACTAAAAAAAAAAAAAAATCAGTAGCCATTTGTTCACCTAAACGAGCATTGAGCATACCAACCTGGGTCTTCCTTCTTGTTTATCTTCCCTAGGTGTTAGATTTCAGCATGACCTTCCTATCCTATAGGTCTATATAAGTGAGTGAATGAGAGAGGGGGCTACACCTGGGATGTAAAGTACCTAATATGTGATTAATATAAAAATAAATAAATTATATTTAAAAATCAGTAGCCTTCTTGTATACAAAAGACAACCAGGCTGAGAAAAAAATTAGGGAAACAACACCCTTCCAAATAGCCACAAATATATAAAGTACTTTGGTGTAACCTTAACTAAGCAAGTGAAATAATTGTATGAAAAAACTTCAAGTATCTTCCAGTTTCATCCATTTGCCTGCGAATTTTATGATTTCCTTGTTTTTAATTGCTGAGTAGTATTCCATTGTGTAAATGTACCACAATTTCTGTATCCATTCCTCAGTTGAGGGATATCTAGGTTGTTTCCAGATTTTGGCTGTTACCAAAAAAACAAAACAAAACAAAAACAAACAAACAAAAAAAGCTGCTATGAACATGGTTGAGCAAATGTCTTTGTTCTGTACTTGAGCATATTTTGGATATATGCCTAGAAGTGGTATAGCTGGATCTTGAGATAGCACTATTCCTAATAGTCTGAGAAAGTGGCAGATTGATTTCCAAAGTGGTTGTACAAGTTTACATTCCCACCAGCTATGGAGGATGTGGCCCTTTCTCCACATCCTCTCCAGCATGTGTTGTCACTTGAGTTTTTAATCTTAGCCATCTGATGGGTGAAATGTCAAATCTCATGGTTGTTTTGATATGCATTTCCCTGATGACCAAGGATGTTGAGCATTTCTTTAAGAGTTTCTCTGCCATTCCTGAGTGAGGTAACCAGGAAGTATATACTCACTTATAAGTGGATATTAGACATTTAATATAGGATAAACATACCAAAATCTGTACACCTAAAGAAGCTAAGCAAGAAGGATCCTGGGTAAGATGCTCAATCCTCATTCAGAAAGGCAAACAGGACAGATATCCAAAGAGGGAGAAAACAGGGAACAGTACAGCAGCTTACCACAGAGCGCCTCTGAAAAACTATCCAGCAGGGTATGGAAGCAGATGCTGAGACTCATAGCCAAATTTCAGACAGTAGAAGGAATTCTATGGAAATAGGAGGAGATAGAAAGACCTGGGGGGGGGGGGGACAGGAATACTACAAGAAGACGAACAGCCCAATAACCTGGGCTCAAGGGGCCCTGCTGAGACTGATACTCCACCCAAGGACCATGGATGGAGGGGACCTAGACCCCCTGCTCAGATGTAACCCATAATCTGCTCAGTCTTCATGGGTGTTCCCCTGTAAGGGGAGCAGAGCTGTCTCTGACAGGATCTCTTTTACCAACTCTTAGATCACTTCCCTCTGGGTGGGGTGGCAGTGATGAGCTTGACAAGCCATCACAGAGGAAGACTATGCAGGCAGTCCTAATGATACTTGATAGCCTGGGGTCAGATGGTAGGGGAAGAAGACTTCCCCTTTCTGAGGACTAGGGAAAGGGAATAGAGGGAAAGAGGGAGAGATGGTAGAACCAGAAAGAGATGAGGGAGGGGCTACAATTGGGATGTAAAGTGAATAAAGTATAAAAAATAAATTTAAAAAGAAATTTGTGCAGGTTTATGTTGAATGCAGCTTTTGGTGGTGTATGAATGAATACTGTTGGTATAATGTTCTTTTGAAATTTATAAACCTTACTCTTGTTCATTCAAATGCTGATTTCTCTCCCACACTATCTGGTTTCAATCTTGACAGTGTATTGTGATGTTTATTCTAAGCATCACCTGTCTCAAGTTTTTGTAAACCTGACATCACTTGTTCTCTAAAATGTCAATTAATGCAACCAACAGCAATGCTGAATAATGGAGAAGATAGGGTGGGACATCCTGGTTCAGAGTGGGAGGAGATGAAGGAGAGGAAGGAAGAGGAGGAGAGGAAGTAGTGAGAGGCAGAGGAGGAGGAGAAGTGGCAAGAGCAGAAGCTGGGAAAACAGAGGCTGGAGGAGAGGTCTTGGAATGAGATTGAGAAACAAACCAGACCTAAGATATTACTAAAAGCAAGTATAATGGGTAAAATCTGAATGGTAGGAAACTATCTGGGCTTGGAGGTTTAGGATAGAATAACTATTGGACAGCATTGTGATCTAGGTTAATTAAATAAATCTCAGTTTCTGTGTGTTGATTTGGGTAGACAGCTGTTTAGGATTAACCGCAGCTTTACTAAACGATACATCAATAGTAAATATTAATTACAAAATACAACCAAATACGTATGTCTGTGTGGCTTATTTCTGGTGTGTGTCTATATCTTGTTCATCACTGTGTGCAATGTGTACTCACATGTGCATGAAAAAGCCAGAGGAGGACTTTTGATATATTGTTCTATTACCTTCATGTTCCTTGGAAACAGTGACTCTCATTGAACCTGGAATGAGACTGCTAGACAGTAAGTTCCAGAAATTTTCCCGTCTTCATTCTCACCACAGTGCTAGGGTTAGATGCACATGTAACCTTACAATTTAAAAAAAATACTTTTGTGGACCTAGAAGCTGTATTTTGCAGAAACAAAAGGCTGATAAACAATAATTATCAAATATAGAGAAACTTATACTTTTGACCAATTTCTTCATAATGTTCTTTCTGCTAATTTATTTACTAACTTGTTATTGTTTTAACACTGGAATTTAAAAGAATCTGAAGTCAGATATTCTTACTATCACAGAAGTGTGGAACAGTCTCTCTTAATTCTACTTTGGCAATGTATCTTTTATATTAAGTATTTTAACTGACTTCAAATCATGGGAGGAGGGGGAAGGGAGTTCTCTCAAAATAGCAGATTTTAATAGCTAAATATATTACTATAAGACTAAAGGAAAGTGTGAAAGGCAAAATAATCTCACTTGAAAAAAGTCCTCCAGAGACAAGAACATATACGTTGGAGGAATGGTAGAATCAGGATTCTCAGTAAGTCAGCGGGTCAGAAAATACCTGTCTGTCAAAAACATTATTAAGTCCAGGAGTGTGTCATTTGATGGATCAACTCATAAGGACATGCCTCTGAAGAATAACAGAGATCAAAGATCAGATTCTGAAGAAAGAAAGAAAGTGGCAGACTGTAAGAATTACTAGCCAGATGTCTACATGTCAAAAGTCTTCCGAGTGAAGGCAACAGGTAACCTCTTACTTTGCTTTGTATTTAATATACACAGGTACTTTGGAATAGAGATAGAAGTTTAATCACAAAAATACATGTTTAGTATAATATTAGTTTACAATAAATAAAAGCAGGTTCCCAAGTGTGCTGTAGGATGCAGTATCTTAGCCATTTCACTTAAAACCAATTTAGTATATATTTGAATTTATTTTTAGTGATAAAAACTTAAGCACATTTACAGTTTCTTTGGACTTTCTTCTCTTTTTTTTCAATTATCTTTATGCTATTAAAATATGTAATATCAAAAGTCAAACATTTATTTTAGGAGGTATAGATGATTTGAAACTTGCTTAGAGCTCAAACTATTTCACTTACCATAAACTTGTCTTTCATTAATTATATTATTAGATGTCACAAAGAGAAAATTATTTTGTGAATAATTTTTAATTAAATTTCTATTTTTTACATTAATTACATTTTATTTGCTTTGTATCCCACCTGTAGCCCCCTCCCTCATTCCCTCCCAATACCACACTCCTCTCATGCCCCTCTCTAAGACCACTGATAGGGGAGGTCCTCCTCCTCTTCCATCTGACCCTAGCTTATCAGGTCTCATCAGGACTGGCTACAATGTCCTCCTCTGTGGCCTGGCAAGGCTGCAACACAATTCTTTACAGAGCTTGAAAGAAAAACTCTCAACATCATAAAGAAAAATAAATAAATAAAAACCCAGAATTTCCAAAATGATCCTGTACAACAACAGATCATCTGGAAGTATCTTCATCCCTGATCTCAAGCTCTACAACAGAGGAAGGATAATAAAAACTGCATGGTATTGGCATAGAAACAGAATGGTCGATCAATGGAACCGAATAGAAGACTCAGAAATAAACCCACATACCTATGGATACTTGATTTTCAACAAAGAAGCCAAAACAATTCAATGGAAAAAAGACAGCATCTTCAACAAATGATGCTGATCCAAATGCAGAAAAATGAAAATAGATCCATATTTATCACCCTGCACAAAACTAAAGACCAAGTGGATCAAACACATCAACACAAAATCAGACACACTAAATCAGATAGAAGAAAAAGTAGGGAAGAGCCTAGAATTCATTGGCACAGGAAACAACTTCCTGAACAGAACACCAACGGCACCGGCTCTAAGATGAACAATCAACAAATGGGACCTCATGAAACTGAAAATCTTCTGTGAATAATTTTTTAAATGGGCATTTTTGTGAATTTACTTATGTTTAAAACCCATTTTGCTTTTTTACACACAAATAGTGCTAATTATGTCTTGTTTGCAATGAGTAAATGCTATTTTTAGAATTTCTTTTTCCAAAAATTTTAACATATTACACTTGTAGCTTTTTGTAATAAGTAACCTGAGAACGTTCTAGGGTAGACTATTTAGATGTCCAAAGAATTACTAGACTTCCTTTGAAATAAAATGACTTACAAAAAATATTTTCTTTTAAAATTATTTTTGGGTTGCAATATAATTGTATTATTTCCCACTTCCTTTTCCTCACTCCAAACTCTTTCATATATAGCTCATTGCGCTATTTCAAATTCATAGCCTCTTTTTCATGATTTATATTTTACATATTTTAATTAATATTTTAGTTTAACTAATTTTGTTTTAAATGAAATTTATTTAATCCTTTTTTTGTTTGTTTGTGTATATTTTCGGTTTTGTTACCAGAAAACAAAGTCTTTGCAGGTGCTAGGCAATCCCATTAATAGTGATTTACATCTACAGCCCAGTTTTCCTCTTTCTCACATTTTTACATTTGGAGCATTTATCATTACTGATATATGGGTATTCAGTAATATCTCTGTTCTTCACTCAGAATGTTTGTTTTCCCTTCAATGCCCCTTTTCAGTCCATAAATCTATTCAGCAAATATCATTTACATTTAATGTTTATTTTTCCTTACCTTCTTCAGATATTTTACCATTTTTCAAACTTCTATTGTTGCATTGACACTTTTGATGAATGCACTAGAGTAGTATTTGTAAAATGCCACACAGTTTTGTTTTGACTAATGAATCGCAGCAGGTTGGACTTACGACTTCGTGGAATATGACCAAAGCAGACGTGACATTCACAGCACCTTGTTTCGAGAATATAAACTGTGAGATGCGCTGCGTCTTCGGGAGCCCTAGTCTCTCCTCAGCTGCTGGAGCTGCACCAGCACCGAAATGTTAACCATGTGGTGATCAAAAATGCAGACATGTCGGAGGCGATGCAACTGGACTCGGTGGAGTGCTCTACTCAAACCTAGAAAAGGATATTGCAGCCCACATCAAGAAAGAGTTGGATAAGAAGTGCAACCCCACCTGGCCCTGCACGGTGGGGCGGAACTTTGATAGTTATGTGAGACATGAAACCAAACAGTTCATCTAATCCTACATGGCTCAGGTGGCCATTCTTCTGTTCAAATCTGGTTACCCGTGCTCAAATGTAGCCCATGGCACCTCAGTTTCCAAGTGGGTGTCCTAGTAAGGGGAACAGGGACTGTCTCTGACATGAACTCAGTGGTTGGCTCTTTGATCACCTCCCCCTGACGGAGGAGCAGCCTTACCAGGACACAGAAGAGGACAATGCAGCCACTCCTGAGGAGACCTGATAGGCTAAGGTCAGATGGAAAGGGAGGAGGACCTGCCCTGTTAGTGAACTGGGGGAGGGACATGGGAGGCAATGAGGGTGGGAATGGGAGGGGATGGGAGAGGGGCTACAGCTGGGATACAAAATGAATGAATAAAAAAAATTAAAAAGAAAAAAAGATGGGCGTGTCATAAAATTAGGTGACAATCCTGAGGAATGTAAGATGGGTTTCCAATGTTGAGAAACACCCCCTAAGAGTCAGGCAGTAGAAATTTAAGCAAAATAAAGCACGTAGTGACATAAGAATCAACTATTTACTTTCAGAAGATTAAATCAACAGAAATATTTCATGTCTATATAAATACACATAAATATCTATTGTACTTCTTTAGATTGATGTAGAGAAACATATTTCTAAAGGCTGAAAGAGAGATGGTAGTGGAGGAACATGACAGAAAATCATCTCCCCCTGGGTGTTGCAGCCTTGCCAGGCCACAGAGGAAGACAATGCAGCCAGCCCCTAATGAGACCTGATAGGACAGGGTCAGAGGGAAGGGGAGGACGTCCTCCCCTATTTTGGGACATACAGAGAGGGACATACAGGGAGACGAGGGAGGGAGAATGGGACTGGGAGGAAACGAGGGATGAGCTGAAGCGGGGATACAAGATGAAAAAATAAGTAAATAATAAATAAATAAATGAAATTTAAAAAAAAAAAGCATGGACTATGAAAAACACCCAGTGATCCATCCAAAAGCAAGGACTGCTATTTGGATCCTAAATCCAAATACCAGACTCTGTATCTTCAGCCTTCCTCAGGGAACAACTGGCTTGAATCATTGTTTTGTACAGGGCGTCATCCTCAGGACCTCTGTGGTCATAAAATAGTTAGTGAAACAGCTTATATTTGTATTTACTTTCTACTCTATACTTCTGTACCACATTTTTTTCTCCCTTAGGCCATTCCTTTAAAAATAAATCTGTTGGAGATGTAATACATATTCTATAATCAACACCTGACGCTGCTAATATTGATGTAGATTATCAGAACTGGTTGACACTTGTCTTATTTCTCTCCTGTGAAATCATCTTCTTTCCATTCTTTTGTATGTTATTTGTGCTAGTTAATTGTTTTTGTTGAGAAGATCAAATGCAGCTAAGATATTTTTCAAACATTATTCATATTGAGACTATAACAACAGCTTTGTTTGGTCTCCCATAGTCAACTAAAAATTTTGAGAATATCAGCTTCCATAATCATGTGTGAAACAATTCCTTATTTGAAATCTATTTTCCTATTAATTTATGGTTTTTACAATTTTCTAGAAGTCTCTTTGATAAATCTAAGAGCCTTTGGAAACTATCCACTATGAGAAAAGCAATATTCATTTATTACTGATCTGAGAGAGGAAACAATTATGTGTATATTAACAATGTGTATGCCATGGGTATTTCTGCATCTGTTATTCATTTGCTCTAAGAAGAAGTCAGAACATTATTTTAATTTCCCTGAATCTTACCCATTATTCAGTTCCACATGGCTAATTTTAATGTTATGTTATTTCCACACTTGTTTAAAGGTTTCTTTTTAAGCAGTGAGAACACTGACATCTTTTTTTCATTAGTTATTTGTTTAATTTATATTACTATAGATTCAAAACTAGTTAAAATTGTGTTTGTTTAATGTATATGAATGTACATTAAATATTATAAACATATTAATATGCCATGGAAACAATATTAGAGTATAAAATATTTATGTATAGTTATTTTAATTGTAATTTTTAATATATTATAGAAAACACAATTTATCACAGTACCTTTTGTCTGTTTTCTTAAATGATATTGTGTCAAATATTTGAATAACAATAGCTTTTTGTCACATTTTTGTCACATTCCTCATTCTCTTTTGGAGCCTTTTAAAATTGAAATATTGGTGAATTTTCTTATGTATAAACTGTATATATATATATAATTGTGGTAATGCAAATTTGCTATTTATTATATTTAAAATAGTTTTACTACATGTTTTATACTTAACTTAAAAGTGTCAAAATACCTTTGGTATGTTCCTGTATACCTTGGTGCATTTCCTGATCTCATAGTGTACAGTTCTGGCTTTAGCAGAATTCATGCTTTCTTTGTCTCTTATGATTAACATAGAAGAGGTTCATTTTTATAACTGAACATTTTCATATGAAAATGTAAACTGTGTTTCCTATTAGGTAAAGCATTCTTCGATTTTAAGTGTTTTTTGAATTTTGAAGGATAATATAAACATTAATAAAAAGCAATAGGACTGTGTGAAAACAATGCTTGCTTCCATGCGAATATTTGTCTTGACAAACATTGAATTCTTACAATATTTTTATCTAAGTTATTTCTCTTCCATGTTATCATTTACAGTTTTTAACAATACTTACATTTCATTATTGTTGTTGTGTATTACATGTTTCTCGCCAATATTTTCACTCTTCCTGTATCACACAAATATACTTTTTGTTTTTCTTTGAGGGAAATAAGGAAAGGGTAGCTGTTTATTAAAAATTATTCATTTCATCTATTTCCCAATAATTGACAATGAGTTAAAGGCCTTAGAAGCCTGTTGAATTTCAATACTCTCAAAATTCTCTTTGATTACCTTGGCTGCAGGTATGTGTGTGTGTGTATGATTGCGCATTCATTTATGCAGTACTCCACCAAAATGAATATAAATATATATACACAAAGACTCCGTGTTATGTAATGGTCAGACACTTCCAATAGTATTTGTTAATTAACTGAATAAAAGCCCATGAATCTGTTTCTCAGTATAATATCATGCAAATAAACTACTATTCTCTAATTTAAATGTCATTGAAAATATAATAAAATTTTATGTTCTATCTAGGCTTATTGAGTGTTAGTTATATTTTTATTACATTTTATTACAACAAATAGTTAAAGCCTTTTAAACAAATAATTTGATAAATCCATTCTTTTTTTAACGAAAAGTATTTTATTTACTTTTTACTTAAATTTTTATTTGTGTTAATTACAATTATTCAGTTTGTATCCCAGTTTTAGCCCATTCCTTCATTCCCCCCTAATCCCACCATCTGTCCCTCAACTCCTTCCATTCACATCTCCAAGTCCATTGATAGGGGAGGTCCTCCTCCCCTTCCAGCTGACCTTAGCTTATCAGGTCTCATCAGGACTAACTGCATTGTCCTCCTCTGTGGTCTGGCAAGGCAGCTCCCCCCTCGGGGTGGTGAACAAAGAGCCAGCCCTGGAGTTCATGTCAGAGACAGCCCCTGTTCCCCTTACCAGGTAACCCACTTGGAGACTGAGCTGTCATGGGCTACATCTAAGCAGGGGTTCTAGGCTATATCCATGATTGGCCCTTGGTTGCAGTATCAGTCTCAGAAAATACCTGGGTCCATATATTTTGATTCTGTTGCTCTCCTTGTGGAGCTCCTGTCCTCTCCAGGTCACACTATCTCCCCTTCTTTTCTAGGATTCCTACACTATACCCAAAGTTTGTTTAAGAGTCTCAGCATCTGCTTTGATACACTGCTGGGGAGAGTCTTTCAGAGGCCCTGTGTAGTTGGTTCTTGTCCTATTTTCTGTTTTCTGCCTCTTCCAATGACCATCCAGTTTGTCTTTCTGGGAGGGGGTTGATCATTTTACCCAGGGATCTCCTTTTTGCTTAGTTTCTTTAGGTTTACAGATTTTGGTATGTTTATCTTATGTGTCCAATATCCACTTATAAGTGAGTACGTACCATGTGTGTCTTTCTACTTCTGGGATAGCTCACTCAGGATGATCTTTTCTAGATCCCACCATTTACCTGCAGATTTCCTGATTTCCTTGTTTTTAATTCCATTGTGTTAATTGTACCAAAATTTCTATATCCATTTCTCTGTTGAGGGACATCTGGGTTGTTTCCAGATTCTGGCCTTTATGAAAAAGCTGCTATGAACATGGTTGAAGAAATGTCCTGTTGTGTACTTGATCATATTTGGATATATGGTTAGGAGTGGTATAACAGGTTCTTTTTTGTTTGTTTGTTAACTACATTTTTTTATTAATTAATTCAGTTTACATCCCAGTCATAGGCCCTTCCCTCCTCTCCTACCAGTCCCACCCACCCTTCCAAATCCTCCCTCCTCCTATTTCCTCAGAATAGGGCCCCCCTCAATCCAGACACCCCATCTCATCTAGTCATATGAGGATTGAGATTGTCGTCCCCTCTGTGTGCTGGTAGGATGGTTCCATTAGGGACATAGTCTGTGTCAGAAATAGGGCAACATAGTCCCTGTCAGAAATATCCTCCACTTCCCTGACTATTGGGTCCATATAAAGCCTAAGACACCCATTGGCTACTTATAAGTAGAGGTCCTAGGTCCAGACCATACATTTTTCTTGGTTGGTGCTTCAGACTTCATAGCCCCTTCTGGACCCTGGTTGATTGGTTTGTTGGTCCTTGATCCCGCTCTTCCACCATTACTTCTGTCTATTCTATTTCTCCTTCTGATTGAGATATTCACGTCCTCCCTAGGGTCCTCCTTGTTACTTATCTTCATGGGGTCTGTACATTGTTAGCTGGATCTGGAGGAAGCGCTATTTCTAATTGCCTGAGAAAGTGCCAGATTGGTTTCCAAAGTGGTGCAAGTTTACATTCCCACCAGCAATGGAGGAAGGTTCTTCTTTCTCTTCATCCTCTCCAGCATGTGCTGTCACTTGAGTTTTTGGGATTATCCATTCTGATGGGTGTAAGGTGAAATCTCAGGGTTGCGTTTATTTGCATTTCCCTGATGACTAAGGACATTGAACATTTCTTTACATGTTTTTCTGCCGGTCTATATTGCTCTACAGAGAATTCTCTGTTTAGCTCTGTACCTCATTTTTTAATTGGATTACTTGATTTGTTGCTGATTAACTTCTTGAGTTCTTTGTGTATTCTGGATATTAGACTTCTGTCAGATATAGAGTTGGTGAAGCTCCTTTCCCAGGCTGCGGTTTTGTTCTGACAACAATGTCTTTTGCTTTATAGAAGCTTTACAGTTTCATGAGGTCCCATTTATAGATTGCTGATCTTAGAGCCTGTGCTGTTCGTGTTCTGTTCAGGAAATTGTCTCCTGTGCCAATGAGTTTAAGGCTCTTCCCCATTTTTTCTTCTAACAGGTTTAGTGTGTCTGGTGTTATGTTGAGGTCTTTGATCCACTTGGACTTTAGTTTTGTGCAGGGTGATAAATATTGACATATTTGCATTTTTCTGCATGTAGACATCCAGTTAGACCAGGATCATTTGTTGAAGATGTTGTCTTTTTTTCATTGTATGGTTTTGGCTTCTTTGTCAAAAATCAAGTATCTGTAGCTGTATGTATTTACTTCTGGGTCTTCTATTAGGTTCCATTGATTAACCATAATGTTTCTATGCTAATACCTTGCAGTTTTTATTACTATTGTTCTTAGTATAGCTTGAGATCAAGGATGGAGATACCTCCAGACAATCTGTTATTGTACAGGAACTTTTTGGCATTCTGAGTTTTTTGTTTTTCCATACGAAGTTGAGAATTGTTCTTTCAAGGTCTGTAAAGAATTATATTGGTATTTTGATGAGACTTGCATTGAATCTGTAGATTGCTTTTGGCAGGATGGTCATTTTCACTATGTTACTCTTAATGATTCATGAGCATGGGAGATCTTTCCATCTTCTGATATCTTCAATTTCTTTCTTCAGGGACTTGAAAATTTTTTGAACAGATCTTTCACATCAAGGTACTTTATGTTATTAGTGGGTATTGTGAAGGGTATTTTTTCCTTAATTTCTTTCTTGGTCCTTTTGTCTTTGGTATACAGGAGGGCTTCTGATTTTTTTTTTTTAATTTTTGTATCCAGCCACTTTGCTGAAAGATTTTATCACCTGATGGAGTTCTCTGGTTGAATTTTTGAGGTCACTCATGTATACTGTCATATCATCTGTGAACAGTGATACTTTGACTTCTTCCTTTCCAGGCTGGGGTACCTATCCTAATATTTAATAAAATAGACTTTCAACCAAAATTAACCAAAAAAGTTGTGGAGGGGCACTTCATTCTCATCAAAAGAAAAAGCCACCAGGACAATATCACAACTCTGAACACCTATGCCCTAAATAAAAGACCACGTACATTGGTAAACCAAAAATTATTAAAGCTGAAATCACACAATGATCCCAAAACCTTAATAATAGGAGACTTCAACACTCTGCTTTCACCAACGGACAGATCATCTACACAGAAGCTAAATAGGGAAATAAAGGCACTTACACTAACTCAGATGGACCTAATAGATGTTTACAGAACTTTTTACCCAAATTCAAAAGAGTATAGCTTCTTTTCAGCACCTTATGGAACCTCCTCCAAAACAGACCATATAGTTGGTCACAAAGCAAGCCTCAACAGATACAAGAAGATTGAAATAATCCCTTGTATCCTATCTGACCACCATGGACTAAAGCTGGACCACAACAGAATAAACCATTATTTCATTCATTTTTAAATTTGACAATCCCCATGAAAGAAATGATCTACATACTGACAAGTGAGCAAGAGGAAAAGTGTCCTGAATCCTTTTTAAGCTATGCTTAAAGTGACTAGCAATAATGAATATGCAAATAAAATCAGTGATATGCCATATGCCTTATTATCAATGACATATTGTATTTATGTAAATGTGTATAAGCATATATCCATGTCTTTATATATACTGTGTATGTTTGTGGGTGAGGGGGTGTGGATATGTGTAAATGTAAGAAATCATGGACGGATGGGCATTTTCTTTGAGAAATGTTTCATTTCAATCAAAATAATTGCCATGTGCCAATACATATTCTTTCTAAAATTGCAGTCATACTTAGGTAAGTGGATTTTTTCTCTTTGTATTAAGTTCACAGAAACTTTTGCAGGCTAAAGTTTACAAAGTGAATCAGGGTTCTTTTTTAAATAACACAGTTTTTCCTTCTGGCAAAATGCTTAAGAATTTAAAAGACTCTAACCTGAGAATTAATTTTAATATTGTGACTTTTCTCGTTTGTTTCAGTGAGAAGTTCTACCATAGGCTCTAACCTAAAGGAGTTCACTATTTTAGCATTTAATATCTTTCTAAAAAAATGCTAGGTTTGGGATACTAACTCAGAAGAAAAATATCTATGTGTACAGGCAGTAAAAATATGTAAATACTTCTTTAAATACATAATTTGGTCAGGTAACCAGTTAACAAAAATAAGTGTGTTATTCAGTATTTAAATTAAAAGATTCAGGAATGCTGATTATTACTTACTATCTATCATCTCTCAATGTGACATGATTTTCAGCACAACCTGTAATGAAGGGTGAGGTTATCTATAATTCAGGTGTTATTCTTGAAGGACTGCTTGGTTTTAAGACTCAACATCTATAGCAGAATATTTATTTCTATCAACAACCAAGCCCTTTGAAAAGTATTGGAGTAGAAAATAACCTGGCACAGTACATGAAAAATAATGATAGAAAGTCTATCATGTGACCTAAGGAGAATTACTTATTGAATGCAAAGTATATACTACTGAAGTGTATATGGAGTTCAATCACAGGCTTGGAAGGATAAGGGATGGTGTTTATGATTGGTTCCATCTATTCTGGTCTTTTAACTGTCAGCTCATGGTTGACAAGTTGAATAATTGGAGAATGCATCTGTTGACTTCAGACAGAATGTTTATTTTATATGACTTGAAGCCCATTTTTCTATTCAACTTTTGAGCAGTTTTGAATAGAGAAATAATCTATTTTTAGTTTCCTGAAATTATAAAATAATTTTCCTTTTAACATATTTGGACAAAAATAAACTGCCATCTTTTTGTACGCCATGGGTTTTGAAAATTCTATCTGATTTGTTAAGAATCATAGAGTGGTGAATAGTTATTTAAGCATCTTCATAGGAACATATGTGCCCTTACTTTTACAAATGTGCTTCTGTGTCACATGATGATTTTTTTAGATAATTACTTATTATTGATGAACAGCATAATTATTCTCAGAGCAAATGCATATATAATTTAGTGCTGCTTATGCTTCTGCAGCTGCTGCTACTGCAATGCCATACAGATTTTTTATTGCTCATTTAATTCTTCTTTGTCTCACCCACAGATAGATAGGGACATTCATTTTCTGTTTCTATCATTTTTTATTATTTTTTCATCTTCTGCTGCATAGCACTGCCATATCGCATAACAAGGAGCTTTCCTGTAGCCATGTGTGTAGGGATAAATTATCTAGCTCTGTTTGGCATTGGAAAGGAAATATTGGATGGTTACTATCTCTTTAAAAAACTATCTCAGTTTCTATTGTCCACCTGTAGCTGTTCATTAAAAGATAGGTCCTTGTAGAATTCCCTAGCCCACACTGATATACCATCTGCTATTGTCACTGTGCTGGTATTGTTTTGTTGACCATACAATTGACATTTCGTGGATGCAGTGTCCTTATGACTAGAAGATAAACTATAGAAGGCAGTGTCTTGATCCACTGTTACTTAAGTCGTTACCTCCTCTTTCATAGTTTCCACTGAGCCTTAGTGTACTGGTTGCCTTGTAGATGTATTAATTTACGGTGGGCACAGTGACTTATCTTCTGCTTTTTGACTAGTTGTGGATCTCTCAAACAGCTTTCATCTTTTGCAAAAGGATGAGAACTGGGAGCTAAGGTCTCAACCCTAGATGAAGAACAATGTTTGATCAATGATTGCTAAGAAAGGAAGAATTAGTTAATTCCAAGAAAGAATTCTCAAAGAATTTGACCAATTTCAAAGTCTTTATTCCAGGGCACATGTACATAAAACAGTTAAATCAACACAATAGTTTGTATATACATGTGTGGGTACATAAATATGAGATCATGAATGTAAGTGAGAGGGAGGGTGACTAAAGAGTAGATGGAGGTAGAGTAGAAAGAGGCAAGAGCAAAGTATATGCAGTGATCTTGACTGAAGTATCAACAAAGAAAAATAAAAACAACACAAATGCATGAAACCAAATTTCTTAATATGCTAATTGGGAAATTCAGATCTGCCTGAGATGACGTCAAACTGTAGATACATATATACTCAATACCTTCTTAAACACAGGAAGGAACCTAAATAGAGTATTAAGTGAAGAGACAGAGATAAGAAAAGAAAATATATATATATATATTTAGAAAAAAAATCAATGAAGCAAGTAAACATATACGGGTATGTTTTTTTCTGGACCTTAAGCAAGTGGCTGTGTTCACTAAGATACTTTGAAGTCTTTAAGAACCATGACTATTTCACCTAGTTCCTACTTGTATTTTCTATTGTTCTTTTTTTCTTCTTTCCTTAGTTTCTTCCATCTTTCTTTCATTCCTTCTTCGGTGGATTGAGGTGGAACAATGGAGAAATATAATTAAAAGTTTGAATTATTTTTTGTTGAAAATAATACACAAGAGTCCCTCCATATGATTATTGCTAGTTTAGTTCTGTCACTGTGCATGTTACATATGGAATAACATGAACTCTTGGATACTCTGCATTTAGTGAAGGAAGAATTAAATTAATCTGAATTAATTTTATTACACATTAACTCAGTATGTATGAGCACTCATAGTCTTTTCACTATTTGAGAAAAAAATCTGAATAAGAAACTTGGCCTACAGTTAACATAATATCTATGTTCATTTTGTTGGACTATAATAATTACCTATTAGACAAATGCTGTTCCTGTATCTAATAAAGCGAATCACGCTACTCCATTTTGAAATTGGAAATTGGTAAGCATTTTCATCTCGTTCCAACAATATAGGCTAAGACAGTTATTGGTAATTGTTTCTTGTTGGCAAAAATATCCTTGCCTTGCAGTTTATTTTCATAATTAGTGGTGGGTAAACAATATTTTATCTGAAAAATGAATGTGATATATTATAGTTGTTTGATCTATTGCTATGTAATCAGGAATAACTGAGATTTTGTTTTCATTCCTGTGATATAGTGCTTCATTTAATATATTTTCTTGAATGTGATTGTACTAAAGTATACACATCAAGTGGAATTAACATTATTTGTTCATTATTTGTTCCTGTTCTTTCCATATGAATTTGGTCAGGCATTTCTTGGTGAATCACAGTGTAAATATTACTACGCACACTTTCTATTAAAAAGAGAACATTGTACTTTATACCAATTCCCATATTTTATCATTATTGCCCAATAATTTGCATGTTTTGTTTGTGTGTGCATGTACAAAGCTGTTAGAGTTGCCCATATTCATCCTCTGCACTAATGAACTAGTCTTTTATTACATTTGTAAATTACAAAGGAAATACAAAGTAGGGGAACTTTTTGTTGTTTGTATCTAGCTACTGTGCTGAGAAACATTTAGGAAAATATAGTGTAACATTAAAAGTACTAGACATTGGTTATAAATTCTATCATTAGTAGGCACAAAGCTGTTCTTGCAGTAATGGCTAACCGACTTATTTCAACAAATGTTCCCTTTAGACTATCTTTTAATATTGTTTTGTAAACTAATTTTTGGTTATGTAAGGGTGGAGTTAATTAAGCAAGTGCTACTTTGTAAAGAGAGCATGGAAAAGGCAATAAAGTGTTTCCTACAGTTCTGATTAAGGCTGAGAGTAGTTTTCTTAATACCATTGTGTAAGGAGCATGACAGCACTGTGGCAAGGCTCTACCTAAAACATGATTCACCCAGTGTTTGATATTTATGGACGAATATAGCCTTGCCATCAGATTGTTGATTTACACTGTTGTTTACTTTTTAAATTTTAATTTGTTTTGGTTTTATTTTTATTTTTTTTTGCAGCACTGGAATTGAATCAGGGTTACGTGCATTCTAGAGTAACAGTACCACTGAGTTGCACCCACAGCATGATGACATTTTTAAAGTTTAGTTTTTATTAATGTGTATGTGTGTATACCTATGTGCACACACTTGTATATGTGTGTGTGCGCACATGTTGTGTGTGTGTTTCTGTATGTGTGTGTGTGTCTGTGTCCATGCGTGCACTATATATGAAGGTTCTTGCAGAGTTCAGGAAAGGGTATTGGACTGCCTTATTGCTAATGTGATAGGTGGTTGTAACCTGCCCACTAGGGAACAACTACTCTGGCGAGCAGCAAAAGCTTTTAACTGCTGAGCCTAACAAAGACAAGCATTATCTTTTTTAAATGGCATGGGTTTAACAGATTTCTTATTAACAATCCAAAGACAAAAATACAAATAGAATAACAAAGCATGAAAGAGACTGGAATTAAAAGTTTGGTAAGATATGAGATATATTTTTCCACTTAAATGTGTGCTATAAGAATGGACAGTTTCGAATTTTGTAAATATTGCATAGCTTTCAGAGTGATGCCCACTGCCCTTCATGGAGTATGAACATTTTTATAATTAATAGTGCTAGAATTTACCCTTGTTTAAAACTTAGATACTAGTTCTTGCTGTTGCTATGTTGCTAATGAAGTGAGTAGTACGCAGATGCTGAGTGGGGTTATTTCTCTTAGTACTTGAAGCATATTCATTTATGTAACATCTTAGCACAAGTGAGATATAAAAATATGTTCTGCTTCAAAGAAGAATATATACAAAGAAATATTGATCAATGTCTCTCTTTTCCCCTTGTGTCAATGCAAATAGCATCACATATGTATGTATGTGTGTATGCATGTATGTACTTATTTACATATTTGAGACAGTCTCCCTTGGTAGCTGAGTTTGGACTTGAACTCTGTGTAATCCTCCTGCTTCAGCCTTTTAAGTGCTGGTATTACTAGCATGAGCTGCAATACCCACCAAAATATGGGCTGCTTTTCACCTAGATGCATAAGTGAAGAGAATTGTTATTACATAAGTAACTAACCTTACACAAACCAGAAACATCAGTTAGAAGCAAATATTTGCTGTTTTTAAGGTATAAAAAATGATGTCATGGTTTGTTTATAGAAATGAGCATAGCTACATCATCCTTACAGATGTGCACTCCTTTAGAATGATACTGTGGACCAGAAGTGGCTGAATTTCTTGTTGGCTGTTTAAAATATAACTTCTGAAATATCAGTATTCATCTAACATGTACAAAGGCTTTGGGAAACACAATTGACACATGAAAGATAAAAAATTATGATAGCACTGAAAAAACATTGATTTATTTTGCACATGCTAAAAATTGAAATCTTAGTGGAAGCTTTCATATCAAATACTGATGAGGGGACACAGAGAGAGTCACAGGTTAGAACTGTCTCCCAGAAGCAGAAAATATAAACTTTTGGCACCCACAACTGGAGCTAGAAACAAACACAGCAGAAACAGATTTACACTAAAATGGAAATAAGATATTTAGAAGGTAAAGAAACAGGAAGGACATGTTTATTTCTAAGTTTTTCCACAAAGAAACTTAAATTTTCTTAACCATGAAAATTTAATGAAAAACAAACCAAAACAGACCAAAAAACAAACCAAAAAACCCTATTAGTTTTCATAAATGAGGAAAAATAATTAAACACTGTAAAGCGCACTGAATAATCTCTTCACATACAGACTTATACTCCACAGGGATGGGGATTACCAACAGAGGGATATTTGCAAATTCTGTCTGGTCGTTCTCTCTATCTAGCTAGAGATAGTATAAAACTAAAAACACTTACGATTTCCAGTACCAAGGGACATATATCCACTAAAAGATTGAGATTTATTCAAAAGACATGAAAACATTTTTTGCTTTCCTTCGCATTGCTACCATCATAAAAATTCTCCACTGTGGCAACAATGAATTACATCTGCATGAGCTATGTGACACAGCGTGTACTTAAGGAGGTCTTAGGGACACATAAGACAATGAATGCGACAGAAAAAGCACACAAAGGAGTCTGATTCTTTTGGCATGAACAGCAAGCTCCATTAAAAATTAATCACAGGCAAAAGTCTAGTTAAATGAACATGATAGCTATCACTAAAGGCCTTTTTCTCTGTTCCTATTACCTGAAACATGATGCTAGTTTTCAATAAAAGATTAAAAGGCATGCTAATAGATAACTAAAAATATTATAAAGATGAGATTTATAAGCATCAGAAGCAGAGGTATTCTGAATATGTTAAGGAGTTAAATGAATACTGTAGAAACATAAAAAGAAAA
>CM053745.1:36771866-36798329 GCA_028658305.1 Pachyuromys duprasi | reverse complement strand
AAGCAAAAATTAAGAGGAAAAAAGTGGAATAATTATTTCTCAAGTTTACTGGAATATTGGGGGGCGGGGGAAGAGAGATGATCAGAGGAAATTTTTGATATAACAATAGCCAAGAAATTTCCAACATTCTTGCTAGACAATAAAGCACAAATACATAAATAAAAGGTAAATCCTAGAAAAAATATAGATAAGCCTTTCACACTAAAACTACAACCAAAAAGATGCTATAGATATGTTAGAAGAAAGCACTGGACAAAAGGATGCTTTTCACAGAGTTAAACATCTCTCCCAGTTCCTGAAGTAAATGTATTGAAATAAAAATAACCAAATGAAAACAACATCCTTGGATTCATTGATGGCCTAAACAATGCAAATGTTTTTTTACTTCTTTTACAATATTTCTCTAATATTTGAAAACACTGGGTGTCACTTTGAAACTTTGTAATCTTCTTGTAATATCAGCAAATTCACATTTTTACATGCATAAGAATGTAAACACTTAAAAATAGGTACTAGGAAAATGGTTTAACATGTAAAGTGGTTGTAACAAAAGAAGGAGGACTCA
Organism: Pachyuromys duprasi; assembly: GCA_028658305.1. NCBI lineage: Eukaryota > Metazoa > Chordata > Mammalia > Rodentia > Muridae > Pachyuromys > Pachyuromys duprasi. The sequence continues at coordinate 36,797,764 of CM053745.1, read as the reverse complement.
GATGTAGCCGTTGGGGTTGGACTCCCATGCGTCCATTGGGGCTGATAACTGCATTGCATTGTGTCCATTTGTGGATTTCTGAAATGGTCCCCATTTGCTGAAAAGACACATTTCTCTAATGGGGACAGTAGTTATACTTATTATGAGTGTAAAGGTAAGATTTAAAATGTATTAAGTAATTATGCTGATATATCAAAGTAGAGGGAATAGATTTCTACATGGTACGGTAAGCTGGCAAGATTTCCATTATCAGAAATAATTTTCTTAATGTTATACGGGCATTAAATCCAATTAGACCGACGTTGGTTGTCAATGACATGTTAGTATTATTTTCTGCACCTTCATGAATATTTTGGAATCATGAATACTTAAACGCCATGATTGGTTACCCACTGCCAAGTACACTGATGCACCATGCTAAGTTATTCAACATTATAGCTACACATGTGAAAGAAAGTCCTAACATTTTCTCCTAAATCACTATACTATGCTTTAAATATTTAGAAAGTAGCTAGGGTTATGATTGTTTAATAAATTAGTGGTTGTAAATTCTCCTCCAAGACTTTACTAGCCTTGGGTAGTTGACTAGGTTTGCAGTACCAGGCAAGAATTCTGTCTTGTTGAGAGGGCCCACAGGTCCAATTAGAAAGATATTCATTACTGCCACAGTATGTGCCACTTCTACAGCCTTACGGTTTGGGGGACATGTTCAACAACCATAATAAATCATGGGAGTTTTTAATTGAAATACAATTACATCAGTTTCCTTCATTTCTTTCCTCCTCAGCCCCACCAAGCTACCCTCCCTCAAATTCTTCTCATAGTCTCCCAAAATTGTTAAGGTGGTAGCCTCTCTTATTTTGAATTGCATTTGTTACATACATACTTATACTTAGGTATGAGTGTGTGTAAGAGAGAGCATGTATGCACAAATATATAGATATATTTACATATATATATGTAAATACAACCTTTTACATATGTTTTTTGTTATTTGCGTACACATGGCTACAAGCCTGACCACTTTACATTGGAGAGCCAATGAAAGGGATCATCCATGGAAGAGGTTATTTCTCCTCCCAAGACATGCATATATGTATATGAATATATTTTGAGAAAGTGAATGTGGATTTATGATGAGGTGTTTTTGTGTCATGCTGATAAAGCGTCAATTGTTCTGGGTAGTTTTATTTCAACTTGACACAAGCTAAAATCATCTGAGATGAGGGAACTTCAGCGAAGAGAAGAAAATACCTCTGTAAGATCAGGCTGTCAGCAGGAATTTTCTTAGTTGCAGCTCATTGAGGGTGGTGCCATCATCCCTGGGTTGCTGGCGTTGGGTTCTATAGGAAAGCTGGCTGAGCAAGCCATAAAGACCAAGACATTTGTAGCACCTCTGCCTTTCCCCTGAATCAACTCTTGCCTCCAGGTTCCAAGACTGCTTAAGTTACTGTTCTGACTTTCTCCACTGATTGACTACAATGTAGAAATGCAAGCTAAAAGAAGCCTTTCCTCTTCAAATTGCTCTAGGTCATGGTGCTGATCGTAGAAATAGTAACCCTAACTAAAACACCCACGTGCACACATACACACTACACACTATATACCATACTTCCACAGCCCCACACACAATTCACACACACATTTCTAAATATAACTTATTCATTCTGCATTATTTTATTTTTATGAATGGTTTTATGGACCTTGGAGAACGTACACCTACCACTTATTAATCCCTAAACATACTTTAAATATTTTTTCTTATATGCGCAAATAAATATTTATTATATTATTTGATGTTTTCTCCTTTGTGCTAGTACTTAGATGCTTTTCTATTTTCACCTTAAGTTTCTTCTGGATTATATTTTAAATTCCATTTATATCTTGACATTTTCCTGTTTGTTTGTTTGTTTGTTTTTTAAGTTTCCCTAACATCTGGGTATCAGCTTTTTCTTAGACATTAGAAACTGTTCTATTGTATCCAGGGCGAATCAATCATCAGTTCCCATTCTCAGTCATTACTGCTTATTCACTGCTTGCTCATATCCCACCAAACATGATGGAAAAGACTTGTGTAGAGGGTGAATCTTAAGGAGACAAAAATCAGTGCACCCAGGAGTTTTAAATGTTTGAATAAAGTGCAAAAAAATCCATAGATAGATTTGTTAGTAAGGCCTTGAAAAGGAAAATATGCTGCAGTTTTGGGATACATGGTAGTCAATAACAGGGAACTATTTGAGGATCTTTGTAGGCACAGAAGGAGAATCGAAATTGAGTCTATTGGGGGAGAAATTTGTCACAATATAACACTATTGAATAATGCCAAGCACTGTAAATGTAGATAAATGATCATAAGTTTGGAAGTATTTTGGAATCTATCATTGTTCCAAAAACATTTGTTTAGCCCTTGTAAGAAAACTGCACTTTTTCACAGTACATCCTGTATGTGCCCCTGTTTTAACACACTTCTCTTTAAAGATATAGCTAACTTACATCTTCCATAATTCTCTTTTTACTCTGAATTACTAAATACTCATTGGTAAAAAGAGTAGAGACAGATTTTTGTTTGTTTTAAAAGAGAATGTCCATGTTTTAATTCTTAGAAGCTTTATTTTAGTAGCACTGGGTAAAAATGCACTTACATGTAAGATAAGATAACAGTTAATATTACATTTGGAACCATGAATAGCTAAATTCTCCAAGTGATTGACAACTGTCAGATATACTGAGGTACTGTGTTAAATGATACTGGCCACTAGACGTAGATACATACATGCAAAAAGTCTTAACATGTCTGTTAAATCAGTGTACCAGTTAAACAACAGGATGTAAACTTCATAATTTATATATTTGCATAAAGTGAAATGTGCTATGACACATGCAAATTATATTAACATACAAAAAATACTTCTTCCAAATGTAGTTTTATTTCTGTTGTATATTTAATATAACTAATTTTAATGAAGATTTTAGGTGACTAAAACCATAAAAAATTATGGTCTAGAAAATAAATAGCCATTGTGTAGTATATGTTTCAAATTAGGTAAATTGAAACTAATGGTGATGTTTCTCTATAGCTTAATATATTTATTTTCCTCTCATACAATAATATTCAAATTTGTCTTCTCAAATACAATGTACATTGTCTTGTGATTTGTAACAAAAATGTAATGCCTACATTGTTAAATCAGTTAGTTACTGAGTTAAACCAGTTAGTTACTGAGATATATAATTTCATCCTAAGGTGTTCACATAAAATAATTTGAATGACCAATTCATTTTGATTGAAGAGTCAGACATTCATATTCAGTATATACTGTTAATGGCCCCAAGGAGAATGCATGTGAAAAGTGAGTGATAGGATAGTCACAATGTTGAATGTGAACCAGAAATTAATGCTACAGAAAAAGCATATAGCCCAGGAAAACATACTAAACAAAAGCAAAACAATTAAACAATGTTTTTAATTCCTTCCAGTAATTTTTTTCTTTTAAAATATTATTTATTTTTTATAATATTTATATGAATATTTTGCCTGTATATGTGAATGTGTACCATATGTACGCCTGGTGCGTGTGTATGATAAAAGATGGAATCAAATTCCCTGGAACTGGAGAGATGAATGGGAGCTGCCATGTGGGTGTCCGGAAACAAATGTTGTCCTCTGCAAAAACAACAAGTCATCTTACGACCTGAGCCATCTTTCCAGCCCTGGTATTTTTTTTTTTTCCAGAATGTCTCCTTTTTGTTGTCCTTGCTTGTTTTTCCTTTCTTTGAAAAGTGTTTTCTTCACAGTTTATTCATTATGTATCCTGATTAAAGCCTGCCTCCCTCAACTCCCCTAATCCCATCCTCCATCCTTTTTCCCTTCCCCTTCCCTTAGTCTTCTGAAAGGGGGAATTCGCTACTATTGACATCTGCCTTGTTATGCGTCATCAGGACTGCATGGACCTTCGTATTCCATGGCCTGGCAAGGCTGCATCATCAGGGGTAAGGATCAGAGAGCAGTCAACTGAATTCATACTAGAGGCCGCTCCTGCTTCCCTTAGTCAGTATCTTTATTAAATGTTTTTACTTTTTTACTTATTATTATTAATTTATTAAAATTAATTTACTTTGTATCCCAGCTGTAGCCCCCTCCTTCATCTCCTCCCAGTCCCACTCTCCCTCTCCCCTCTTTATGTCCCTGCAGTAGTCCACAGATAGAGGAGGTCCTCCTCCCCTAATATCTGACCCTAGTCTATCAGGTTTCATCACGACTGTCTGGATCTTCTTTTTCTACAGCCTAGTTAGGCCACCTTGCCAGAGGAAGGTGATCAAAGAGAAGGCAACCAACTTCATGGTAGAGACTGCCACTGCTAACCATATTAGAAGATCCCCCCATGGAGACTAAGATACCCATGGGCTACATCTGATCAGGGGGTCTAAGTCCTATCCATGCATGGGCCTTGGTTGATTTATCACTCTCTGCAGAAACCCCCTGGGCCCAGGTTTTTTGGCTCTGTTGGTCTCCTTGTGGAGCTCCTGTCCCCTCCAGGTCTTTCTGTCTCTTCTTCCATAAGATTCCCTGCAGTCTGCCCAAAGTTTGGCTATGAGTCTTAGCATCTGCTTCGATACCCTGATGGGTAGAGTCTTTCAGAGGTCCCCTGTGGTAGGCTCCTGATCTGTTCCCTGTCTTCTACCTCCATGGTTCATCCTGTTTACCTTAATGAATGAGGATTAAGCTTCTTACTTAGGGTCTTTGTTTTTGTATAGTTTCCTTAGCTGTACAGATTTTAATGTTTTTCTTATATTATATGTCTAATATCCACTTATAATTGAGTATATATATATTGTGTGTGTTTCTGCTTCTTTCTGCTTACCTCACTCAGGATGATCTTTTCTAGTTCCATCCATTTGTGTGCAAATTTCATGATTTCCTTGTTTTTAATTGCTGAGTATATTCCACTGTGTAAATGTACCACAATATTTTTACATTCCATGTATTGTTATAATTAATATTGTACTATTATTTAGGCATTAGCATATCCTCACAATATATTTATAATAAAAATCCAATGAATGCATTGCTGAATACATACATTATTGGTTTTTAGTAATGACTGTGTTTTCTAATTTATTAAAAAAGGTTCAACAGATTCAACAGATGAATATTAGAAAAGTTCACAGATCTATTCATTGGTGAACTTCTTCAGCGAAAGATGATTCACAGATGATAAAGTTTACACACCTTTTTGTAATATTTAGGTATTTTCAAAACCCAAAACATTTTGCAATTTTTTCCTAGTATTGAATTATCAAATTCAGCATTTTTTTGTTTTATAAATTATCCAATATACTATCTAATTTATATTCAACAAGTGCTTCTTGGCTTGGCACCTGTAACATAGATGCTATTATTTAAGTTATGTATAACTTGTACAAACACAGATAGCTATATTAAACATTACAGAAATGGGAGTGTACCATAGAGAGAAAAAAGTTGAGTATGAAAATTCACTTCAGAGCCAGTTATGGTGGCATAAAAGATGTAATGACTCCTGCACTCTGGAGACTAGGGGATGAGGATTGCAAATCTGGATTTACAGGCAGCATGAAGATAAATGGTCTCAAAGAAAAAATATGTATTAAGGAATATAGTTTTTAAGAGATTGTAACATTTATTGAAAGAAAGCTCAAGTATATTTCTTCAAATATAAATAAATGTATGCATTCTAAATGATCTAAGTAAAGACAAAATTCAGGAACACATGCTAAATCAAGACTGAAAAAAATTAATTGTTATTTTTAAATTTTTTTAAAATTTTTATTAATTACACTTTATTCTCTTTGTATTCCCCCATAAACCCCTTCTTCCTCCCCTCCCAATCCCACATTCCCTCCCCCTTCTCCACACATGCCCCTCCTCAAGTCCACTGTTATTTTTTTTAATCTTTTTTCCAACAATCATTTTCAGATGGTAAGTTTAGTGCTATATTTTGAGTCAAGAAGTACCAACATGCTTGAAAAGATATAAAAGTCTAGCAGTCTCAGTTACAACATAGAATAACAGTTATAATTAATGCAATGAATTAAACACATTGCATGGGAGATCAGACCCACCAGGTCAAGGAGAGCTCTTCTAATAAAGTGGCATTTGATCTGGGGTCAAAAAAGGAAGAATAGTGAGAAAGCATTAAAGGTTTAGTGGCCATGGGGCAGAGGCAAGGACATGAAAAAGCACTTGGCACACGGCTGGAAATGATGTTTTTACTCTAGAGAAAAGAACTTTGGATTACATTACAGAGCCAGTGACACTGGTATGCCCTCCAAAAGACATCTAGGGGGAAGAGAGGATATAAACAACAGACTGCCACTTAAGCCAGAAAAATCTGTTCGTGTGGGCTCAGATTTGAATGAGTTTCATCAGAGTAACTCAGTGGTACTCTCAGCATAAGCAATATCAAGAGAGCCGAGAAGATGTTAAAGTGACATGTGAATGAGTTTAGATTCTGTTTATTAATTTAAAAATATAACAGGAAGAATTATAGTTATTATTCTAGGACATGAGCTAAGAAGCCATAAAGTAATTATACAATACTAAAGGTAGATATACTATCACCTATTCATAAAGGTATCAATCAAACATTTTATAACTACCATCATTGTGCTTTCAATTGCATTTTAATTGATCCCAAAAGTTTAAACTCTACACCATTAAAATAAGATAACATCATTTTGTTCAAACTTCCCAGTTGTTTTCTAGCTCACAGAGAAAATATCCCAAATCTAAGGCCCTTGAGTTATTTTCCTCCACTTGCTCATCATGAATTGCTCTTATTCAAATGGGACAATTTAGGTACTGAGCTTGACCCTTATTCATAGAGCTCCTTTCAGCATTTGAAATTCTTTCTCTAGAAATTGTATTTTTTTCCACTCTACTTTTTTATATGTCTGGTTAAAATACATACTAGGATATTTTCAAGATAAGTTTTACCTAAGGTAGTAGACTCTGCCCATTTTTGTTTGTTTTTCTTAGCATTTACCACCTCTGCTGTGTACCTCCTTTGGTGTGCATTATCTGATATGTTCCTACTATACTGTAAAGTTCATGGAAGCAAGGGCAATGTTTACTTCAAAGTCTAATTCTCAGCACACAATTGCCCAGGCAGTTATAAGAAAGTACTTATCTGTGAAATGAATAAATGTAAATATAACTAACAGCATGTTTCTTACCTATTAAAGTCATAAATGGCAAGTTTTATAATTATTGTGGGGTTTTTTTTTTGTTATTGTTGAATACTCAGTTTATAGTTCATGAAATGTAAACTTTAGGAATTAATCTTCCTGAAAAGATTCTGGCTGGGCTTCTTGAATTGCATATTGAAGCTTAACTCAACAGAGCATGGAAAAATATAAAGTGTTATCCTCCACAGAAACATACATATTTGATTACTCAAACCCTAAAGCTAAAAATGACTTAAGATTTTCTCTTTGTTTTAAGCTATATACACCTTTCCTCTCTCCATTAGTGTGAATAATTGAGAACTGGATATATTTTTAATCATTTTTCTCATGCTTTGCTGAATTGTATCAACTAAAAAAACTATGATTTCCACATACCACCTAAGTTAATTAACTTATATAATTCATCATCAACTATATTAAGGAATATATAAAATTAGTGTATTTATTGAAAAGACATTGTTTTAAAAAGCCACAAATTAATTTTAGCTTACATGGATGTCCTGGCTAGTTTTAAGTCATCTTGACATAGCTAGAGGCATCAGAGATGAGTGTGGCTCTACTCAAATAAAATTCCTCCTTATGATTGGGCTATAGGCAGGTCTGTAGAACACCTCCTTTATTGATGATTTAATAATGGGAGGGGCCATGCCATTGTTAGTGGAGGCATCCTTGAACAGCTGTCCCTGGTTTCTGAATGAGACAAACACAACAAAACAAAACAAAAAAACTGTGTTATCCTTTTGGAGCAAGCTACTAAGTAAGCTCCACAATAGTCCTTGGCCTGTGCATCAGCTCCTACCTCTAGGCCTTGTTTTGAGTTTTTGTCCTGATTACCTATAATGATGGGCTATGATGTGAAGTGTGGGAAAAATAAGCCCTTTCTCCTCAGCTTTCTTTTAGTCATGGCATTTTATCACAGCTAAGACAATGGACTAACATATCTTTGGGGTAGAAAAAGTAACTATTAGTGACTTAACAGAAGAAATAAATTAAAACGTATCTGAGGATACTGTCCTGTTATCTCAGCTCCTAAGGAGCATTCCCAAGTTTACAACCTGCACAAACCACATAGGTAGTTCAAGGACAACCTAACCAAGAACAATCCAAATTAATTAAAAAGGAAAAAAATGGAAAAAGGCTAGTGATATGACAGATGTAGAGAGAGACCATATATTCATTTCCTAGCTCTACAAAAACTACCCAGCAAGAAAACAAAAATGAAGAATTGGATGCAAGCACAGAGACTTTTGCCTCTGTAACTTCGTTTTGAAAACACATGCAGTGATGTTCTCTTCTCTTGTAATTTGGTATCTTTTGTCACGTAAAGACAATGTCTCTGCTAGTAAGTATTCTGCCAACAGGACTTAAACCAGTGTCACTTGAGAAGAAGGAATTTCAATTGCTAAAACATAGAGAAATTTTAATCCAGCAACATGGCTGCTCTGACAAGGGATCACATACAAAGACCTTCTAGGTCTAAGTGATCTAGCTGGAATGCAAACATGCTCTGGATTACAGTATGATCTGGCTGGAATACTGAGACACCCTTAGTACACTCCTTTAATTCCAAACAATAAAGGTAATGTTAGTTTATAGAAGGAAGCAGCCATGTTTGAAAGTAACATCTAATTAAGGGGCAGACGAAGTGAAGAATCAGAGAAAGATTTGACAGACTGAGTTCAAGAAAGGCTACTTCCAACTTCTACACAAACAGGACAGGAAAGACAGGTTCCTTATGAGCAGCACAGGGAAAATTTTTCTAAGAGTCTCTTAGCAGGGCAGTTTACAAAGGCAGGTGGCAGAGAGAAAAAGCTAGACAAAAGTAAAGACAGAATGAGCCAGATGATGAGAAAGAGCCAGAAGAATAAAACATTTTCCAGTAATTAGCTTTGGGCCAGGCAGAGTAGTTCAGTCAGAAGCCAAGAGAAGCCAAAAGAAACCAGTTTGAAACAGTCAGCTTGGCGGGGAGTTTAGGACAGAAGAGCTGCATTGAACCAGACATTGAGAATTCAGAAATGGCTAGAAATCATGGGACCTGTTCACATTTCATCCCTTCATCTGAGGAAATAAAAATAACATTTACACTAAAATGTCTCCAGCAGGTTGTTTTGTGGTAAAGTCAGTGGGGCATTTCCTTGGCTGGTGATTAATGGAGATGGGCCCAACCTTCTGTGCTCAGTGCTTTTCTGAACAGATGATACTGTGGTGTCTAAAAAAGAAAAACCGAGCGTGCCAGCAGCTTCAAGCCAGTGAATAGTGTCACCCCACACCCTCTGCTTCCATTCCTGCCACAAGCTCCATCAGTAGTGGAGTGGTCCTGGAGTGCATTAAAAAACAGCAAGCCATCTACAGAGAACTTTCCTGGGTTGATTTAAATGAGAATGACACCCAGAAGCTCATATGTTTAAATGTTTGGTCCCTTATTGATGAGAGTGAAGAAGAATTAGGAAGTGTAGCCTTTTTGAGTAAATGTGCACAGTTTACTGTAGAGATACAGTAACTTAAACCAGGAAGTTGAAGAAAACCATGGATGGATGCTTCTTACTGGCATTGTGTTTTTTTAGTATGGCTATTGCTGTGGGGAAACATCACGACCAACACGATCTATAAAAAGAAAACAGGGAATTGTGGGCTTAAGTTATAGTTTCAGAGGATTAGCCCGTACTCATTGTGGTAGAAAATATGACAGCGTGTAGGCAGGTATAGTGTTTTGGTAATAGCTGAGAGATCACGTTTAATCTATAAGCAGCAGGCAGGAAGAGAACTAAACAGGAACTGGCATGTGCTTCTGGAACCTCAAACCCCACCCTCTTCTATCAAGGCCACGTTTACTTGAGAATTCTACACTTCCTTCCTCTTCCTAACTCTCACCAGCGAGGGAGCAAACATTTAAATATACAAGCTTTACGGGGCTCATTCTCACTTAAGTCAGCCCAGGAAAGTTTTCTATAGATGGCTAGCTCTGCTTTTTTTATGCACTCCAGAACCATGGCTCAGTGGCGCTGCCACCCCAGAGTTGGGTAGGCCCTCTCACATCTATCATTACCCCCTCAGACTTGCCTCAGGCCAAAATGGGAAGGCGTTTTATTCTCTAGAATTTGCTCTTACCAGGTAAGCCTGGCCTGTTTCAAGTTGACAGAAGACTGAACAGCATCCCCAGTTTACACATGAGAGCACATTTAACTGGAATAATTATTATAGTCTATTATTTTCTTATACCCTGGATAATTCTAATTATTTGTCTTCTAATTTAACTATGAAGATCACAGATCATAAGCTATGTTAATGCAGAATAGAATAAATGTGTTATTCTGCACATTGTTCCTTCACCCAAATTATTTTGTTTACACTTGATTATTTAGTGAATATAACATAAGAGGTTTATTTTTTTAAATATATGCCTGTGCCTAGTTTTCAAATAGCACATAGATCATACTTAATATTGGCTAGAGTTTCAGAATTATTTAATACTTGTTTTAAGAATAGGACTAAAGGTCATTTTTGGAAGAACAGTAAAATAAAAATGGATTTTAATTATTACTGAGTATCTCCATACTTTTCTTACTCATAAATATGTAAGCCAAATGGAGCTATTGCATATTGAGTCATATTGAATGCCTTCAATAGAAAAATATATCAAAACTACAACATACACCATTAAGATCAGTCTGAGAAAAACAATGGATAATTGGTATTTTAAAAGATGTAGCTCAAGGCAGCTCAGTATCCAAGTGAATTCCCTAGTAAGGGGAACAGGGACTGTCTCTCACATGAACTCAGTGGCTGGCTCTTTGATCACCTTCCCGTGATGGGGGAGCAGCCTTACCAGGCCAAAGAGAAAGACAATGCAGCCAGACCTGATAGGGTGGGGTCAGATGGAAGGGGAAGAGGAACTCCCCTATCAGTGGACTTGTAGAGGGGCATGGGAGGAAATAAAGGAGGGAGAGTGGGATTGGGAGGGAATGAGGAAGGGGGCTACAGCTGGGATACAAAGTGAATAAACTGTAATCAATATAATTTTTTTTTAATTTAAATATATATGTATTATTATTTATAAGGCAGTTTAACTTAATACAATTTTCTCTATCAAGGCACTTTATAGAAAACTATTATAATGACATTTAAATAGATTTCATTTCAAAGAAACACAATATTTCACTTAAAATATGCATAAAATATCAAGATATTTTTACAAAAATTTTTTAAATTGATGTGAGTTCATAATAATGATGCTTCTAGAGGGCTATATCTGTCACTCAATGAGCTGGGCACTCTGAGGAGTAAGATCCTACAATTACCCTCTTTCAAAGTATCCTTTTCTTTATTTTCACCTAAAACTTTATTCTATAAGAAGAGCCTGTCCAAACACATTTTGGGTGAATTATTTTATTCTATACGACAGTAGATTTCCTCTGTGGGATATAACCCCTTTGACAAGCTTCTGTCTCCAAAAATATTTATATTGTGATTCATAATAGCAAAATTCCCATTATGAAGATAAATATTATGGTTGGGGGTCACAACAACATGAAGCACTGTATTTAAAGGTATTAGGAAGGCCAAGAACACACAAAGGAACAGACCAATCCCTATATGAATATGTGTGGCATCCCTGAACAAAATCTCATGTTCCCTTTATTCCACGAAAGCATTACCTTGCCTTGGAAATGACTGCCATCCTTTCCTTGACCACATACGATGATAATACTTTCTTATGTCCTGAATCACAAAATATTAATTATGTGCAGTCATTTAGCTCATTATCATCCTGTGCTGAAATTGTTCAGTCCCTTACATTGTCTTTAGAGACTTTTTTCAATATTGATTAGAATCATGTGCCTTCTCTAATTACCTAAGTCTATGCTTCAATTGTCATCATCTGATGTTCAGTCCTTTAAAAAAAGAAAAAAAAAGGAAAGAAAAAGAATGTTATATTGCAATAGGCACACACATCACATTTATAACAAACAACAGCGGAAAAGGTAATAATCATAAATAAGTAATGTAATTCTAAAAAGAAGTAGTTATCTAATCCTTTAATTGTTTTATATTTATTTGTTTTAATTAAGCCTCTTTCCACTATCACTTTCCCAAATACCAGTTATTTCATTTTGGTTTGGGGAATATTCAATTCTTTAAACATTCTTCAAGAGATTTTTTTTTTTACATTGACCAGGCTTGTGTGCAATCTTTAATGCCTAAAACCAACAGTGGGATATTTCCAGGTATGGCAGAGGTAAGACTGAGATCACATTGAGACAAGACCTACATTTTCATGGTTTATTGATTGTTCTTAAATCCTAGAGGAGCCTTTAGGTCCCAGCTTTCTTTTTAATAACAAAGATTATAGTATTTCAGGGACTTCTAGACAGAGGAATGTGTCTCATGTCTAATTGGTATTTAACTAATTGTTTCAGAATTGTTAATTTCCCCTTGTTTATTGTTCCACCCAGATTGGATCTTCTATGATCCACTCTAGGGACAGAATAAGGTATTCAACGCTGGCCCTTAGAATTGGGGGTTCTTTTCATCTTGATGCTTTTGGTAACGCTCTAGTTGGAGGCATTCTCCCTCTTCTCCATCCCTCCTCTCCACTACCAAGGACCACATTCAAATCTTCCAGAATATTCTACTGTGTAAATGTGTGGCCACATTGGCCACAAGGGGCCTAATGGTCCCATTTTCTCCATCTGCGTATTCTCAATTATAAAACTCTTGGGTAATAAATATTTATGCTAGATCACCTGCTCCCATTAATTGAGGCCCAGAAAGGAGGGTCCAATAGGAAGGAACCTCTATTCATCTTATGTATTTAAATTTTTATTATCAATTTTTATTGAGAGCATAGGGCAATTTTTTTCTAGTATGCAAGTAAAGCAACGCTCCTGTGGGTTTTTCCCTCTTACTGATGGGGTTGAGAGTTTCCCTGAAAGGAGTCTCACCATAGCAGCAGTTTGCCATCTTTTTCATATCTGGATTTACAAATAGATTTAGGAAATTTGTAGGCAATTTGGTCATTTTCCAGTCTATTTTCCAGTGTCTGGCCTCACCACATTTAAAACAATTTTTAAATATTTTTATTAATTATTATTGTTTATTACAATTTATTCACTTTGTACCCCAGCTGTAGCCTCCTCTCTTCTCTTCCCAATCCCACCCTTCCTCCCTCTTCTCCCCTTAAGCCCCTCCCTTAGTTCACTGATAAGAGTGGTCCTCCTCCCCTTCTACCTGATCCTAGCCTATCTGGTCTCATCAGGACTTGCTGCATTGTCTTCTTCTGTAGTCTGGAAAGGCTGCAACCCCATAGAAGGTGATCAGACAGCCTGCCACTGAGTTCATGTCAGAGACAGCCCCTGCTCCCCTTACTAGAGTACTCATGTGGACAGTGAGTCTAAGGGTTACATCTGAGCAGAGGTTTTAGGTCCCCTCCACGAATGTTACTTAGTTGGAGTATAATTCGATGCGGGGTCCCCAGGGCTCAGGTTTTTGTTGTTGTTTGTGTGTTTGTTTTTGCTCTGTTGATCTCCTTTTGGAGTTCCTGTCCCCTCCAGGTCTTTCTGTCTACCCCTTCTTTCATAAAATTCCATTCATTATGCCCAAAATTTGGCTATGAGTCTCAGCCTATGCTTCAATACCTCGATTTTTAATTGGACCACCTTTCAAAGCTGCAATGGCTTGGGCAAGAGAGGCATCTTGATATCAGGCAATCCTATTAGCCACTATTCATTTGTTGTACTGTTCCTTTTTTTTTTCCCCCTTGGCATGCTTGCCTATCTTCTAGGATCATTCTTTCCCAGATAAGATAATAGAACAAAATGAAAGTCTACAGATTGGGAAAATATCCTTACCAGTCCTACATGTGGCAAAGGGCTAATATCCAAAATATTTGAAGAACTCTAGAAATTAAACCCAACAAACAAAAGAATCCACTTTAAAAATGAAGTACAGACATAAACAGAGGAATTTCAAACTACCAAGAAGCACTTAAAGAAATGCTAATGTCATTAATCATCAAGGAAAAATTCAAATCAACAGACTGAGTTTATTCCCATCAGAATGGCTAAGATCAAAACTCAAGTGACAATTCAGGCTGGAGAGGATGTGGAGAAAGAGGAACCCTCTTCCATTGCTGCTGGGAATATAAATTTGTACAACCACTTTGGAAACCAATCTGGCAGTTTCTCAGAAAATTGGGAATAGCTCTACCTCCAGACTCAGATATACCACTCCTGGGCATATACCCAAAAGATCTACCGTATAACAAGGACATTTGCTCAACTATGTTCATAACAGTTTTATTCATAATATCCAGAATCTGTAAACAGCCTAGATATCTGTCAACCAAAGAATGGATACAGAAATTGTGGTACATTTACAGAATGGCATACCACTCAGATGTGGAGAGCTGCTTGTTGTCAAGCTGCTTTGGTGTTTTCACCCTAGCCTTCACCTTGAGACAGAGAAAAGAGGAAGTTTTTCCAAGTTCCTTAAAGCTTGTTTGTGTGACCTTGGACCATAACTGCTATAGGGAAGTAGTTTTAAAAAAGTTTGGTGTTTCCATAAACTTTTCTTTTTGTATTGATGTGACTTGTTTTTGCTTTGCCCATAAAAAAAATGAATCCTGGAATAAACCCACACTGTTCCAGTCCTTACTGACAGCCCTCTTAAGCTGATCCCCATGTGTGGTATGATTTGTTTTAATTGTTTTAATCCTCAGTTCCCACTCAGGTACTGTTCAACTCTGAAGGTGGGCTCCGGCACACAGATATTAAAAACAAGAAATCATGAGAATTGCAGATAAATGGATGGAACTAGAAAAGATCATCCTAAGTAAGGTACCCAGACCCAGAAAGACACATGGTATGTATTCACTTATAAGTGGATTTTCACTATACAGTTCAGGATAAACATACTACTCACAGACCATAAGAAGATAAGTAACAAGGAGGACCAAAGGCAGGATGTTTAAATCTCACTTAGAAGGGCAAATAGAATGGACAGCCAGGAAGTGGCTGAAAAGGGAAAACAAGACAGGAGCTGTGTTCTGAGAGGCTCCACCCAGCAGTAGATTGAAACAGATGCTAAGACTCAAGTCAAACATTGGGCAAAGTGTAGGGAGTCTTGTGGTAAAGTTGGACGAAGGATTGAAGAACATGGAAATGCCAGGAACGTCATAAGAACACCAACAGAGCCAACTAACCAGGGCCTAGAAGAGCTTGTGGAGCTCAAAGCACCAACCAAGGACCATGCATACAGGGTACCTAGGTCCCCTAAAGAAGTAACAGGTGGGCAGTTTAGGCTTCATGTGGGTTCCTTAGTAAAGGGAGCAGAAGCATGGGCTATCTCTGGCATGGACCCTTTGCCTGCTTTCTGTTCACTCACCCCAGGCAGGGCTGCCTACCAATCCACTGAGGAAGAGAACAAGGTCAGCCCTGATGTTACTTAATGAACTGGGGTGGGTGGGTACAGGGTAGGGGTCTCCTGATCTGAGGGGTAGGATGGAGAAGAGAGGAGGGAATGAGCTATTATAGCGATATAAAATGAATAAACAAATGATTAATTATTTTTAAAAATTGTTAACAATGCTTTCACTTCAGGGTATATTATCTTTTGCTCAAGTGGCAAGTGGCTTGTGCTTTTATTACAAAATCTGGAAGCCTCTTGGTTGGTGTTTGTTTTAAGAAAGTTGCTGGAGAGTTTACTTAAGGCCCTGTGGACAAGGCAGTTAAAGGGTCCCAGGCCTGGAGTGAATATTAGTGGACCTTCTCGAAGCAGCCAGAAGGGAGTAAAACTTGCTGAATCCCTGTGGAGAAGTTACCTTGGCTGAACAGTTGGTCATAATTCCAGTTTATTAACTGAGTGGGGAGGGCCTGTCCTTACTGTGACCCTGTTTTTTGAGTATGCATTTCATTTTTTTTCTAGCCTACATCTGACATTCATATCTAAATAGGTCCTCCTGCTGTGTTTACAGAGAGCTGGGGAGAGTAGATTGGCATATATCTCTGCAATCCTCCCCAGGTGCTACTGAAACTTTGTAGAATAGATTTTGTCTATGAGGGCATGAATTCCTGTACTTGCAGACAACTTGGAGCAACTTTTTAAAGTCTGTTTCTGGGAGAGGATAAAAAGCCTGCTGATACTGTCTCCTTACATGTACATTAAGGGGCAAGTTCCCTAGGGGTGGAGGTTCTGGACATCTAGGTCATTGAGGCTAAATGGGATGGGGACAATTGTTCCCAATATCTCTGATATTGCAGAGCCGCTTAATGGTCATGAGGGGTGGTGCAGTTGATGGTGATGCCAAGGGTGGGAGAGTGTATATCTGGATGTTTCTAGTAGCTCTGGTCCTAATGTATGCATCTTAGACTTCCATAGCCATTAAAAGCTTGTAATGAGGAAGAGAGGAGTAAAGAGGAAAGGGATGCTGTGGATTGGGGAATAACTTCCATTTGGTTAAATCAATTGCTTTTTCTACAGCGGCTATGCCAGCCACTGGGCAATCCTCAAGGTCCTCTTCCTCATTTGAGTCTTTCTCTCTATCCTCCTGTGTTTCCTCTCCTAAAGTGACCTCTGTAGGCTTGGGGGATTTTCCCAATGCATTGTCAGATGATAACTATTACCGGAAGGAAGGAGAGGGCAAAAGATCACCTTCTTGGATTTCCTTCTTATGAGCCACGTAGGCAACACAGATCCAGACATCAGGGATGGAAATTTCCACTAACAGGACACATAGTATGAATTGGAGCACCTCATTCCAGAACTCTAGGTCCTCATTTTTAAGAGATGTTAAGTCCTCTAGATTTAAGTGAAGTCTGTCTGATGTGATGTTGAGTTCCTAATTATAGAAAAGAGAGGAAGTGTCACTAGAAACATTCATCTTTCCTAGAGAAAAAGCCATGGGGAATTGAAAATAACGTTCCAAAGATCACTAGCCTTTTTGCAGATTTAAGAGACTGGCAACAGTCCCTAGAGACTTTTAACTGGTTGGAGTGTCACTAGGGTTTTATGAGAAGCAAAAGGATGTTAGCAACATCTAATTGGGCCATTGGGATCAGGAAAGAGGCTAGAACCTTTGTCCAATATCAGGGAGTTGCCCAGGTGAGAGGCTTCAGTTTTCCACAAACCATATCTGGTCCTAAGTGAAGGCACATACTGAAAGTACAGCAAGGAAAAGAAAGAGAATATCGAGCTTCAGGAAGGATGGTCAGGCAAAAACACAGCTACCCTGAGGCTGAAGGGGTTACTCACAATCTCTGAACCTTCTGGGGGCCCTTATTGCGGTGTCAGATGTACTCCCTTCCCCTGAGAATTGTTGGCCACAGACCTAGGAGGACAAAGGGAGGAGAAGCAGTGGATGAGGTTAGGGTAGCCCATGAGTACAAAGGACAAGACTTCTGGGATCAGCTCCAGAGAGGCAGCTCATTTTACTGTTTTAGTAGTGAGGTATTTAAAAGTTCTTAGGGGTATAGAGGGGGAAGGACTGATTGGATATAGCACAGTACATAATTATCACATGGTCAGGAAAGGTTGATTAGTCAGAACTTAGTACCTCATTGTCATATGGGCAGAAAAGAAACATGACTTGTACAGGCTGTCTATACTCTGAATATGGTCAAACAAGTGAAAAAAAAATCCAAAAATAATCACCTAAACCCTAAAACTCAGTTGACCAGAGACCAATGAAAGAACATAATCAACAAAAACAGCCAGGGCAATATGACACCACCAGAAACAGGCTGTCTTACCCCAGCAAGGTATAAATGTGGCCTTAAATCCAATCTTATGAAGATGATAGAGGCCTTTAAAGAGGAAAAGAAGAAATCTACTAAAGGAATACAAGAAAGTACAATCAAACAAGTAAAAGAAATGAAAATAAAAATAGCACCAAAAAAACAAAACAAAAAAACCACGAACTGAAGAAATCCTAGAGATCAAAAATCAAGGAAAGTACAGACACAACATCTCCAAGAGAAATGGAAAACAGAATCCCAAGCATGTAAGATAATATAGAAAAAAAAATGATACTTGATCAAAGACAATGTAAAATCTAAAAGATTCCTGACACAAAATATCCAAGAAATGTGAAACACTGAGAAAAGGCCAAACCAAAGAATAATAGAAATAGAAGAAGAAAAAAAGTCCAAACTCAAAGGCCTACAAAAAAATTTTCAACAAAATCATAGAAGAAAATTTACCTAAACTAAAGAAAGAGAGGGCTATAAATGTACAAGAAGCTTACAGAACACCAAATAAATTAGACCAGAAAAGAAAATCTCCCTGTCACATAATAATCAAACACTAAATGTACAGAATATAATAGAAACATGTTTGGACCGCCAGCTCCTCAGTAATGACAAGGGGACATTTCATTAATTATGTAAGCTTGGCCTTAGCTTTGGCTTGTCCCTCAATAGGCTCTTAGCTTAAATTAACCAGTTTATACTAATCTACGTTCTGCCATGTGGCTTCTTACCTTTCCTAATGCTCTTAGTCGCGGTACTTGTTTCTTGCACCAAGTCTGGCAAGTGACTCCTCCTGATGCATCCTTTCCCAGCAGATCTCTTTCTGCAGGAAGTCCTGCATATCATCTCCTGACGCAGCTATTGCCCATTCATTTTCTTTTTATTAAATCAATCAGAAGGTGTTCAAGAGAATATTTACAAAATATGATGCAGACAGAGAAGCTCCTGGGAGTCTTAGGGGGTGACTACACTAGCTGAGACTCCTAGCAGCGGGCAGACATGGAACCTGAGGTCATTGCTTAGTGTAGCCTGCTGGGAGGCTCCAGTGGAGGGAGGGGGACACCAACCCACACATAGAACCTTCAACCCAAAATTTGCCTCATCTATAGGAAGTGTAGGAATAAAGATGGAGAAGAGTTTGGGGGACTGGTAAACCAATTATTGGCCCAACTTGAGACCCACCTCATGAGAGAGAGCCAACCCCTGACACTATCAATGAAACTCTGCTGTGCTTGTAAACAGGAGCCTAACATGACTTCCTTCTGAGAGGCTTCTTCTAACAGATAATGGAAACAGATGCAGAGACCCTATTATGAATTTGTAGAAGTATACCTCGCTGTAACTTTAATATACTGAATTAAAAACCCTTGTCATCTAATGATATGTATCTTGTCTAATCTAAAGTCTATCCTTTTCTTCAGTTCGTTTATTTCTATTTAAAATTCATTAAATGGTTGATTTAAATATAGTATTATAATTTATATGCTTAATACACTTTTTTCATTAATACAGAAAATTTCCACTATAATCAATGAGACTGACATTAATCACTATTTTGAGGTTGTTTTGTGAATAACAGAAGTATTGTGGTATATGGTACTTCAGAAGAATGTTAATAATATACAGATTAATTGTACAAATGTCCATTGTTAGAGTATTGAATTCATCAAATAAGAGTTAAAGACTTTAAAAATATTTTTGATGTCTTAATAATAAAATTGTAATTTATGTTTTATAATAGTTGAACTAACAGTATTACATCTAATTTTTAATATAAGAAGCAACAATTTCAAATAATTACTAAATACAGTTTTAGAACTTTGAGTCAGGGGGTTAAGCACATGACTCAATAGGTAAATTGCTTGTTACACAAACATGAGCATGTCAGTTTCTGTAGCCTAGCTCCAGTGTGAAAAGCTGGGTGTGACATCACCTGTCTGTCATCTTCACACTGAAAGATAGGAACAGAAAGACTCCAGGTACTCCTACTCAGCCAGGCTACTTGGATGAGTAGGCTCTTGTTAAAGTAACTTTTATTTGCTTGATTTAATTGCAGTTTCATTATATCTGCTAACGTAGACCTAGTCCTGGAAGTTTCTAGCCTCTGTTTGACAACCTAGGCCTACAATGTTTTCAGCCTCTGAGACTTACTGCTGAATAAACTCACTCTTTCTAGATCTTTCTGAACTCTGGCTGGCTTGTTGCAACTTAGCTGTTTTGCTCAAATTCCCCTCCAAGCTGACTGATTCAAATAGGTTTCTATCATCTTCTGACTGAATTGCTCTGGCAACATGTTTTAATCTTCTGGCTCCTTCCCATTTTCTAGCTTGTTCTGTCTTCATCTGTGTTTAGCTTGTCCTGTGTCTAAGCTTGTCTAGCTCTTCAACCTCTCTCTGTACTGCCTCTGAATTCCAAACTGAACTGCCATGACCTCGACTATACAGCACTGACTCTCAACTGACTCAATTTAATTGACTAGGATTAAGAAATCTGCATGCCTTTGACTCCTGGGCACTGGAATTAAAGGTGTGTACCCATGCCTGGATCTAAGATTTTCTTTACCTGAAACTTCCTCTATACCATGATGTCCTTGAACTCAGAGATCTGCATGCCTTGTCTTCTGGTATTAAAGGCATGTCTGTATTCTGACCAGATCACATAGACCTAGAAGGTCTTTGGATTTGATCTCTTGCCAGAGCAGCCATGTTCTGAGTTTAAAAAAAAAGTTCTTGTACAGGCTCTATTTCAGTCTGATACCTGTTATTAAAAAAAAAAAAAGATAAAAAGTGATACAAGAAGGCCTCTCATGTCAGTCTCTGGTCTCCACAGGTACACGTACACACATGTAACACACACACACAAACACACCTCACTCACAAATAAAAATAATAATTTTTTTCTGTTAGGAAATTAAGAAAGATTTTATTTTTTCTTTTCAGTAACTATTTCATTGTTAAACACCTATACAGTGTGCTAAATTATAGTGTTTCTACAAAACCTGTAATTACTAAGAATGTTCACAGGTGGGATTGAAGAGTTTAAGTAAATCTGGGTAGAATTCCATTTCGAAATAGAGAGCCATCTTAACTGGTTGCTGAACTCAGGTACCAGGAAATATCACAAAATGTATACTTGGCAGACAACAAAGTCAATTCTCCCAGCAAACAGCCTCCAGGAAATATCACAGAATAAATGCTTCATAGAAATTAGAGACAATCTCCCTGGCAATAATCAATGAGAATCAGTTGAGAATAGGCTGGGAAAATTCTTCCCAATGTTTCAGATATAGTTTAGAAGAATAGCCATTGTGATTATATGCCTTAACAATTGTGATTATGTGCCTCAGGGAAGGTCATCTCGACCCTCTAACTTTTACCCAAACTTATAATGTCAAGACATGGGCCCTGCACCCCTACTTGCTGTCATGGAAACATGGGCCCCTCCCCCTGCTTGCTGTCATGGAAACCCCATGCTCACAGACTTTTTGTTTAAAAACCTTGCTCACTCAGAGCTCGGGGTCCCACTTCTCTACTGCAGTATCAGTGAGACTTGGGTCCGAGTTCGATCGCTCTCATAATAAAGTTCCCTTTTGCTTTCATCGAGTTGTATCCTGGTGGTCTCTGAGGGTCCCATGATCCTGGAATTACAGGATCTTATAGGCAGCTATGACAAGGATTAGTGTCCTTATAAAACAAACCATTCCCAAAAGTTCACAAATAGAGTAGTAGATTGGAAGAGATGGCCTTAGTAAGCCACCCAATTTAAGGCACAGTCTCTATCTCCTCTGTTAAAAATGTCTAAAACATTTGAGAGTTGGAATCAGTCAATTTCATGTTATTCTATCCATGTGTCATCAAGTATGCCAATAGCATAAGATGCTCAAAATAGGTAAACTTTTGATCTTCCAGATTTGATTTTGGATCATGGATAAGCAGTGATGGGAAATTTTAATGAGGAATAATCTGAAAGTATTCAACAACAGATTTCTAATAAAATATATTAGTTGACATCATACATAAAAATAGGCTTTGCAGAAATCATTTACAAAACAAATATTGACATTTTAATAAGAAAATATCAGAGTACTTTGGCTATAATTTATTTTAGTAAATTGAACATAACAAAATTTTAAAAGCAATTACAAAATTAGAAACTAACAGAACCAAGACATCTTAACAGAAGCAACAATTAATATGATAAAATAAATACAATAGTTGTACTAAACACATTAAAAGTTGATAATTATGAAACCATAAAAATATTAACTGGTATAAAATCTGATATATGGTAACTCAAACCTCAAAATTAGGATGACAAGACTAAAACTCATCAGAAAATAAAGATGTTATAGGCATTTAATTAGTAAGAGAATGTTAAAATAAGCTGAAACTTTGGAAGGTACACAGTTAAACCTATCTACATGTTTTAAGAATATGTTTTATGCTCTGATAATGATGTGTACAGTATATAGAGCTCAAAAGATTTGCAACATTCCTAAAATATTCAAGCAGATGATGCAAAATATCTTCTTCAAAATCAAAATCCAAAATATCTTTTTCCTCTTTTGGGCTCTTGTGATATATTCTCTTACAGTGAAATAATAAAGTTTAAACTATTGCTGCTATCTAACAAGAATAGAAACATTAATTATTTTAAATCTGAAAGAATCATGATATTGAACACTTCCTTTTCTTTTTTCTTTTTCTTTTTAAGGAATGGTGAGAACAGGTCTGGGAAAAAACTTGTAGTGTGAAGAGTGGGGTCTGTAACTGGAATCTCCAGGAACCACATAAATGCAGAGGTAGAGGTCAAGTCATTATACCTGTCCTCACATTATCCAGGGAAACCCCAGAGTAAGCAGGCTAGCCAAAACAGCCAAACTAGTGTGCCCTGAGTTTAGGGGTTTTTGTGAAACAGATTTCTCCTGGGAAGACATAACATAGGAATATGTTACCCAGAAGAGAACTCATAACAGATCAAAGTAATTACTGCCTCAGTTTTCAATATGCAGAAGAAAAGAGTTTTTTATTGATGGTCATACAGGACTATGGGTAAGCTGTTATAAGGAACAGGATCAACTAGCAGCTGCTTCCAGACCAAGCCTGTTCTAGTCATGATGAAGTCCCCTGAAAGCAACAACTCACAAGTTCTCTGGGCAGTTTGAATCAGCTCCACCGTCTCAGTGCCTCTCTCTTTCTACAGCTTTATTTGTCAGCCTTCCTCTTCAGTAACTGTTTACTCCTTTACTGCTGGGAAGAGGCCTTTAAGGTTCTTTTTTGGAGTTTCTTCTAGACATGTGACCATTTGTTTAGCTCCTGAGTTTCACAGGCCTCCCTCCTGCTCCTGGACGAAATGTTTCAATTTGGAAGGAAACATTGTAATTTAAGCGAAAAAAACCCAACTTAATACATAATGTAGAGAGCACTTGGGGAACTACTGGGCCTTGACTAGTATAAGCACAGCCACGAAAGCACACATATACACATTCCACACTAAAATGTTCATAGAGAATGTAAGAATGTGAATTTTCTAATGGTGTTTAATATATTTAAAGTATCGTCTTGATTTTGCATCCATTCTACCTTAGAAAAGGAGGCAAAACAAGCATGCTCCAACTCAGATAAAGATCCAGTACTCAACCACTGGCATATTGGCCAGAAATGAGAAAGAAAACCAAAACCAAGGGGGTAAATAAGCAGCTACGCAACAAAGACAAAGTCACATATAATCACTGTATACCCACGTGCCTACATACTAGCGTAAGAACATACCCAACAACAGCCACAGCAATCTGTCACCACCAGAGCCCAGCTATAATACTACAGTGAGCCCCGAATATCCTAACACAAGTAAACACAAGGAAATGACCTTAAAACCAATTTCAAGAAGATGATAAAGTTCCTTAAAGAAGAAATGAATACATACATTCAAGAAATAAAGGAACAAACAAAGTATTGAAGCAAATGAGTAAATCCCTTTTTTAAAACCAAGAAAAAAAAAAAAAACAGACAAGCAATTGAAGGAAATCAATAAAACTGGTCAAGACAAGAAAATAGAACATTTTCGGTACAGCGACCAAGAGCCTGAACTCTGGGCACTAAAACAACAGTGATCGTGTTTCCCAGGTGAGAGGAAGCCCCAAGGTGCTGGAACTGGTCGGTACATTCTCAGAACACCCAGCCAGAACCCAGAAGAGATTCCTGGTCACACAGGCACTCGGTCGTCAGACCAGAGCCACATGCCTGCTTGTCCTGATCACCTTTCCAGGCTGAACAGTGGGCACAAAAACACCAGAGACTGGGAGTCCCAGTTGCAAGAAAAACCCAAAGGGAAGGAAGGACACGGGACTAACCTAGGTCACCCAGCCTTCCCTGGGAAAAGGTCCTGCAGAATGGCGAGCACCATCTCTGAACTAGGGTCCACCCCCCCACCCCCACCCCCAGCACAAAGACTTCCTGCAGGCCCAACTCACCATCGCAGACAGAACTGTGTGCACCAGAGCATTAGAGTCTGGGTTTCCCTGTAGGGAGAAAACCCCACAGGGAAGGAAATAAACGGAGACCAACTTAGGTTACTCAGTATTTCCCTGGAAAAGGTTCCCGAGACAGGCAGGTGCATGCACTGCCAGCCCAGAGACCTGCTTTGCACCAACTAGCCTCTTGCTCTCACATGAGAGCAGCGCTCACCTGCCACTGACTACCGCTTAGGTACTGGGGCGCAGAGCTCCAACCTCAGACCTACAGAAGCTTGGGATCCTTGAGATCAACCCCTAGATACTGCTCCAAGGGGCAATCAGTTATCCCTAACAAAACTGACCAACCCACGGGGTACCCAGGCAAAAGCTGCAGCTCATTAAATTTATAGCGAGAAACCCAGAAGCAGATAAAAGATGACATTATAAGTTGCTAGGTAACCCAGAGGCAGGTTGTTTCAGAATACTAACAAACATGGCATCTCCAGAACCTAGTTATCCAGGGGCAAGCAGCCCTGGACACCCCAGCATAATTGAAATTCAATAAGATGACCTAACATCTATGATTACAAAAAGGATAATAGAGGAAACAAATAAAATGTGTAAAGAACTAGAGGAAGATAGAGTTAAACATATTATGGCCATCCTTAAAGAAATAGAGAAAGATAAAGACAAACAGATTATGGCCATCCATAAAGAAATACAGGAAGTTGCAGCCAAACAGTATGTGGCCTTTAGAGAGGAAATACTTAAGTCACTGAAAGAAATAAAAGCAACAGAGTATTGTTGAAGGAATTGAAGGAAAAACAGGAAAATACATTCAGACAGGTGAAGAAAATCAACAAAACAGCTCAAGATGTGAAGATAGAATTGGAAAATTTAAAGAAAACACAAATGGAGGAAATTATGGAGAAGAAGAACTTAGGGAAGAAAACAGGAACTACAAAGGTAAGCATAACCAACAGACTACAAGAGATGGAAGAAAGAATCTCATTGTGGAAGATACAATGGAAGAAATCAATGTATCCATCAAAGAAAATGTTAAATGTAAAAAATTCCTGACACAGACCAAGAAATCCAAGACAACATAAAAAGACAAACCTAAGAATAATAGGAATAGAGGAAAAAGAAGATTCCCTCCTCCTAGGCCCAGAAAATATTTAAATAAAAATCATTGAAGAAAATTTCCCCAACTTAAAGGAGAGGGCAATAAGAATACAGGCCTACAGAACACCCAATAAATTAGACCAGAAAAGAAAATCCTCCAGCCACATAATAATCAAAACAGTAAGTATACAGAACAAAGAAAAAATACTAAAATCTGCAAGAGGAAAAGGCCAAGTAACATATAATGGCAAACCCATCAGAATCATACCTAATTTCTCAACAGAGACTATGAAAGCCAGAAAGGCCTGGACAGATATCATGCAGACTCTAAGAGAACACAGATGTCAGCC
>CM053745.1:36741616-36771766 GCA_028658305.1 Pachyuromys duprasi | reverse complement strand
ACTGACAGAATGGATGCATAAACAAGACCCAGCAATCTGTTGCATACAAAAACACACCTAAGTCACAAAGATAGACACCACCTGAGGGTAAAGGGCTGGAAGACAGTTTTCCAAGCAAATGGACCCAAGAAGCAAGCAGCAGTAGCCATTCTAATATCTGATAAAATAGACTTTCAACCAAAATTAATAAAAAGAGATGGGGAATGACACTTCATACTCATCAAGAAAAAATTCCACCAGGAAGACATCACAATCCTGAACATCTATGCCCCAAATATAAGGGCACCCACATTTGTAAAAGAAACATTGATAAAGCTTAAACCACACATAAATTCAAACACATTAATAGTGGGAGACTTCAACAACTCACTCTCAACAAAGGACAGGTAAACAAAACAGAAATTAAACAAAGAAACAATGTCTCTAACACAGGTCATGAATCAAATGGACTTAACCAAAATACAAAAGAATTTACCATTATTCTCAGCACCTCATGGAACCTTCTGGAAAATAGACCATATGGTTGGTCACAAAGTGAGCCTCAACAGATACAACAAGATAGAAATAATCCCTTGTATCCTATTTGATCACTATGGAATAAAGCTGAACAGCAACAAGAAAAATAGCAAAGATCTTACAAACACATGGAAACTGAACAACTTGCTACTAAGTGACAGCTGGTCAGGGAAGAAATAAAGAAAGAAATTAAAGTCTTCCTAGAATTCAATGAAAATGAAAGCACAACATACCCAAACTTATGGGACACAATGAAAGCAGTGCTAAGAGGAAAGTTCATAGCACTAAGTGCCTTTAAGAAGAAATTTGAGACTTCTCATTCAAGCAACTTAATGGCTCACCTAAAAGCCCTAGAAAAAAAAGAAGCAGACTCACCAAAAAGGAGTAGACGGCTGCAAATAATCAAACTCAGAGCTGAAAACAATTAATTACAAACGAATGAAACAATTCAAAGAATCAATGAAACCAAGAGCTGGTTCTTTGAGAAAATTAACAAGATAGACAAACCCTTGGCCAAACTAACTAAAATGCAGAGAGACACTATCCAAATCAACAAAATCAGAAATGAAAAGGGGGATTCCAACAACAGACAATGAGGAAATCCAAACAATCATTAGGACTTACTTCAAAAGTCTATATGCCACAAAATTTGAAAATCTGAATGAAATGGACAATTTTCTTTATCGATTCCACTTACCAAAGTTGAATCAATACCAGGTAAATCAATTAAATAGTCCTACATCTCCTAAGGAAATAGAAGTGGTCATTAAAAGGCTCCCTTCCACAAAAAGCCCGGGACCAGATGGTTTCAGCACAGAATTCTACCAGACCTTCAAAGAAGAGCTAACTCCAATTCTCTTCAAACTATTCCACAAAGTAGAAACAGAAGGAACTCTACCAAACCCATTCTATGAAGCCACAGTCACCTTGTTACCTAAACCTCACAAAGACCCAACAAAGAAAGGGAATTTCAGGCCAATCTCCCTTATGAACATTGATGCAAAAATGCTCAACAAAATACTTGCAAACCGAATACAAGAACACATCAAAGATATCATCCACCATGACCAAGTAGGCTTCATCACAGGTATGCAGAGGTGATTCAACATATGGAAATCCATCAATGTGATCCACCATATTAACAAACTGAAAGAAAAAAACCACATGATAATCTCCTTAGATGCTGAAAAAGCATTTGACAAAATCCGACATCCATTCATGTTTAAAGTACTGGAGAGATCAGGGCTACCAGGCACTAAACATAATAAAGGCAATATACTGTAAGCCTATAGCCAACATCAAACTAAATGGAGAGAAATTTAAAGCATACCCACTGAAATCAGGGACCAGGCAAGGCTGCCCACTCTCTCCATATCTCTTCAAAATAGTTTTGGAAGTCCTTGCAAGAGCAATAATATAATTGAAGGAGATCAAGGGGCTAGAAAGAGGAAAAGAAGAAGTTAAGGTATCACTATTTGGAGAAGATATGGTAGTATACCTGAGTGACCCCAAAAATTCTACGAGGAAACTCCTACAGCTGATAAACACCTTCAGCAAAGTGGCTGATACAAAATTAACTCAAAAAAAAAAAATCAGTAGCCCTCCTGTATAAAAGAGACAAAAGGGCTGAGAAAGAAATTAGGGAAACAACACCCTTCACAATTGCCACACACACACACAAAAAAAAACCATAAAGTACCTTGGTATGACCCTAATCAAGGAAGTCAAAGACTTGTATGAAAAAAATTTCAAGTCTCTGAAGAAAGAATTAGAAGAAGATATCAGAAGATGGAAAGATCTCCGATGCTCATAGCTTGGCAGGATTAACAGTAAAAGTGGCCATTTACCAAAAGCAATCTACAGATTCAATGCAATTCCCATCAAATTACCAACACAATTCTTTACAGACTTGGAAAGAAAAATTCTCAACTTCATAAGGAATAACAAGAAACCCAGAATTGCTAAAACAATCTTCTACAATAAAAGATGTTCTGGAGGTATCTCCATCCCTGATCTCAAGTTATACTATAGGGCAACAGTAATAAAAACTCCATGATATTGGCATAGAAACAGAATGGTAGATCAATGGATCCAAATGGAAGACCCTGAAATAAACCCACGTGCTTATGGAAACCTGATTTTTGACAAAGATGTCAAAACCATACAATGGAAAAAAGATTGCATCTTCAATAAATGGTGTTGGTCTAACTGAATGTCTACATGTAGGAAAATGCAAATGAACCCATACTTATTACCCTGCACAAAACTAAAGTCCAAGTGGATCAAAGACCTCAACATAACACCAGACACATTAAATTGGTTAGAAGAAAAAGTGGGGAAGAGGCTTGAACTCATTGGCACAAGAGACAACTTCCTGAACAGAACACCAACAGCACAGGCTCTAAGATCAACAATCAATAAATGCGACCTCATGAAACTGAAAAGCTTCTGTAAAGCAAAGGACACTGTCATCAAAACAAGATGACTGCCTACAGATTGGGAAAGAATCTTCAACAACCCTATATCTGACAGAGGGCTAATATCCAGTATATATAAATAACTACAGAAGTTGAAAGGCAACAAATCAAGCAATCCAATTAAAAAATGAGGAATAGAGCTAAACAGAGAACTCTCAATAAAGGAATATCGAATGGCAGAGCAACACTTAAAGAAATGTGCAACATCATTAGCCATCAGGGAAATGCAAATCAAAACGACCCTGAGATTTCACCTCACACCCATCAGAATGGCTAAGATCAAAAACTCAAGTGGCAACATATGCTGGAGAGGTTGTGGAGAAAGGAGAACCCTCCTCTACTGCTGGTGGGAATGTAAACTTGTACAACCACTCTGGATGTCAGTCTGGCCCTTTCTCAGACAACTAGGAATAGCACTTCCTCAAGATCCAGCTATACCACTGCTAGCCATATATCCAAAAGAGGCTCAAGTACACAATAAGGACATTTGCTCAACCATGTTTGTAGCAGCTTTATTTGTAATAGCCAGAAGCAGGAAACAACCCAGATTCCCCTCATCTGAGGAATGGACACAGAAATTGTGGTACATCTACACAATGGAATAGTACTCAACAATAAAAAACAAGGATATCATGAAATTTGCAGGTAAATGGTGGGAACTGGAAAGGATCATCTGAGTGAGCTATCCCGAGAAGCAGAAGCACACACACATTATATATTCACTCATATAGACATGTACTATAGGATGAACCTACTAAAGTCTGTACACCTAAAGAAATTAATCAAGAGGGAGGACTCTGGCTAAAATGCTCAATACCCAAACAGAAAGGCAAAGAGATGGACATCAGAAGAAGAAGAAAACAAGATAGGGAGAGGACAGGAGCTCCACAAGCAGAGCAACAGAACCAAAAAATCTGAGCACAGGGGTCTTTCCTGAGACAAGTACTCCAACCAATTACCATGCAAGAAGAAAACCTAGAACCCCTGCACAGATGTAGCCCATGGCAGTTCAGTGTCCAAGTGGGTTCCATAGTAATAGGAAGAGAGACTGCCTCTGACATGAACGAATTGTCCTGCTCTTTGGTCACCTCACCTGGATGGGGGAGCAGCCTTACCAGACCTCAGAGGAAGACAATGCAGCCACTCTTGATGAGAGCTGATAAACTAGGATAAGAAAGAAGGAGAGGAAGACCTCCCCTATCAGGAGACTAGGGGAGGGGCATGCGTGGAGAGGAGGAGAGAAGGTGTTATTGGGAGGGGAGGAGGGAAGGGTTTATGGGGGATAAAAAGTGAATGAAGTGTAATTATCAAAAAGGAAAATAGAAATAAAAGCAATAAAGAAACAGAAACTAAGAGAAATCAGGTTTAAAAAAAAGTTTAGGTAAGTGAATAGGAAATGCAGGCACAAGCATTACCAACAGATACAAGAGATGAGAAAGAAAATCTCAGACTTTTGAAGATATGACAGAAGAAATAAACACACTGGTCAAAGAAAATGTTCTGACACAAATACCTAGAAAGTCTGGGACATTATGAAAAGACCAAACTTAACAATAATAGGAATACAAAAAGAAGAATCCCAACTGAAACAGCTATAATTTTTTTTTTCAGTTACATGTCTGCTTTATTTTTTGTTGTTGTAATTGCTTCAAGATTCTTTTTTAAATATATTTTTAAATTCATTACAATTTATTCAATTTGTATCCCAGCTGCAGCCCCACCCTCATACCCTTCCAATCTCTCCCTCCCTCCCTCATCTCCTCCCATGCTCCTTCCCTAGTCCACTGAGAGTGGAGGATCCCTCCCCTTCCATCTGACCCTAGCCTATCAGGTTGCATCAGGACTGTCTTTCATTGTCTTCCTCTGTGGCCTGGTCAGGCTGCTCCCCCCCTCTCAGGGGGAGGTGATCAAAGAGCCAGCCACTGACTTTATGTCAGAGATAGACCCTGCTCCCCTTATTAGGGAGCCCATTTGGAGATTGAGCTTCCACAGCCTGCCTGTGTGCAGGGGTTCCAGGTTATCTCCATGAATGTTCCTTTGTTGGAGTATCAGACTCAGAATAGACCCATTGGCCCAGATTTTTTGGTTCTGTTGCTCTCCTTGTGGAGCTCCAGACCGTTCCAGGTCTTTCTATCTCCCCCTTCTTTCATAAGTTTCCCTGCACTCTGCCCAAAGTTTGGCTATGAATCTCAGCAATCGCTTTAATACCCTGCTGGGTAGAGTCTTTCAGAGGCCTTCTGTGGTAGGCTCCTGTCTTGTTCCTTATTTTCATCTTCTGATTTCTATCCCATTTGCCTTTCTAAATGAAGATTGAGCATCTTACCCAGGGTCCTCCTTTTTTCTTAGCTTCTTTAGTTATACAGATTTTAGTGTGATTATCCTATATTATGTCTAATATCTACTTATAAGTGAGTATATACCATGTGTGTTTTTCTGCTTCTGGGATACCTCATTCAGGATGACCTTTTCTAGATCCCACCATTTGCCTGCAAATTTCATGATTTCCTTGTTTTTAATGGCTGAGTAGTATTCCATTACGTAAATGTACCACAATTTCTGTCTCAATTGAGGGACATCTGGTTTGTTTCCAGATTCTGGCATTAATGAGTAAATCTACTACGAATATGTTTGAGCAAAAATGTTGTAAACTTGAGCGTAGTTTGGATATATGATAGGAGTGGTGTAGCTGGATCTTGAGGAAGCACTACTCCCAAGTGTCTGAGAAAGTGCCAGATTGATTTTCAAAATGCTTGTACAAGTTTACATTACCACTAGCAATGGAGGAGAGTTCCCCTTTCTCCACAACCTCTCTAGCATGTGTTGTCACTTGAGTTCTTGATCTTAGTCATTCTGATGGGTGTAAGTTGAAATCTCAGGGTCCTTTTGATTTGCTTTTCTCTAAAGAGTAAGGATGTTGAGCATTTCTTTTATGTGTTTATCTGCCATTCTATATTCCTCTACTGAGAATCTCTGTTTAGCTCTGTACCCCATTTTTTAAAAATTGGATTGCTTTATTTGTTGTTGTTTAACTTCTTGAGTTTTTTATATGTTCTGGATATTAGTCCTCTGTCATATATAGGGTTAGTGAAGATCCTTTTCCAATCCATAGGCTGTCAAAATTTTTCTCAACGTAATGAAGGAAATGCTTTAAAAGCTTCACAGAACACAAAAGAGATTAAACCACAGAAGAAAGCCCCATTTCTATGTAATGATCGAAATACTAAACACACAGAACAAAGAAAAATATTAAAAGCTGCAAGGGAAAAAGATCAGGTAACATTTAAAGGCAGACATAATAGAATTAAACCAAACTTCTCAATTGAGACTCTGAAAACCGGAAGTGCCTGGATGAATATTCTAGAGACCATAAGAAATCACATATGCCAGTTCAGTCTACCATACATAGCAAAGTTTCAATCACCATAGGTAAGAAAACAAGATATTCTGTAATAAAGTCAAATTTAAATATCTATTCACAAATCCAGCCCTGCAGAAGATACTAACAGAAAAATTCCAATACAAAAAAAGTTAAATACACCCGTAAAAACACAACAAACCTATAACCTCACGGTAGATAAATAAAAACAAAAGAAGAGAAGCACACACACACACTACCGCTACCAACACCACCACCACCATCAACAATAAAAGAAAAATAATAGGAATTAACAATTATTGGTCATTGATACCTATCAATATCATTGAACTCAATTCCACAGTAAAACTGCACAGGCTAACAGAATGGATGCATAAACAGGATCCATCATTTTTCTGCAAACAAGAAACACACCTCAACCTCAAAGATATTACCTCAGAATACAAAGCTGGAAAAGATTTTCCAAGCAAATGCACACAAGAATAAAGCTAGTATAGCCATTCTAACATCTATCAAATTAGACTTCAAACAAAAATTAATCAAAAGAGATGGAGAAAGAGACATTATGCTCATCAAAGAAAAAGTCTACCAAGATGGATAATGTTTCAGTTCTTAAGATTTATGAGCACCCATATTCATAAAGGAAACATTGCTAAAGCTTAAATCATATATGGAACCAAACACATTAATAGTGGTAGACTTCAATAGCTCATTCTCAACAAAGAAAAGTTCATGTAGACAAAATGAAACAGAGAAATAATTGAGCTAACAGATGTTCTTAGTAAAAAGGACCTAATAGATATTTACAGAACATTTCACCAAAACACACACACACACACACACACGCACACAAAATGCCTTTTTTTTTTTCAGCACCTCATCGAATCTTCTCCAAAACTGACCATATACATGGTCACAAAGCAAGTCTCAGCAGACAAGAAAATTGTATCATGTCAGACTACCACTGATTAAAGGTGGATTTCAACCAGGATTTCAACCACAACAGAAACAACAAAAAGCCTACAAACTCATGAAGATTGAATAACTCCCTACTGAATGACTATTGCATCATGGCAGAGAAAAAGAAAGAAATTAAAGAGTTCCTGGAAAACAAAGTGAATGCACAACATACTTAAACTTCTGAGAAACAATGAAAATGATGCTAAGAGGGAAATTTATAGCACTAATTGTCTACATAAATGGAGATGTTTCATATTAGGAACTTAACAGAACACCTGAAGACTCGAGAACAACAAGAAAATAGGGATACAATGAACATACCTCAACATAATAAATGCAATTTATAGCAAACCTCTAGGAAATATTAAATTAAATAGAAACTCAAAGTAATTCAACTAAAATCAGGTACAAGACATTACTGTTCAGTCTCTTCATATCTATTCAATATTGTACCTGAAGTTTTAGCCAGAGCAATAAAGCAACTAAGGTCGATCAAGAAGATAAAATTTGGAAAGGAAAAAGTAAAAAAAAATATTATTTGCGGATGATATGACAGTATACATAAGCAACCCCAATATTTTAACAGATAATTCCTACAGCAGATACACACCTTCAGCAAAGTGACTGGATATAAGATCAGCTCAAAAAATTCAGTAGCTCTATTATATACAAATGACAAATAGGTTAAGAAAGAATTTAGGGGAAAACACCCTCTACAATAACCACAATTAATAAAAAAAATCTTGATGTAACTTTAGACAAACAAGTAAAAGAATTGCATGATATAAACCTCAAGTCTTTAAAGAAACTGAAGATATCAAAAGATAGAAAGAACTCCTATGTTCACAGTTTGGGAGAAATACCAGTAGAAATTGCCATTCTACCCAAAACAAATACAGATTCAATCCAATGCCCATCAAAATTCCAATACAACTCTTACAGTCATTTTTAAGCATAATACTCAACTTCATATGTAAAAAAGTAGGATAGCTGATACAATCTTATGCAATAACGAAACTTCCCAAGTTATCACCATCCTTGATTTCAAGTTCTACTATAGAGCTAAAGTTGAAACAAACAAACAAACAAACAAACAAAATGCAGCATGGTATTGACGTAAAAGCAGACAACAGAATCAATGAAATTGAATCAAAGACCCAGACATAAGTTAACGCATCTGTGGACACTTAATTTTTGACAAAGACAGCAAAATTATAGACTGAAAAAGACAAAGCATCTTCAACAAGTTGTGCTGGTCTATTGGATACCTGTATGTAGAAGAATGCAAATAGATCTATATCTACCCCACTGCACAAAACTCAAGTCTAAGTAGATCAAATGCCTGAACAGGAATCCGAAAACACTGAACTTGGTAGAAAGAGAAAGTGGGAAATAGCATTGAATGCAATGACATTGAATAAATATTGACAACATCCTGAACAGAACACCAACAACTCAGGCACTAAGATTAACAATTAATAAAGGGGACCTCATGAAACTTCAAAGCTTCTATAAGGTAAAGAACACTGACAATAGGATAAAACATAACCTACATAGTTGGAAAATATCATCATCAAGACTCCTATCTGACAGAGGGCTAATTTCCAAAATAGATAAAGAACTCAAGAAACTGGACATCAAGAACCCAAATAATTCAAAGAAAACTGGGCTACAGCTCAAAGCAGAGAATTCTCAACATGAAATCTGAAATGGCTGAGAAGCACTGAAAGAAATTTTCAGCATCCTTAGCCAGCAAGGAAATATAAATCAAAACAACTCTAAATTTTCATCTTACCCTGTCAGAATGGCTAAGATCAAAAATTCAGTGACAATTCATGCTGGTATACGTCTCATTCCTCTGCACATATGGATGGTAGCTTGATATTTTTGTGGAACTCCTAATACTGTGAGTGGTATGCCTCTTACTCTTTCAACTGCTCTTGGGTCCTTTTCCTCCTACTGGGTCGCTTCACCCTGCTTTGATATGAGAGTTGTACCTAGTCTTATTGTTTCTTGTAATGCTATGTTCTGATCTCTAGGAGGTCTGCTCATTTCTGAAGGGAGGAGTTGATCTGGGGAGAAGAGACTTAGGAAGGGAACTGGGAGAAGTGGAGGGAGGAAAAACTATGGTTGCAATGTGTTATATGAGAGAACAATTTTTTTAAACATCAGAAACAAAAAAAGGATATGCATTTTCTACCTGCGGTTCAATATAGTGCATATATTCCTAGTAAGAGCAACAGTACAAGAGAAGAAGATAAGGAGACACAACAAGGAAGAGGTAAAAGTATCTTTATTTTTAAATATATGATCCTGTACATTCTATACATAAAGACCCCAAAGTCTCTACTCGACAACTCTTATAGCTCATAGACATGATCACCAAATTATGATGATTTAAAATTCAACACACAAAAATCAGAACCCTTCCTATATATAAATGATAAACATAAGAAAGAGAGATTTTGAAAATAGTAACATTCACAATAACTTCAAAAGTACCTCAAAATGAAACTAACCAAGAAAGCAAAAGATTTGTCCAGTAAAAAATTTAAAGGATTTAAAGAATAGGAAAAAAATTGAAGACTCTATCAGAAGATAGATATAATCCCCATGCCCCTGTGTTGGTATTATAAATATTGTTTAAATGGTCATCCTATGAAAGCAGTGTACTGATTCAATATAATTGCCACCTGTATTTTTTTTCCAGAAATTGAAAAACTCATCTTACATTTCATATGGGCATAAAACCTGCCAGATAGGCAAAACAATCCTAAACAATAAAAGCAGTGCTGGCCTCATCACCATCCCTGATTTAAATTACAATGCAGAGCTATTACAATAGTAATAAAAACAGTAGACCATAAAATCAGTCACACTAATCAATGGAATGGAATTGAGGAATGTCAATAAGTCCGTGCACCTTCTGCCACATCATATTTAAAAAGAAAGAAAAAATGATACTGGAGAAAAGACAGCATCTTCAGTCTATAGTGTCACAGTCAAACTGGGTAAGTGCATTTCAAAGTATAAAACTAGATCCTTGTCTTTCATCTTGCACAAAACTCAACTCCAGTGGATCAGGGGACTCAACATACTTTATGCAATAACTTGGATATATTTAGCTATTTAGAAAAATATCATTCATAACAAGAAAATCAATGGAACTGTAACCCATCAGAATGATACCATTTTTACCAAGAAAGTCAAATGTCAAATGTGGTCTCTCATAAGTCCATGTTTGCTTTGAATGTGTATGCATATCTATTTACATACAAAACCCATAGAGTTCCAGAAACTAGGAAGGAACTTTGGGGTTGTGCCTCAAGGAAAAGAAGATAGGATACAATAATATAAAGATGAAAAAGCAAAACTGGAGGAAAATGGTTAAATATGGGATGGGATTAACTAAAAGACTTTTGAAAGCCTTTATGGAACACCGGTACTGTAGATGCTTCTTAAATTGCATACATATTTACAGAGAGGTTAAGTGGAGTTACTAACTAAAGCAACGCACTTACTTGGCAACATATGTTAGAAAAAATAAAAACCAACCAAACAACAACTAAATATAAAAAATAAAAATAAATAAATAAATAAATAAATAAATAAATAAATAAATAAATAAATAAACAGAGTCAGGATTTTGTGGGATTTTGGGGGGTTTTTTTGTTTGTTTGTTTGTTTTTGGAGTATTAGCATTGCTTTTTGTTACCTTCCAGAACATGACAATAAGATCCTATTGCTCAAGATACTTAGGTCAGAATATGAATAAATTCAACTGGTCTTCACTTAGAAACTTCATCTCTACTGACAAGATTTCATAGTACTGGAATGTCCTATACATCCTATCAGAGGAGAAAAGTGCTCATCAGTCTTATTCAGTTGTGAAGCATGCAAACTACATAGTAGCAATTGGCCTAGTGCACACATGTAGTAGTGGAAATCATGTAAAGGGAAGGAGGCCAATACTCTCTGATTGGATATTGAGCTTCTCCACAAAAGGAGCATACTTCGCACCATACTTAGTATTGGCCTCAAGAACCAGTGGCTAGAAATGTCATAGAATCTATAGGAGATGCTAAAGCTATTACTCAGGTAACTGTACATATTATTAAATGAGTGGACAACTCAAAGCAGACTTTTTTTTGAGTCATGAAGCTTAGCACTTAGGGAATTAGAGATAGATCTTGAATGAATTTGGGAAGGTAGGTGAATATGATCAAATAATCTTGCACAAAACTCTTAACAATATAATAAAGTTATTACTAAAATTAATTACATCATCCTTGCTCAGCCATCATTACATAAGCAGATGAAAACAAATACAGAGACCCATAGCCTGATATGCAGAGTGAGAGGTTTTCAAACACTCAGCCGTAAAATAGGATATCTCCATTAAATCATTCTCCTCAGTACTCATGAGAGGGGGCAGAGAGAGTGTAAGAGCACTTGGAGATCGAGAAAGCAAAGAAAGCAAATCCCTCTAAATCAACTTTACTAAATCTGAATTCACAGAGCCTGAGGCAGAATGCACAGGACCTGTACATGCCTGTATTTGGTCCCCAAGTACCCATTATGGCTTCCAGTTTACTGTTTTTATGGGATTCCCAATTTTGCAGATGGTTGGGTCTCTTTTTCTTGTGCCCTTTCTTGAGATCTTTTCTTACTGTTTTTTTTTTTAATTTTGATTTGTTTTTAATTCCATTGTGTTATTTTTATGACATTATATTTGAAAGATAAGCAAAATAAAAAAAGATTACAGAAGTCATTTTAAGGATAACAAAGCTGTTTTGAAGAATACACTAATTTTTCTTTACAATGTAACTTTTATGTATATTTGCTATGTATGTATATTCGTATCTATGTTTTTATTTATACATACAAACACAAACAAACTCATACATGTGTGATGCGGTTCTTATGAATATAAGATTTAAACAAAGCTTCCTATATTTAAGATGTGGATTGAGAAAATTCCATAGATATTTTTATCCCTTTCATGTGTGATCTCTTTATATTTTATTAATATAGTAATAACAATAGCTACTTTACCATAAAATGCTGACAATCAAATGTAAATATGTATTTAAAATTGTTAAGCATTACATAACACAGGAGTAGCATCATGCACTAATCAGTTGCTTATTTATATTTACATATTTATGTTATTAAAGAAGCCTTAGTTTATACTCTTTGTATAATACTGTTTTACCTGAAAACATAATTTTTATGAAACATTGAAAATTCACACCAATTACAAATGTTCTATTGGCAAAGTTCTAGTCTTGTATTGTAAAAACATACTCATAAATCGATAAAACATATATTCTTTATTAAAAATAATTAGAAAAAATATAAGAGCATATCAGAATATTTGGCAAGCATGTAAAAGAGATTCAAGCAGGCTAGATGCCAAAGAAATGCAAATTAAACGGAACTATATTTGTATTCTCTGGAGCTAGACACAACAGAATATACTTAATTACAAGACAGAATTTATTAAATGAGATTGCACTATTAGAAGTTGGACAGTCCTGACATAGTCTTCTGCAGACTGGAGATCTGGGGTAAGAGTAGCTGATCAGTCCCAGAAGTCTAATGGAAAAAAGACCAATAACATAGCTTTTTTTTTTTTTTTTACTCACAGTAGAATAGCATTTAAAGGTTGAAGAACCTGAAATTTGGTGTCCACTGACAGTGGCAAGAGCAAAGTAAACATACACATTTAAAACAAATAATTCTGCTGACCATGGTGGTAAATATATTTAATCCTAGCATAGGGGAAGAGGGAGGAATAAAATCTCTCTGATTTCAAGGCCAAGGTTGTCTACATAGGGAATTCCATAACAGCCAGGACTACATGGAGATACCATGTTTAAAAAAAAGAGAGAAAAGAAAAGAAAAAAGAAAGAAGAAAAAAGAAAGAAGAGGAGGAGTGAGAAGACTTCTTTGATTCCTTCTCTCCAATTATGTTGGAAATTCATATCCATATTAAAGGTGGGTTTTATTCCTTTTTTCACTGATACACTTGACATTCATCTCCGTAAGGTTGCTAAAAACACACTCAATTGTGTACTATATAATTCTCCAGGAGTGTGTCCATCTGAACGGATAATACAGGTAGCCATCATAAATTCAAAACTTATGCTTTATATATTCCTGTAAACATTTAAGAAATAATATCTTTTGTTGCTAGGACTTTAATAATAGTAGGGGTTTTTGCTATCTACTAAGAGAGCCTTTCTAAAGGGAGATACATATAAAATCAAAACATATAATTAGCAGAGCTTTACTGAATATAATAATTACTGTACAGTTTCAGACATTAACTTTTGGAATATAATTCAGTGTGAAAACTGGACTCAAGATAGAGTGCATTTGACTCTGTTGTGCATTGCTTTGGATGATGGCTAGGTTTAACTGACTTTCCAAATGTCCATGTGCAATCTACACCGAGAACATGCCTCTAAGCAGAAGTTTATAGTGTCACTACATAGTGAGATCACAGATCAGAGCTCAGGATTACAAAATAGCTGTAACCTAAGTGAATAAGAAGTCTATAATCCATGACTAATCCTAAAGTCTAAATATGAGTTCTTTTCTGAGTGAATCTAGCAATGGTTCTTGAATGACCTGTTAATCAAATACCTACATTAAGATTCATAAAAGTAGGAAAATTACAGTTATGAAGTAGCAAGGGAAATAATTTTATGGCTGGAGTCACCACAGCACTAAAGGGTCATAGCCTTAGGAAGGTTGAAAACCGCTGAAATATAGGGTTCCAAATTGGGCACAGGTGGCCTAAGGCCAGACAGTTCTAGAGGAGTTAAACACATTCTTGGTCAATATTTAAATAACATTTTTTTCCATGAAAGTTGGTACAAAGACCCACCAATTACTAATTGAAAACAAGTAGCTGTTCCTTGAAAATAAGACTTTTGAAAAGGCACCACATGAAAACTCTAGTTTACATGATCAGAGCACAGATAAAAGACTGTGAACTTCTACTGTCAGCTGCTAACTCATCAAGGTCACCTGAATGGAACCCACCCTTTTGTACAAGAATAACCCAAAATTTGTATAATACAACATAACCATGACTCTGTGAAAGTAAATTTGGAAAAACTTAGTGAAGCAGTAAAAATATGACTCAATCTACTGAAAAATAATTACACAAAAACTAAATATTCTGGAGTTAAAATGAAGAGGCAGTAGCAATCAAAAGAAACTGAAAGTAAGTATATAAGATTTAAATTACTGAAGCATGAAGACCAGGGGAAGATAAATGGACTCACATGACAAATGCTTTCATGTTATACATAAAATGAAAATCATGGGTTTCTGAAACAAATTTCACTTATAGACAAATTAAAAGTGCACTATAAGCATCAGTGATAAAGGGCACAGTACCTGCAGGGAAATAGAATAAAACTGAGAATTTCAACAACTGCTCAGAGCTCAAGTGTGTGTATGCAAGGCCAGTGAGTTCAAGGAGCTGTGGGAAATCCACCCACAGAGGCCAGATGAACTGCATAGGTTTCAGCCACTGACCAGTGCAGGTTAGCAGAGTTCTTCTGACGGCAACAAGGTAAATGAAATTCAGAATTTCCTCAGGGATACATTATAAACCTTTATAAAAACCCAGAAACACATTTGTACAAATTCACGGTTGTCATTCAGTAATGAATTGGTGTAATAAACTATAATTCAAATACACATATACAGAATTGTAAATTTAAGTAATTTTATTGAGGTGAAAAACACCAAATTGTTAATTGAATATCTTTTCAAATATTTGAAATAACCTTTCACTACAAAACCAATTAGCCTAACATGTAGATATCTGCATAATAGAAAATAGAGTTGTCCTTAATCTCACAAACTATTCTTATTTTATAAAACTATAAAAACTATTTCATTAATATATGTCCTATTTTGAATACATTCACCTATATAAATCACCCTATCCTTTTTTCCTTTTTTTCCCCTACCTCCTAATATCTTTTTACTGCCTTGGATAATATCATTTCTCTTTTCACTGAATGAGAGAAAGTATACAACAATCCTTTTGAAGAGTCATCATTTCCTTAATACAATTGTCTCAAGTTGCACTTATTTTCCAGCAAACAGTGTAATTTCATTTTTCTGTATGCAGCTTTCTGCTGAGGCACACTCAGGTTGGATCCTTAGCTTAGCAGTTGTGAGTAGTGCTGTGGAATCCGTGGTGTGTGTCTCTATGCTGACTTGGGGTCAAACAAATAAGTACACAGGTATATCGCACTGGCTCACACTATTGAGAAATCTCTACACTGATTTTCACAGAAGGTGGGCTGATTATTTCTCAGCCAGAGGTGTATGAATGGTATCTTTTGTCAGCATTCTTGAAGCATTTGCTTTTTACTGACTGTACTGAGAGGAACTCAATTTGGTTTTAACTTAACTTTTCTCTGATAAAGAGTGTTGGTATGTATTTTCATATGTTTATTTACCATTTATTTCCTCTTTTGTGGACTGTTTTATTAGCCAATTGTTGATTATTGGTTGTTTCTGTTTTGTTTGTTTGTTTTTTGTTTTTCAAGACAGTGTTTCTCAGTGTTGTCTTGGCTTTCCTGGACTTGCTTCTCTAGACCAGGCGCTCCTCGAATTGACAAAGATATTTCTGCCTCTGCCTCCCTGGGTGCTGTGCCAGGCTGTTTGTTTGCTTCTTAATGCTTAGTATTCTTTTTCAGCTTTTTAAATATTCTAGGAAATAAGACTCTGTCAGAAATACCTTTAACAAGATTTTCTGCCATTTATACTCTTTCACTTTACTCAGTTTCTTTGCTGCATACCTAACCTTGACCCAAGTTTTTCCTGAGTTTTGCTCTTAACAGTTGCACAGTTTCATGTTTGATTCTTATATCTCCACATTGAATTAAATTTCCACATCATGGCTTGTTTTTATTATTTTCTTTTTTTCTAAATCCTCATTTATTTTTATTTAATTATTTTTATGTTTATTAATTATAGTCTATTCACTTTGTATTGCCCCTGTAACTCCCTCCCTCCTCCCCTCCCAATCCCACAGTCCCTCTTCCCCACCCTTGTCCCTCTCCCAGTCCACTGATAAGGGATGCCCTCCTGCCCTTCCCTCTGAACCTGGTCTATCAGGTCTCATCAGGAGTGGCTGCATTGTCTTCTTCTGTGGCCTGGTAAGGCTGCTCCCCCCACAGGGGGAGGTGATCTAAGAGCAAGCCAATCATTTTATGTCAGAGACAATCCATGTTCCCATTACTGTGGAGGCCATAGGGTACCTCTGTGTAGGGGTTCCAGGAGATGTCCATGAATGGTCCTTGGCTGGAGTATCAGTTTCAGAAAGGACCCCTGTGCCCAGACTTTTAGGATCTGTCTCTGTCTTTGTGGAGCTTCTGTCCTCTCCAGGTCTTCCTATCTCCCACTTCTTCATAAGATTCCCTGCACTCTGCCCAAAGTTTGGCTATGAGTCTCAATGTCTACCTCAATACCATGTAGGGTAGAGCCCTTCAGAGGACCTCTGTGGTAGGCTCCTGTCCTGTTTCTTGTTTTCTCCCTCCTCCAATGTCCATCCTCTTTGCCTTTCTGAATGGGGATTGAGCATCTTAGCCAGAGTCGACTTTGTTTTTGTTATTTCAAATTACAATATGTCTTCTATGAGTTGTTTGTTAATAGTTATAGTTATTCTTGACATTTTTTTCAAATAAAGAAGATTAATTATAGTGTCTTACAGATCATTCTAGTCCAAGTAGTCCAACATGGCTCTAACAAGAGAAGATCCAAGAATCTAGGAGTTGTTCAGTCCATGTAGCTAAATGACTTTCAAAGGAGAAGAAGAACAAGCAAAGAGAGTGAGTTTCCATCGTGTCTTTTAAATTGGCTGCCAGTTAAAAGTGTAGCCCAGATCAAAGGTGTATCATCTCACCTCAAAAGATCCTGATTGGAAGTGGACCTTCCCACTACAAATGTTTTCGTTGTTGTTATTTTGTTTTTAAATCCTCACAAGTATGTCCAGCCAGCTGGAGCTTAGCTACTTTCTAGATGTAGTCAAGGTGACAACCAGGAATAACATCACATAGATTACTTACAGGACCAGAAATGACCACAGCCAACACCAACATGAGTGTCTTAGAACACACTGCAAAACATACAGACAGCCTAATAGATTGGAGAATATCCTTTTTAGGTGATTGTGGTCTAAACCTCTTCAAGTCAGCTCTGCTGGTATCTGCTGCTTCCAGAAAAATACTTCCATTCTCAGAAGTATTTGTTCCTGGGTTTCTGGGGAGTCTTCTTTGCAGCTTGGCACCTCTGAGAGTCTTCTTCATAGCTTGAGTTGCGTAAGAGCCTCTGCTGCACTTCATACTCAGTCCTTACCATGTCAGTACAGTTTCTTCAAAAGCTACTGGGAGATCTGAAATTCTCACACCTTGAATTTGATTTGTAATTTGTTGTTGTGGTGGTGGTGTGGACAGAAAAAGATCTAGTTTCAGGGATTGTAGAAATGGCCCAGTGGTTAAGACCACTTGATTGTTCTTCCAGAGGACCTGAGTACAATTCCCAGCACACACATGACAGCTCAAAACTGTCTGAAACTTCAATTCCAGTAGATCTGACACCCTCATACATTCATGCAGGTGAAACATCAAAGCACATAAAATAAAATTAAATTTAAAAAGACCTAACTTTAAAAAGACCTATTTCATTTTTATACATGTAGATTTTGAATTATTTTTTAAAGATATATCTCTGTATTGATACAGTATTCTGCCTGCATGTATGCCAGCAGGCCATAAAATGGTACCAGATCTCATTATAGATGCTTATGAGCCACCATGTGGTTTCTGGGAATTGAACACAGGACCTTAAGAAGAACAACCAGTGCTCTTAACCTCTGAACCATCTCTCCAGCCCTCTGAATTATTAAATTACCATTTGGTAAAAAGATTTTTTTTCATATATATATATATATATGATATATAATATATACAAATATACATATATATGATCTAAAAATTGGAGAGATATGCCACATTACACAAATTGGAAATTTAATTATTTGCTCCTTAAATTTATGTAAAATTTAAAATTAAGAAAAAT
The DNA here is from genome assembly GCA_028658305.1 of Pachyuromys duprasi. Taxonomy (NCBI): domain Eukaryota; kingdom Metazoa; phylum Chordata; class Mammalia; order Rodentia; family Muridae; genus Pachyuromys; species Pachyuromys duprasi. Next base: position 36,753,322 of record CM053745.1, on the reverse strand, counting down.
AATTTTTCCAAATAAGATCATATGTAATATAAATAATTATAGACACAAAGATGGGAAACATAAGCAAATAAAATAAAAACACATTTGAAATTTATAAATATATGAGCTATATATTTTATAGAATTATATAAAAATATATAATTTATATAATTATGCAATATTTGTAAAATATTATAAAATGCAAAATTATGCACTTTATATAATTATGCAATATTTACGCTTCTATGCAATATTTAGACTTTTATGATATCCATGAAGCAGAAAAATACATCAACATAAGAACAGAGAATCCAAAATGAAATTCTTCCAGACCAAAAAAAAAAAAAAAAAGAAAGAAAGAAAAAAAAACATAGGATTTTCTAAAACATTGCCAATGTAATAAGAAAATCAGGATCTCTAATATGAGGGAAATGATGAAAAAAAATGGTGTTAGTTAAAAAGTGTATACTTTTTAGAGGGTGTCTTCTTCAGTCTCTATGACCTCTGCAACTAGGAGTCTCTGCTTGAGTCCCCCTTTATATCCTCTACCCTGACATAGATCTCCATCCTCAGTTTCTCTTTTTCTCTACAGGTCTTCCATATTCTCTCCTTCACTCTTCCCAGGTCTCATCCCCACCCTCTTAACTCTCTACGATCTTTTGTTCCCTCTCTTCAACCATTACCTCTGTCTATTTTATCTCCCATTCCAAGTGAGATTTATTCATCCTCCCTTAGATACTCAATGTTACTTATCTTCTCTGGGTCTGTGCCTCATAGAATGCGTATCCTGTAGTATATTGCTAAAATCTACTTATAAGTGAGTCTATACCATGTGTGTCTTTCAGGGTCTAGGTTACCTCACTCAGAATGATATTTTATAGTTCTATCCACTTGCCTGGAAATTTGATGATTTCTTTGTTTTTAATAGCTGAGTAGTATTCCATTGTGAAAATGTGCCACAGTTTCTTTATCCATTCTTCGGTTGAGGGACATTTAGTCTCTTAGCAGAGTGAGGAGAACACCAACCCACCCACAAAAACTTGGCCCTAAATTTACCCTGCCTGTGAAAGGTGCAAGGATAAAGATGGAACAGATAGAGCACAGATTGAAGGAATGCCCAACCAATGTGTGGCTCAACGGAAGACCCACCCTGACTCTATGAATGATGCACTGATAAACCTGCAGACAGGAGCCTGACAGAGTTGTCCTCTGAAAGGCTCTAGAAAGCAATGTCTCAAGACAGATGCTGAGACTCACTGCCAACCATTGGGCAATGCATAGAAAGTCTTGTGGAAAAGTGGAAGGAAAGAGAAAGGGACCTGGAGGTGTCAGGAGATCTACAAGAAGATCAACAGAGTCAACTGAACAGGGCCCATAGGGGCTTGCTTATACTGAAGAATCAACCAAAGGCCATTCATGAACTAGACTTACACCCCCTACAAAGATGTAGCAGATGGGACGCTTAGGCTTCAAATGGGTCCTCTAGTAAGGAAAGTGAGGACTATATTGGACATGGACTCTCTTGCCAGCTTTTTGATCATTTATTTCTGGTGAGACTATCTTGCCAGACTCAATATTGATGCAACTTTTTATCCGTCCATGGATAAAAAGAGAGTTCCCCATTTTGTGGAAAAGGAAAAAGAAAGGGTTAGGGGGAAGGGAGAGCGTGTGTGACAAACAGGGGGGAGGGGATGAGGCGACAACAGGATGTAAAGTGAATAAAAAAATTTTGAATGAAAAAAACCTGTATACTTTTAGTACATATTTCAATGTCCATTTTGTGTTATATTGCACAGAAGAAAATAACTAACCTCACAGAAGGTAATGTGAAGTGAGTCATATTCAAATGATGCCACTCAAAGATATCTGGTTTGACTACAGTGTTCTCAGAAGCACATTTTGTTTGTTTGAGCATGTTCCTTAGTTGTTCTTTGTTCTGGTTGGTTTCTGAGGAAACTCAAATAGACCTGTTTTAGTACATAAATACTATGGTCCACCCTCTGTCTTTTGATTTTCAATGTATCAGTGTTGCATGTATATTTTTTGCAGCTAAATTAATGGAAGTACATTATGATTAACATATGACACTGACTCAAATGGAATTATATTCTTTGTATTTATCATGAATATGTTTCTATTTATTCATAAATAATTTTCTTTCGGTGCATATTCTAATAAAACCAGTTTTTAAAGATTTTTTTCCCCTTACTGTAGTTTAAAAGAAGATTTGTTTTCCTCATTTTTAATTGCTGAGTAGTATTCCATTGTGTAAAAATACCACAACTTCTGTATCCATTCCTCTGTTGATAGACATCAGGGTTGTTTCCAGGTTCTGGCTATTATGAATAAAGCTGCTGCAAACATGGTTGAGCAAATGTCCTTGTTGTGTACTTGAGCATCTTTTGGATATATGCCTAGGAGTGGTATTGCTGGATCTTGAGGGAGTGCTATTCCTAGTTGTCTGAGAAAGTGGCAGATTGATTTCCAAAGTGGTTGTACAAGTTTACATTCCCATCAGCAATGGAGAACGATTCCCCTTTCTCCACAACCTCTCCAGCATGTGTTGTCACTTGAGTTTTTGATATTAGCAATTTTGATGGGTGTAAGGTGAAATCTCAGGGTCGTTTTGATTTGCATCTCTCTGATAACTAAGGATGTTGAGCATCTCCTTAAGTGTGTCTCTGCCATTCTATATTCCTCTACAGAGAATTCTCTGTTTGGCTCCATTCTCCATTTTTATTTGGATTGCTTGATTTATTGCTTTTTAACTTCTTGAGTTCTTCATATATCCTGGATATCAGCCTTCTGTTAGATATAGGGTTGGTAAAGATCCTTTCCCATTCTGAAGGCTATCATTTTGTTCTGACAACAGTGTCTTTTGCTTTACAGAAGCTTTTCAGTTTCATGAGGTTCCATTTATTAATTGTTGCTCTTAGAGCCTGTGCTGTCAGTGTTCTCTTCAGGAAGTTGTTTCCTGTGCCAATGAGTTCTAGGCTCTTCCCCACTTTTTCTTCTAACTCATTTAGAGTATCTGGTTTTATGTTGAGGTCTTTGATCCACTTGGACTTTAGTTTTGTGCAGGGTGATAAATATGGATCTATTCTCATTTTTCTGCATGTAGACATCCAGTTGGACCAGTACCATTTGTTGAAGATGCTGTCTTTTTTTTTTTCTCCATTGAATGGTCCTGGCTTCTTTGTCAAAAATCAGGTACTCAGGTGTGCGGGTTTATTTCTGGCTCTTCTATTCAGTTCCACTGATCCTCCTTTCTGTTTCTATGCCAATACCATGCAGTTTTTATTACTATTGCTCTGTAGTAGAGCTTAAGGTCAGGGATGGAAATACCTCCAGATGATCTGCTGTTGTACGGACCGTTTTAGAGATTCTGTTTTTTTGTTTGTTTGTTTGTTTGTTTGTTTGTTTCTCCATATGAAGTTGAGAATTTTTCTTTCAAGGTCTGTAAAGAATTGTGTTGGTATTTTGGTAGGAAATGTGTTGAATCTGTAGATTGCTTTTGGCAGGATGGCCATTTTCACTACGGTAATCCTACCAATCCATGTGCACAGATCTTTCCATCTTCTGTTGTCTTCTTTAATTTCTTTCTTCAGAGACTTAAAGTTATTTCAAACAGGTCTTTCCCTCGCTTGGTAAGAGTCACAACAAGGTACTTTATGTTATTAGTGGCTATTAAAAACAAGGAAATCATGAAATTTGCAGGCAAATGGTGGGATCTAGAAAATATCACTCTGAGTGAGGTATCCCAGAAGGAGAAAGACACATTTGGTATATACTCACTTATTTAGACCTATAAGATATGATAAACATACTGAAATCTATATACCTAAAAAACATAAACAAAAAAGAAGACCCGGGTAAGGTGATCAATCCTTACTTAGAAAGACAAATAGGATGTAGGAGAAAACAATTAATAGGACAGGGTCCTGCCACAGAGGGCCCCTGAAAGACTCTACCTAGCAGTGTATCAAAGCAGAAACTGAGACTCATAACCAAACCTTCAGCAGATGGCAGGGAATCATATGAAAGAAGGCGGAGTTAATATGATCTGGAGAGGATAGGAGATCCACAAGGACCAAATATATCTGGGCACAGGGGTCCTATATGAGACTGTTTCTCCAACTAAAGACCATGGGTGGATATAACCTAGAACCTGTGCTCCGATATAGCCCATGGTAGCTCTGTATACAAGAGGGTACCCTAGTAAGGGGAACAGGGACTATTTCTGACATGAACTCAATAGCAGGCTCTTTGACCTCCCCCACTCCTGAGGGAGGAGCAGCCCTGCCATGCCACAGAGGAGGACTTTGCAGCCAGTCCTGAAGATACCTGATAAACCAGGGTCAGATGAAAGGGGAGGAGGTCCTCCCGTATCAGTGGACTTGGAAAGGGTCAGGGAGTAGAGGAGGGAGGGAGGGTGGGATTGGGTGGGAATGACGGAGTGGGATTCACCTGGGATACAGAGTTAATAATGTAACTAATAATAAAAAAATAAAAAAGATTTGTTCTCTGACAGTATACATGAAAATTAATTAAAGTATATCTTGGCCTGGGTTGGAAAAATGCCTCATTAGTTATAAATTTAAACAATCTCTGCAGCAGACCTGTATTTGCTTACCAGCAGCCATGCCAATTGGCTCACAACTGCTCATAACTCTAGTTTCAGACATCAACGCTTTATTTTGGATCCTTTATTTGTGTACCAGGAAACCATATGGTACATATATATGCATGCAGGCAAATCATTCATATGCATAAACAATAGAAATATATCTTTAATAATTTCTAAAAATAAAATTTAATACACTAAACAAAATGAAAGTCATTTTCACACAACAATTATTACTAGACAAGTAAAGCAAACAGTTCAAACTACCTAATGGATGGTTATTCAAAACTAGAAAGAATGCAGATCACTGTATATAAGAGAATGATCAATAATAGTTTATGATTGACATATCCATAAAAAGTTATTACATTTAGTAACAAAACAAGCTAGTGCTGACACATGCAAAATATGAATCTTAAAAAAATTATGTTGAGCAAATGAAAACCAGAAGCATGGTGCATGCTTCCATTTATATGACATTCAAGTGAAAACAGTAGCAATCTCTTATGGTATATCCTCCTACTTTCATATCTAGAATTGCCTTTTCCATTATAGCACAGTGTTTTCTTTTTTTTTTTTTTTCCTTTGGGAGTTTAAGAAATTTCATTATCTTCTGCTATCCATTTTTTTTAAAGGTGATTCCATGAAAAGAAGAGTCTTACATCTTATTTATATAACACTAATTAAAGGAAAAATAATAGTTTGCTCCATATCAAAATGATTTTAGAAATAAGATACAGGAAATAGTGAGAAAGCGTGAGAGTTTTATTTTTAAATTTGGGTGAGCTGAATTATAACCTTTTTTGCCTCTATTCCCATATTGGATAATATGACAAAACATTACTTTGTGGTTTGGTTATATTTACTGGTAAACAAAGTAGAGGACTATATTTTCTGTGGCTTTGAGCTGTAAACAATGCTTTCTCAGTTAAATCATCTTTAATATTATAATTATAAAGTAAATATAGCTCTAAATTTTCATTTGTTAAAGAGAATATTACAACTGAAGAATGTCCTTTTGCTGAGAGGATGGTTACCTGACTGCCTATGTTAGACCACTATCATTAGGGTTTTTAACTATAGTAATATATTACTATATATACTAGAGCTTCACATAGTAATACATGTATGAAGATTGATTTTAAAAATTCATTTTAGCTAAACATACTGGAAATGCCTTCAGTCTCAACATTGCAAAGATATAGGCAGGCACACTTCTGCTCTGTTACAGGACATATTGATGAATTTTTATATTGATAAATCTCATGATCTGGAATTTAAATTTTTATCTTTGAACTTTTCAACTAATTTGAATGTGAAATATGAAAGTAATGTGAAATATGCAACACTTTTGTAGATTGTAGTGTTCTTAGCCTATGTATGTTGCTAAAACTTAAATCCAAGTGGATCAAAGACTCAATATAACATCAGACACACTAAATTTATTAGAAGAAAAACTGGGGAAGAGCCTTGAACTCATTGGCACAGGAGACAGCTTCCTGAACAGAACAACAACAACTCAGGCTCTAACATCAACAATAAATAAATTGGAACTCATGAAATTAAAAGGCTTCTCTAAGGCAAAAGACACTGTCAATAGAATGATAAGACATTGTAAAGATTGGGAAAAGACCTATATACAACAAAAGGCTAATATCCAAAATATGTAGTGAACTCAAGAAATCAAATACTAATAAACAAAATAACCAATTTAAAAACGGGTCACAGAAGTAAAAAGAGAATTCTCAATAAAGGAATCTTGAATAACCAAGAATTACTTAAAGAAATGCTTAATTTCCTTAGTTATCAGGGAAATGCAAATCAAAAGGACTCTGAAATCTCATACCAGTTGGAAAGGCTAAGATCAAAATTTCAAGCCACAGCAATTGTTGGTGAGGGTGTGAAAAAAGGAGAATACTCCTCCATTGCTGGTGGGAGTGTAAACCTTTACAACCACTTTGGAAATCCTCTGTAGCTGTGTTAGAAAATTGAGACTAACTTTACCTCATGACCTAACAATACCTCTCCTGGGCATTTACTGGAAAGACTCTGCCATTTAACAAGTACACTTGCACAACTATGTTTCTAGCAGCTTTGTTCATAATAGACAGAACCTGGAAACAACCTAGATGTCCCTCAATCGAAAATTGGATAAATAAAGTGTGGCACATTTACGCAATGGAATACTACTCAGCTGTTAAAAACAAGGAAATGATGAAATTTGCATTCAAATAGATGGAACTAGAAAAGATCATCCTGAGTGAGGTAACCCAGACACAGAGAGACACAAATGGTATGTACTCACTTCTAAGTACAATATAGTACAAGGTAAGCATACTACAAGGCACAGACCTAAAGTTTAAGTTTAAGTAATGAGTTAGGATGCATTAATCTCACTCAGAATGGGAGACAGAACAGACAGAGGTCATGACTGAAGAAAAAGAAAAAGATAGGAGAGGGGGAACAGAGAATTAGGGTGGAGCTCAGACCTCAAGAGAGCAAGGCTGAGAGGACAGAAGGCCTGTAGTGATAGTGGGGACATGTCTGTGACAAGCTGGAGATCTAAGTCAGGATAGGCTCCTGGGAGGATATGAGGGGGATTCAAGCATAGACTCCTAGTATCTGAGACCATAGAGACTGAAGAATAGACATCCTCTAACTAGTTTAGTCTTCTATGAATGGCAGGGAACACCAACTCACCTCCAAAAACTTTGACCCAAAATTTACCCTTTCTATGAGATGTGCAGAGATAAAGACAGAGCAGATAGAACAGAGATTGATGGAATGCTCAACCGTTGCCTGGCCCAACCAAAAACCCACACTATTGGAGAGTGCCAACCCGTTAATCAAGGAATGAGACTGTGCTAATCTTGCTGATAGGAGCCTGTCAGATTTGTTCTCTGAGAGGCTCTAGTCAACAGCTTCACAAATTATACACTGAGATTCACAGCCAAATGTTGGTCAATAAGTAGGGAGTGTTGGGGAATAGTGGGAGGAAAGAGAAAGGACCTGGAGGTGACAGGGGGACAACAAGGAAAACAACAGAGCTAACTAACCAGGGTCCAAAGGGGCTTGCTGAGACTGAAACCAAGGACCATGCATGAACTGGATGTAGGAACCCTACCAAGATGTATTGGATGGCAGCTTAGGCTTCAAGTGGATCCTCTAGTAAGGAAAGTGACAACTGCATTGGGCATTGACTCTTTTACCACCTTTTAGATCACTTCCTCCTGGCAGGACTGGCTTGACAGAAAGCATGGGGAAACTTCAAGTTCAGTCCTGATGCAACTTGATCATCTTGGGTAGATTGAAAAGGGAGCCCCCATTTTCAGAAGAAAAGGGAAGGGAGAGAGGGACAGAGAAAGAGGGTGTGACTTGGAGCAGAGGAGGAATCTGACTACAAGTGTGTAAAGTAAATAAGAAAAAAAAATAAAAGAAAAGCAGGCAACAGACTTTTTGTCTGAGACAGCCCTGCTGCTCCCCTTTCTAGGGAACCCACAGAAGCTAACAGAAGCCATCAAAATTAGTCAGTTTGGAAAGGGATTTGAGCCAGAAGAGCTGAGTTGAACCAGCCAGCTAGAGTTGAGAAAGACACAAAAACAACGAGCTTATTCAGCAGTCTTAGAAGCTGAAAATATTCTAAGCCTAGGTGAAGTTGTATGGACGTTAGAGGCTTCCAGGACTAGGCTTATGTTAGCAGATGGAGGGAGTAAGCCTCCTAAAGGATAATTACATTTGGTGAATGAAAGATAAGTTTACAACTATGAGTCAAGTTTACTTGATTCTGTCGGGTTTTTTTGTGGTATCCTTGACCACCCCACCCCTCATAGGCTTCTACAGTCCTTCTTCCCACTCTTCCTCAGGATTCTCCCAACTCTGCCTAACATTTGGCTATGGGTCTATGCATCTGTCCCTATAAGATGCTAGATGAAAACTTCTCTAATGAAAATTATTCTAGGCTTCTTTAACATAAAAAAGTCAATAAAATTTTTCTTAATGATTTTCTGAAATTTAGTTTTAAAAAATTATTTGTTAAGTTGGCCTAGAAATAGTGTGCATATTTGATAATTTATGCTAGAATAATCTTTTAATTTAGCTCAATTTTGTAGATACAATAAAGCTATGCATAGATATAAATCATTATCATATATAAATATAAGTGACTAAAACTGAAGGAAATTTACATGCTTAAATTTTCTAGTGAATGTTTAATTAGTTTTGAAAGGTAATTTTTCCAAATTGTTTATTTATTTTCTTATGTATCTGTAAAATTGTATAGTTATATTGTATATAATACATATGAATTATAAACATATACAAGTAGAAAATTCAGTGTTTAAAATCTAATTATCTTTTATTTGCTTTACATTTCAGCAAGCATTATTTATTAAAATTCTTATTCTTATGACCAGATTTTTCCCCATTTTTGTGTTATCTGTCCAGGTAAAAATAATACTATAAATTGTCTGTAAGTAGCTAAAGTTTATTTTTTGAATCAATTTTGACAGTGATTAATGAATAATTATTTTAATAATATTTGTAAAATACTAAAATTAGGCTGGCAAGTTGATATAAATATTTCAAAAATCAGAGATCCAAGATGGCTGCCACGAGAGGACACTATGTCTGAGGAGTAGGACAGCAGAAACAACGCAGTGACCAGGAGACTGAACTCTGGGACCTAAAACGCCAGCATTTGTGATTGCCAGGTGAGAGGAACTCCTATGGTGAGAAAATCAAGTGGGAAAACCCTAGGGACACCCAGTTATTCCCCGGAAAAATCTCTGGGTGACCAGCAACGCACAGCTCTGATCTGAACAAGCAGCCTCGCTGGGTACCTGCACCCACCATAATAGACTGGATCACAAAGTCTCGCAGGCAGTCTGAGGAGGACCACCGGGGTACCATTTTCACTGACCTGCACACTGTGAGCACCCACTGCACCCGGGTTCTGCTTCAACCCGCGGGTGCACGGCAGGTGCACACCAATCGCCGCAACCACCTCAGACTGAGAGGGTCGGGGGACTGTTTTGACCAGTCTGCACACTGTAGGCGCACACTGTACATTTCCGCAAGCAAAACCTCAGTCCCTGTGTGAGTCCAAGGGCAAGTCTGGGAAAGACCCGAGTTCTGCTTCAACCCACAGGTATACGGGAGGCACACATCCTTGGAACCACCACATACTGAGAGGGTCCGAGAACTGTCTTGACCAGACTGCACACTGAGGGTGAACACTGCACACATCCTCCAGCAAAAACCTCAGTCTGTGTGTGTGTCCACAGGACAGACAGAGGCCTCAGGCACCATTTCAGACAGGCCTGCATACAGCGGATGCACACCAACCAAAACCCACTCTGTGTGCCCCACATATCATCTCAGACTGTAGTGCACAGCCCTTAGACCAGAAGGGGGTGCCAAGTCTCCAGTACAGGGGAGAGCCCTTAGTAGCAAGCCCAGGGCAGAGCTCCTAGCTCGCAGCTGACATCTCAAACCAGGACACTCAGACTCTAGCACAAAGTGAGGAGTAAATCCTCCAGACCAGAGGGGTGACCAGCCCGCAATGCTCACAGCTTCTAGCACAGAGCACGAAGCCAGTCACACAGAGCCCACAAGAGAGTTCAACTGAGACAACAACACACACTAACAAACCACCTGAAAAACCTGATCTTCTGGAAGAATACTCCTGACACAAGAGATTGACAGTTTCAGACTAAAGTATAGCCTTAAAGCACAAACAGCTCCCTGATTATATATAAACAAATGCCCAGAAATCGGTGAAAGAACTCACCCAACAAAAATCAGGACACCATGGCCCTAACAGAAACACCCAAAAGCATTGGAGATTTTAATTCAGCGGAGAAACAGGAAAATTATGTTAACTATTTCATTATGCAGATATTGGAGGAACAAGAGGAGAGACAAAAAGAGGAAATGAACAAGACCCTGAAAAAATGGAGAAGAAATTAACTGCCCACATAGAGGAACAATCAAAGATAAACAGAGAGGAAACAACCAAAATAGGAGACACAGTCAATCAGTTGAAGGAAACTGTATAAAGGATGAAAACGGAATTAGAATCTATAAAGAAGACACAAAGGGAGAAGAACCTGGAACTGGAGAACTTAGAGAAAAGATCAGGAACCACAAAGGTAAGCATCACCAATAGAATACAAGAGATGGAAGAGAGAATCTCAGAAGCAGAGGATACACTGGCTAAAATGGATTCCACACTCAAGGAAAATAAAAAATCAGAAAAATCCCAAGCACAAAACATCCAAGAAATTAAGAATGCCATCAAAAGAAAAAAATGTAAGAATAATTGGAACATATGAAAAAGAAGACTCCAGGCTCCAAGGACAGAAAATATTTTTCAGAAAATCATAGAGGAAAATTTTCCCAACTTAAAAAAAGAAATGAACATAAACATACAAGAAACCTACAGAATACCAAATAGACTACACCGGAAAAGAAATACCTCTCGTCATATCATAGTCAAAACACTAAACCTACAAAACAAAGAAAAAATATTAAAGGCAGCAAAGGAAAAGGGTAAAGTAACATATGATGGTAGACCGATCAGAATCACACCACACTTCTCATCAGAAACTATGAAAGCCAGAAGGGCTTGGACAGAAGTTATGCAGTCTTTAAGGGAACACAGATGCCAACCAAAACTACTAATCCCAGTGAAGCTTTCAATCAACATAGATGGAGAAAACAAAATTTTCCATGACAAAACAAAATTCATGCAATACCTACACAGCAACCGAGCCCTTCAGAAGATAGCAGAAGGAAAACTTCAGTCCAACGGAAACAACTACACCAAAGAAAATATAGGATACAGATAATTTCCCAATGACAACAACAACAAAAAAGCAATGAATCACAGTAAGACCACCAACTTCACAATAAAAGGAACTAACAGTCATTGGTCACTATTATCTATCAACATCAATGGACTCAACTCTCCAATAAAAAGACATAGACTAACAGAATGGTTGCGGAAACAGGATCCTACATTCTGCTGCATCCAAGAAACACACCTATGCAAGAAAGATAAACACTACCTCAGAGTAAAAGGCTGGAAAACCATTTTCCAAGCA
>CM053745.1:36708852-36741116 GCA_028658305.1 Pachyuromys duprasi | reverse complement strand
TGGTGAGACTTTGGGAGGACAAGAGCTCCACAAAGACCAAACTGAGCAGGGCACAGGGGTCTTGTTTGAGACGGTTTCTACAATCAAGGTCCATGTGTGGATGTGGCCTGGAACCCCCACTCAGATGGGGCCCATGATTGCTCCGTGTAGGGCTGAAGACCCTAGTGAAGGAAACAAGGACTGTTTCAGTCATGATCTTGATGACTGACTCTTTGACCCTCCCCCATACAAGCCCGGGAGTGACAGACTGGCTAGATCCCAGGGGAGGACATTGCAGCCAGCCCTGAGGATACTGGATTAGCTGGGGTTAGATGGAAGGGGAGGAGGTCCTCCCCTGTTGGTGGACTGGAGGGGGTGGGGATGAGGGAGATAAGGGAGGGAGTGGGAGGGTGGGAGGGAATGAGGGAGGGGGCTATGCCTGGGATGCAAAGTACCTAACCTGTGATTGATATAAAAATAAATTTAAAAAAATAACAAATATAAACAAACAAACAAACAAAAATATTTCAAAAATCACTATCTCATGGAATGTACAGACTCTTAAGATTTCAAGAAAATTTATGTCGTAGAAAACATTTTATGTCTTCATAATACAGCATGAAAATATAATAAAATAGCATATTTGAATTTATTAGTAATTTACTTGAATTTTTATTAGTAATATAAATTAAAATACTAATTTTGTACAATCAAGGTTAGTTTTTTTACATTACAATTTTTCCAGAATTGTTTATTTAAAATCATAAAGTAAATCTTTTTAAAAATCATACATAAGAGGCATCCAATATTTCATGGGAAAGAGTTGCAGTTTTATTCATCAAATATTTCATTACTGGCTGAGATTGCAGCCTGACAGATCTGAGTTTTACAAGCAGCATGATGCCACTTGCAAGCTTTTTGATACTGTATTTATGCAAACCCTTGAAATAATAAACAGCTGTTTTTAAGCTTAACATTCTGGCAAATGTCATTTTGAGCTTTCATTATTCACTTACTGTCAGTTGTTGAAATGTTTACAAATGTAACTGGTTTTTCTTTTAGATCCAATACTTATATCCTAATACAGGCTTTTAGTTAATTTTCTAAAACATTATGTTCCAACAAAGCGGGAGAGAATTACAGCATAAGAATCAAGATAGGTAAATAAATACAGAAATTAATTTCCTAATTTTACAGTTACTTCTTTTTAGAAATAGCTATGATTTTAATGTAAATTGATAAGTGTTTATATGTCTGTAGAAGGAAGTGTGTAATTTATATCAAAATAATTATAACAGCATCCTCAAGTCCATATGCATCTCTCTCTGTCTCTGTCACTCTCACTATTTCTCAGTATCTTTCTTTCTCTCTCTCTCTGTATTTTCACATTAAATTTCTAAATAGAGATTTAAAAAGTCATATTTTGTCTATTACCAATGTTACAAACATATTTTATTTGTATTGCTAGGACAGGCAACGTGATCCTCAAAGCTTTAGCAAACACACTAAACATACTAAAGATCAAGGTTCTTGGCCCATAGTTGGTGAAGCAGTCTACTAGAGCTCAGCAAGGTGTAAGTTTCTACTTCAGTTATTGCCATGGTAGCAGCATGTACTTCAAAGTCAATGCTACAAGACAAAAGCAACAACGGTTCTACTGTCTACTTCAGATTTATGCTGAAAGAGTAATGGTCAGAAGTCAAAGCAAATGTCATCACTACAGTTACGAGATTAAAAATAGTGAAGAGCAATGCAAAATAGTTTAAAATTTATTCAAAGTTTTCTTTATTTTTATTTTAAGTGTTTTTTTTTTCCATATAGGCACTGGGTGCCTTTGGAATAGAGGTAGGAAGGATTGTGGGTCACCTTGAATGTGTTGGGAACCAAACAACTTTCTTCTGCAAAAAGGAGTTTCTTAGTTACCGTGAAGTTACTCGTGCTATGAAAAGACAGCATGACTAAATTGTCCTGTATGAAAAAGCATTAAATTGGGGGCTTGGCTACAGTTTCAAAGGGTTAGTCTGTGCTCATCATGGAGGCAGGGGTTGGGGGGTGATGCTGGGACTTGAGCAGCAGCTAAGAACTTTACATATAGATCCTCAGGTGGAAAGAGATGGGAATGGGCATGAAATCTCAGAGCTCACCCTGAGTGTTGCACCACCTCTAACAAGGCCACACTTACTTCAACAAGGCAGCATATCCAAGTCTTTATCGAGCAGGATCCTTTAACTGGGGATCAAGCGTTCAAACATATGAGCGTTCAAACATGTGGTCCTTCTCATTCAAACCATCACAAGCAATGAGTGCTTTTAGCCACTGAGATGTCTCCTTAGCCTCAAAGTTTTGTGTTGATTTTGTTAGTTATTGTTTTTAAATAAGACTTCACTGTGTAGATTAGGCTGACTTAACCTCATAGAAAGCTCCTCTTTTGTCCCTGCATTTGGTGGGTAAAGTAAAGAACATCATGCTTGAGAAACCTGCAGTTTACTTTAAAGAGTGAAGAACAATGTTAAAACTTTAAGACCAAGGAAATAGATGAAAATATAAGAGTTTAGGCAGTAATTGATATTTCTGTTTTTACAATTAATTAATTGAACATGTATGTATCCTTACCTAAGAGAGGCTGTGCACACCATTATGTACACAATGGCATCAGAGACCAAAAGAGTCCATAGCATCCCCTGAAACTGAAGTAGCAGGTAGATGCAAGGGACAATCTGGTTTCTGGGAATGGAACCCAGACCCTAAGCAAAAACACCAAGAGCTTGTGAATGCCCAGCCATCTCTCTAGTTCTTCATTTATATTTAATTTGGAGCTAGAGGGGGAATTTACCTTGCCAAAATGTTATCTTATAGATTAAGTCATTGTTGTCAATCCATTTTTAATATGCACAGTAGACCTCAGGAGGGATATTGAGATAGTTTATGAGTCATCACGGCCTGGAGACAGAAACTGAGATTAGCTTATGTTCTATGTTCTAGTATGGTAGCAATTTATTGAAGCTTTAAAGTAACAAAAAATTCATAAACTGAGATTTTTTTTTTCAGATGCTTTGGTGGAAACACCATATAGGATTTTACTTTTAAAAAAAAGCAAGAAAGTTTCAACTGTATTCCTCAGATGCTATTTAATGATATTTGATTGGTGGAAACTAGTGATCTCTTTTACAAATGTGGTGGTTGGAATAAGAATTGTACCCCATAGGGTACCTGTTTGAATATTTGTTGTCCAATTGCTTGTGCTATTTGTGTAGGTGTAGCGTTACTGGAGGAAGTATATCACTGATGGTGAGCCTCTGCCAGCTTTTCCTCTCTGCTTGGTGCTCATGGATTAGGTTGTGAGCTTTAATTTAATTTACTGCTCAGTGTCCACTGCCTGCCTCGACTTGGAGTCACACTTCTCCATCTTTATTGGTAATATAGTCTTTTCCTTTTGGTACCATAATACAAAATAAACATTTTTTCCTATAAATTGTCTTGGCCACATGTAGTCTTTTATCAAAGCAACAGAAAAGTGAGTAACACAACTATCTAACGAATTTACCTAATAGTGATGAAAGTGTAAAGTCAGTAAGTAAAGACATTGGGAGTAGGGTGAGAAAAAGTTATTGAAGAAGCTTAAAATGATGTAAAATAATTTGGTTACATTTTGCAACACTCAAAATCTTTACATAGTATTGGCCTTCTGACAAATCAACTACATCTTTCTTCCAAGGGCTCTGCTGGATAAGGTTGAAGTCCGTCTTCTCCAGACAGCAATTTATTTGGGCTCGCTCTATAATAGTGGACTCCCTTTTCACATCAGGGTGCTAAAGACTTCTCATATTTGGGTAATTCCAGGTCTTGTAAGGGGGTCACATAGTCCTCAGGGCAATTACCCACCAAGTCCTCTTCCTGACATGGAAACTGCTCTGGCAAGCATCTGGAAATTCCTAGAAAAGCCCCACCCTGCTAAGGATCGTAGTCCAGCAGTGATATTCAACTGTACTTTGAGATGCGCCCCTCCCCCACCATATAATTAAGTACTGAATTTTCTTTCTTGTGATAGGACCATTAAGTATCCCCTGACCCCATCAAATCAAACACATTCACCCTTAAAGTCCCTCCCTCTGTCCAGGGTTTATATTGCCCTTGATTTTACATGAAGAAAGGTGTGCAGATTCCTGCTTTCTCACTTCAAGACCTTCTGAGTTTCCTCAGTTCTCCTCATCAAGGTCAAGTGTCATTTTGCCTACCATCTGGCCCACTGGACCTGGGCCTTACCAGGCCGTGTCTCTGCTGCAAGCTGACCAGGCATAGGCCTTGGCCCAACCTCTGTCATGCTAATCACAGCAGTTTGACAAAGAGTTCTAACACTTTGGTAGCTGCCATAGGCTTTGGAATGCCCTAGCTTCAACCACCACAGGTTACCTCATGCTAAAAGAGCTAAACTGTAACACTTAGAAGAAAACCATTTCCACAAACCAGCTTAGAAAACTCAGGCCTCATACTAAAGAGCTCTAAATGCCGGTGAGAGAACCGGAACCCCAGTCAGTCTGGAAGCCTAACACCAGGACCTCAGCAGAGATCTAGGTCCCACTGAACACAGAACACCAGGAATTTTCATTTGCACAATTCATTATTTAGATGCCCAAACAGTAGCTTCTGCTTATTTAGAATAAAATTTTAGCTTATTGAATTCTAATTAAACTTTGTATATATAGTAAGAAATCATATTTTAGTCAATTTTATATCTTAAATTTGTTTAAGCTTGTCATACAATCTAGTCTTCCTGAAGAATATTGTTCTGTGCACTAGAAAAGAGCATATTAAGTTCCTGTCTATAAAATTCTTCATGTCTTTAAATTTTATATATAACACATAAAATTGAATTACAGACATAGAAAGGGTTAATGGAATTGAAATCATTTTAAAATATTTGCTCATAAAATAATTATTTAAAGTATTTGAACAGAATGTATTATTAAGTAAACCTTGGTATTATTAGTCATTTTTAAATAGCCAAAAATATGGCAAAATAAAAAGAGAGCATTAAAAATTACAGTAATAAAGCATAAAACCTTGATAAATTTACTGTGTATATAATTAAATATTAAAACATCCAGATAAGTAATTACTTAAGTGTTAAAGGTTCTACTCTAAATCACTAATGTTATATAAGAAAATAAATAATTACATATTAGTAAAATTCACAACTCAAAATTTGCAGTAATCTTCTAGAATGTAAATTTCAATAAACAGAATCTCTATTTTCATTTATTTATACCTAAATATTTCTTTATATACCTTCAAGAGAAGGTATATAAAATAGTAAAACTTTTTAAAATCAGTTCTTTGTACTGTATTGTTGACATTCAGTGACCTATGAAGATCTTTGAGACCTGGGATTTGTGGAGCTTAAAGCATGGGGTGGACAGTTTAATGCTGTGGACAACAACACCTCAGATTCAGTATACTTTTATACATGAATGTAACAAAGAAAACAACGATCCAAGGAAGCTTGTATGACTTTAGAAACACATGAGCAGAAAAACTGGTAAATTAATGCCAGTAAGCACATACTAAATGTAACAGATTGGCTGTTTCCCGTAACATTCTCAGGACAGACCATTTAAACTATTGCCTGACACGTACTGTAGATTTTGTGGGGAAAAGCACAAAAGCAAGGCAGAAGGCCATATCCAGACTCGGTGCAGCGAGGACAACATGCAACATAGCCTTTCACCAGATTGGGTTCTACAGCTGTGTTTTGGAATCCAACAAGAATAAAAATGTCTTATTAATTGAATGCTAATATTTGTCTCAGGAGGAATGAAATCATGCCCATGAATAATTTGGGGAACAGAATGTACTTGCAGTAAAAGACCCTCTGCCGTTTTTTCCTGAAACCTCTCTCATAGTTCTCCAAGGCTTTGTTTACTAGGCATCATTCTTTTGACCTTGTTCTGACACTGGATCAATGTAACTGTTTCATGAAAGTTTTATTGTTTCATTCAAGTAATAATAACAGATGTATTAAAAGATTTAAAACTGAGGTGCATGATTTAAAGTTTGAAATTTAAGCTAACTTAAAAGAAGGATAAAGAGAGGAATAATTAGTAAATCTGAGGTCTTGACAGACTAAGAGTTTTTAGAGGACTGACATTTAAATGGTCTATGAAATGAGTAATAGTGATCATTACTTGAGTATTTAAATTCAAAGTTTGGATAACAGTTCTCAGGGGAGACCTGGGTCCCTGTAACTTGACTTTGGTAACAAAGGGCTGAAGAAATGACAGTTATACAGATACATGTACAGACATAGTGGGGTCATGTGTGTTGTTTACATTCTGATGACACCTAACAGCAATAGCCTAGAGCCTCGATGGTGTGTTTGCTAAGGACTGAATCACAGGATGACTTAGGAGTCCCAGTTGGAGGTCTCTGTAGGAGAGCTTTCTCAGGCTGTAAACCTCCAGAAGGAGGAAGCAGCAGTCTCTTGTTTTTCACAAAAATTGTCTATGGAACCAAAGTTTGCACACGGTCCAAAATAAAGCTCTCAGTCTGCCCCTTGCACATTTATGTAAGTGAGGGTGCTGTGAAACCACAAAATTAGACCTCTCATGGTGGGAGGGGAGGAAAAAACTAATTGAATATATGAAACCGCCAAGTGAATCCGTCAGGTAGTAGAGAGAGAATAGCACACACATCTGTAAAGTCCAAGATGCCGAGGCTACCTCTCTGGACAAAGAGAGTAGCAAGAAAGTACTGAAAGACTTGCTAGTCATAAAGAGAACAGGTAGCTGCAGCACAGAGGAAACTTGAAGCTGAACCAGCATTGGGTGGGGCGGGACAGACGGATTGCCAGAAGAGTGTGGTGGTTTTGATGGAGTAAGGATCCTGGAGGTTAGTGAGGGTCTTGTTGAGTCACAGGTATGTGCTAATAGGGACCTAGATGCCAAATTTATTCTGAAATAAGGGAAAATATTCTTCTAGTCTGGCAGAAACTTTACAAGTTCCTGAGCAATGCTGGGTGCTTGTTCTGTTGGCTAGCAATCCTTCTGAGTCTAGTCTGTGATGAGCTCAAACTGTCATTTAGGACGTCAGTGCCACTGATATTTTGAGGATTTGGGGGATTGGGACATGACAATTTGCTCAGGGTTTCCTCAGCTCTCCACATACAAACATTTTAAAAATGAAAATATATTTTAAATAGACTATCAAACATGTTGGGTCACCCAACATAACTGAAGGGCCATCACTCGGATTCCTGATGGTAATTTAAGGTCACTTATTTTCGTAAAACACAAAAAAGCACACTTTGATTTTAAATTGTTTCATTCTATGCAGTGTAAAAGAATGAAAAACATAGCTCATTTGTCAGTGCCAGTCTGTTAGACAAGAGTGAAGGCTGTTTATTGCTATCCAAGTGACTTTCTCTGCAAATGTCTAGCCTACAGTGATGTCTCTTCTACCAGCAAAGAAGGAACTGGCTGGTTTTGGTTCTACTTAAAGTCATACTATCCCAATGCTTGTGTATGTTAGTATTTATGATTTTTGTTTCAGACAGTACAAATCATTCTCTATAGTTAATTAGAAAAAAGTATAATATTTTATGACAGAGAGAGACAGTCCCTCCATCTTGTATCCTTACTGAGGCTATTTTAGACTTAGCTAGAATTTGATCTACTTGATTTAGAACCCTGTGGAAAATTACTGAACACTGTTTTAGGAACCCAAGGTCAAGATGCCCCTGTTAATTTCTCTTATCATCTGTTAAACCTCTCATTCAACTTACAATTCAACTTCTGTTAAATGACTGCTTGAATAAAACCTCCCTTACATATGTAGAACAAAGTATTAGGATTTAATTCCAAAATTAATGCCACAGCTTCATTGGGTAGGCCAAGAAAACACTGATTTTGGCTCCACCATTTAGGTTAAATATATTGAAAAATATTATTTGAGCATGTGTTGGCACATGACTTTAATTCCAGTACTTGGGAAGCAGAAGCAGGCAGATTCTTTGTGAATTAGAGGCCAGCCGGGTCTACAGAGTGTCTTCCATGATTGCCAGTGCTACACAAAAAAAAAACCCTGCCTCGAAAAACAAACAAACAAACAAAAACAAACATACAAGCAAACAAAAAACCGAACTCAACTAACCAACCAATGAAACAAACAAAAATAGAAAACAAATATATATATATATAATATATATATAATACATAATTTGTGCTTTATCTAGGTACTTATAAGATTTGAATGTGTATGCCAAGATGCAACTGAACATGTACAAATCAGCAAAAGCAATTCAATTAGAGACTTTTCTTACTGGACATCCAGAAATACAAACTATAGGTTTGATTGTGTTTGAGAGAGTCAATGTGTAGTACCTTTCGAACTGACCTTTCAAAATTCAAATTATCATTCCTCATACTAAGTTTTCTCAACCATAAAATGAAGTGGCTAGACTAGAAAATACCAAATATTCTTGCTGGATGAAGCATTAAATAACTGTAACCAGGAGGTGAATGTGCAGTGAGATGTATTCATAGTTAGATATTGAACAAGATGACAACCACAAGTACCAGAGAAAGTACTGAAGATTGTAAACAGTAAAATATATGTTACTTCTTGACAATAATTTTTTTCATACCTTAAAAATAGAAATGCATTGATTTTTCTTTTAAAGAAACTACTAAAGCACTTGGATTATGTGAAATTTATGCTAATCTTGGCATCAGTATTGATACTCTAAATGAACCTTTCCATGAAGATTCAGTGAATTAGTTTATGTATAAACACATAAACACACTTAAATGTAAACATTCAAATACACTTATTAAGGATTAGAGTACGAGTAGTGTGAACGTAAAATGGTGCTGCTAAAAATGTGTTTCTATTATCTGCTACAGAATATATAAGCAGATTATCTTATTCTTTGAAAAATAAGTTATTCATTCTTGCCTGAACAATACAAACTTAAGGCAAATTCTCCTGCTTTCTCTAAGAAGAATGATTGTGATTACAACTTGTTTACAATGGCAACTTCTATTTTCCTGACCTGCAATTAGAAGACTAACACAGATAGCATTTGAGAAGTATTGCTAATTAATTGTTAATAACCTGCTGGGAACATAACCAAGACAGGCACAAAATTGCAAAAGCAGCTATCAAGTGTGTTGGAGCAGAAATGATTTAAAGATTTTAATCAGGATTCTTTGCACAAAGTATTTATTTAGTTTGGCTACCTAAATAAAAACAAAAAACAAAAAACAACAAAACATTACAAGAAAATGAATGGCTCTGGCCAATCCTAATAAGCATTGGTGTCTTCATGCTTTCTTGATTATTAGTATTGATTATTAGCATGTTCTATGACTTAATTTCTTTATGATTTAATTTGGAAGAAATGTAAGTTTTCATTGTAAAATTGTTTAACACTTTTATGATGTTTTCCTCTTACAGCTACAAAATCAGGAATCATATTTTGTGTCTATATGGTATTAATACATAGATACAGAATTTGAGAGTCACTAATACACCAGATTTTATGAAGTCTACTCCAAATAGCTTTGGTTAAAGGGAATACATTGTGCTGCCTGACATGTAAGCATGAGGACATGAGTACAGTTTCCCAGAACTAATGTAAGGCCTGGTACATACTTGTAAAATGCCCATGTTTCTAACACCTTTGGAAAACAGAATTTCGGGATCTTTGCAGCCAGCTGGTCTGCATGTACAGTGATAACAAAAAAAGGCCCCATCTCCAATAAGGTGAATAGTCTTTTGATGACTACTTTAATGCGGACCATATCACACGTGTGCCTGCACAGAAGTCCATGAACGTATGTATACACATAATAATATAGACACACAGACACATACACAGACATACACAAAGGCATACAGATAGACACACATACATGGATATATAAAGACTGACATAATCAGCAGAAACCCTTCAGTATTCTTCCGTACTTCCTTGAATTTTCAGTATGCATCATGCTTAGGCAAGAGTGTGACAGTAACTATTTTTCCCTTTTTTGTGTCATTCATTACTTAGTTTACCATTTTTTTGGTGTTCTACTTTTTTTCATATTTTTTTCTCTCAGTGGGAAGCTGGCTTTGAATTCATAGAGATATGGCTGCTCTGCCTCAAAAGGGTTGGCCTTAAAGGCGTGTTCCACCATGCCTGCTCTTTCCATTCTAATTTTAATATTTGACGTTAGTCCTTTGATATTTTCTACATAGATTAATTTCACGAAGGTAAAATTTGAGAGAGGAACTCATAACAAGAGTCCATGTTATGTTTTTCTGAGTCCTTCTGAAATTTTTACAAAACAAAACAACAACAAAAAAAACCATGCTAGACACACTGTGCCAGTCAACATGAGTGTTTTTAAGAAAAAAAAAATGCATTAAAGGGAAAAAGAAAAGAAAAAGTACCTATTTAAAAAGACTGTGAAAAGCAAATAGTGGAAACATATATATGTGTGTGTGTATATGTGTATGTATATACATATATATGTTGAATATAGACTGTATATGATCATATATATGTATATACATAAATATATTCAGTGTAGATTATATATAGTCATATATATGTATATACATACATACATGCGAAAACTTAATTGAGAAAGGGAACAAAGTACAGAGATACGAACTAGGCGTTATTTAAGTGTCACGAATAGGCAGTGGATATGATAAACATTATTTAATATTGTTTTTGAAACTATCACTGCAACTGATGTTTAGGGGCTTGACTATGAATATAAAAGAAAGCAGAGTATCCAGTTGTGTGGATAATTGTACGTCCACGTGGAACATCTGTATGGCAGATGACAGTATGTTAGAACATGGTTAATTAAGAAATAATCAGTAATCAGCTTAGAGACAAAATCTAGTAAAAACAAGAAAAACAAAGTTTCTAAATGTTTCAGTTTTTAGTAATGTAACACTGTGAGAGCAAAGGAATATTGATCAGCAGAGGTGATTCATCATAATATATCTTAGGGGCATCTACTTCGACTATTACGTCTTAGTGCTTCTAGATGTTGATAGTACTTAGTGCTTCTAGATGTACCACTCAACATGTTTGTCTACTTCTGCAAAATTTTCAGACATTTTTATTAGTTTATTATTTCCTGTTTCTATGTTAATATTTGCCAAAATTAAATAAAACCACTTATGCCATTTTATGTATGCTTAGCCCTTAGACTAGTATTTAGGGTAAAATAGTGTATTTAAATTTCAGAGCACAGTTTCAGACTGTTCAGATGAAGTTATAATATTTACTTAAAATACAGACCTATTCCACATGCTTAGTCATTCATATAATACAATCAGAATTTCTAAAATTAGTGACATTGTAACTCGAATGTCACAAAAGTGGTCAGTTCTGAGAAGCAATTTTAACTTTATGCCAAATTTTAACAACATTTTAATGTGCACATTATGAAAATGTGAACAAAGTACGCTGGAGGCACATTCCTCTAATCCCAGCACTAAGGAGGCAGAGGCAGAGTTCAAGGCCACACTGGTCTACAGAACGAGTTCCAGGACAGTCAACACTTAACAGAGAAGCTCTGTTTAAATAAAAATATCAAACCAAAGCAATAGCAAGAACAACAACAAAAAAAAAAAAAAGAAGAAGAAAGAAAGAAAAATGAAAAAGGGAAAAGAAAAGAAAAAGAAAGAAAAATATGTAAATAACAAAATGTTATATCAATTACAAATGTTATATACATCAATTACAAAAACAATAAGTTTATGGTAAATATACTGAGTTGAGTAACAAATATCATGTAAATTATAAAGAAAGAGAAAGCAAATAAGTGCAATACAGCTTCCAGGTCCTGGCTTGTACAAATTAATAAGTAAGGCAGAGGTGATCTCTGTTATCTTAGTTTGTATGATCCTATATGGAGAAATATACTTTTACTGTATAAACAGTTGTTATTATTAATGCTGAGTGCAATGGGGAAAGTTGGATTGCATGCATTTAACAAAGCAATGAAGAGATCCTACTTACATTAAATAAGTGTATAAAGGTCAGATTCTTTTGGTAAAATTTATTGATACCATATGACATTAAAAATTTGAAATTTAAGGATCCCTGAAAACAAGAAACCTATTACTCTTCTAAAATTAAGGTAAGAAAGAAAAGACATTTGATTTTGGAGCAATTGATTCAGAACAGGTATAATGGAAGGATTTGGTTGAATAGGGGTCCTGGAAAATAGATTCACAGAAGTACAAAGGGACAAAGAGAACAGATTTAAATGATAATAACTGTGATGAAACAAGATCATCATGCAAATAGGGAAGAGATAAGTGAATTGCTGAGAATTCAGGAGGAGCTATTTCATTGTTTCTCTGGTCTTAAGCCTTTACAGGAAGATACAGCAGAGCAAAGCCTGTTTTCTCTGAAAGAGGCTGTTGTCAGAGTGTAGTCATTTTCTTCTTTTGTGTTTACATCAATAGAGTTCATTGAAGTATTTGTGTGGGTGAACAGGAGCACTTCATTATATTCAGAAACTTAGATTTCCTAACCACAGAATCCACAGAAATAAACATTGAAAGCAATTAGTTGTAATATGAGTGTGCTACAGAAAAACCAGAAACAATTCTAAAACCCAAAAATCAATACAATTTTTTCTTGGATACCAATGATAAGCTATGAAATACAATGAAAAAACACTTCCATTCATAATAAAAAACCTTCTGTTAGTATATATAAAATAAATAAAACAATTAAATAGGCATAAATGCATTATTAGTAATAAAGATATTTATGCAAAGGTGATTACTGAGTGGGCATCTTAATATTTTAATTAATATAACAAAGATTGACAATTTTAACTTAACATCAATAAACAAATGCCAGTTTAATGAAACTTACAGGTTAAAAAGCTAATGCAAATATTAAAATAATAATTCTTTATTGATTAAGATATTTATTTACTTGACATTTCTATCGAAATTTCCCTCCCTCCTTTCTTCTCAGTCTCTCACTCTCATCTCACCTATTGTTATAATATATAAATTACATGCCACCCCTCACTTCTGATACAAAGAAATGTATTCGGGAGGAAAGGAAAAGAGGAAGATAGGGGTATAGGTGAAGGGCAGACAGACAGATGGACAAAAGGAGACAGAAGCACGGGGGTAGAGAGAGACAGAGAGGCAGGCAGAAAGTGAGAGAGAGAAAGCTAAAGAGAGAGAGACAAACACAGAGGGTCAGGCCATTTTACAGCATCATGATTGTAGGTGGCAGCTGACACCATCACAGGTTGCTAGGCAACCCGAAAGACAGCAGATGAACTGGACCTAAGCCCCTACAAAGAAGTAGCAGGTGGGTGGTTTAGGCCTCTAGTTAGGGTGGGTCCTCTACTCAGGGAAGTGGGGACTGAATTGGATGTGGATTCCCTTGTCAGTTTTTTGGTTTTTTTGTTTTTGTTTTTAATCACCTTCCATTGTTGGGAATGGCTTGCCAGGCCTCAGGGGAAGAGTACGTGCTCATTCCTGATGCAACTTGATGCGCTGGGCTGGGAAAGGGAGCTTCCTTCCTTAGGAAAAGGGGAGGGGAGAGGGGAAGAGAGGAAGGATAGGACCAAGAGAGGAGTAAGGATGGGACTACAAGGATGTAAGATGAATTTAAAAATTTATAAAAGTAAAAATATGGTCATATGATAAAAGAAGAAAGAAAGAAAGAAAGAAAGAAAGAAAGAAAGAAAGAAAGAAAGAAAGAAAGAAAGAAAGAAAGAAAGAAAGAAAGAAAGAAAGACAACAGCTGGGCTCAACAAACACCTACCCTCTCTTGCCAATCCTCCTCCTCCCCTGCTCCTCAGAATAGTGGAGGCCTCCTAGCATATCCAAGTTGCACTAAGACTAGACACATCTCCTTCTATTGAGGTCAGACAAGGCAGCTCAGTTAGAGGAAAGGCAGGCAATGCAGTCAGAGACATCCCCTGCTCCCACTTTAGGATTCCCACATGAAGACCCAGTTGTACAAATGTTACATATATGCAGAGGGCTTAGGTCCATCCCATTCATGCTCTCTCCATGGCAATTCAGTCTCTATGAGCTTCTATTAGCCCAGGTTAGTTGATTCTGTAGATTCTGTGTGGTGTTCTTGACATCTCTGGCTCCTTCAATTCTTCCTCTCCCTTTTCCACAGGATTTCCCAAGCTGCACTTAATGCTTGTCTGTGGGTCTTTGTATCAGTTTCCATCAGTTGCAGGGTGAAACCTTTCTGATGACATTTATGCTAGGCTCTTGTCTCGAAGTATAGCAGAATATCATCAATAGTGTCAGGGGTGGACTCCCACTCAAGGCATGGGTCTCAAGCTGGGCCAGTTATTGGTTGTCCCTTCCCTCAAATTTTGCTCCGTCTTTAATCCTTACACACCTTGTAGGCATAAGAAAATGTGGGTCTAAGGTTTTGTGGCTGGGTTATTGTCCCAATCCCTCCATTGAAAGTCTTGCCTGATTACAGGAGATGGCTGGATAAAACTAGAAAGGATCATTCTGAGAGAGGTAACCCAGATCCAGAAAGACAAACATGCTACATACTTACTTATAGGTATATATTAATTATAAAGTACAGGATAACAATGCTACAAACCACAGATGGAAAGAAGCTAAGTAACAAGGAGAACCATAGTGGGATGATTGAATCTTATTGAGAAAAGGAAATAGATTTGACATCAGGGATGGATGGAAGGAGAGGACTGTGTGGGAGAAGGGGTGGGTATGGGAACAGAAGGGATGAAGGAGAGGGCAGGACAGGAGAGAGTACTGAAAGAGACAAATAGATTGAGTGGGCATCTCTGGGATGAGCTAAAAAACCTAGGGCAATTGAAACTCCCAGGAATCTATGAGAATAACCCTAGCAAAGACTTCTAGCAATAGGGAATACAGAGCCTGAACTAGCCATCTCCAGTTAATTTTTTTTAATATTTATTTGTTTATGGAACATGGGAGTTTTATTGTAAAAGTATAGAAGTCAGAAAACTACTTATAGGAGTCAGTTATTTTCCTTTCACAGTGTGGATTCCTCTTCAAACACAGGTTCAGGCTTGGTATTGTCTACTCATTGCACCATCTCACTAGACTTAAATAATTTTAATAGGGGGGGATCCAAGATGGCTGCCACGAGAGGACAGTGTGTCTGAAGAGTAGGACAGCAGAAACAGTGCAGCGACCAGGCCGAACTCTGGGACCTAAAACACCAGCATTTGTGATTGCCAGATGAGCGGAACTCCTACGGCGAGGAAATCAAGTGGGAAAATCCTAGGGACACCCAGTTATTCCCCAGAAAAAACTCCGGGTGACCGGCGGTGCACAGCCCTGATCTGAACGAGCAGCCGAGCACAGCTCTGATTTGAACGAGCACCCGTGCTGGGTGCCAACAGCCCCCATACCAGACTGGGTCACACAGTCTCCGGGCCAGACTGAGGAGGACCTGGGTAACGTTTTGACTGACCTACATACTGTGAGCACACACTGCTCGTCTCTGCCAGCAAACACCTCAGTCCGTGTGTGTGTGTGTGTGTGTGTGTGTGTGTGTGTGTGTGTGTGTGTACACGGGCCAGACTGAGAGGGCCTAGGGGACCATTTTGACCAGCCTGCACACTGCGGGCGCATACTGCTCCGGTCTGCCAGTAACCACCTCAGTCCGTGTGTGAGTCCACAGGCCAGTCTGAGAAGGTCGCAGGCACCATTGCAGGCCGGCCTGCATACAACGGATGCACACTGCTAGGCAATGCCTGCATCCACTCCAGACCAAGTGTGTGTACCCAAATATCATCTCAGACCGTGGTGCACAGTCCCTGGCCCAGAAGGGGGTGCCAAGTCTCCAGTCCAGGGGAGAGCCCTTAGTAGCAAGCCCAGGGCAGAGTGCAGAGCCCCCAGCTGACATCTCAAACTGGGACACTCAGCCTCTGGCACAGAGTGAGGAGCCAAACCTCCAGACCAGACAGGTGACCAGCCTGCGGTGCTCACAGCTTCTAGCACAGAGCACGAAGCTAGGCACACAGAGCCCACAACAGAGGTCAACTGAGACACAACACACACTGTCAAACCACTGCAGCTCCCTGATCTTCTTGAAGAATTCTCCTGACACAAGAGATTGACAGTTCCAGACTGAAGTTCAGCCTTAAAGCACAAACAGCTCCTTGATTATATATAAACAAATGCCCAGAAATCGGCGAAAGAACTCACCCAACAAAAATCAGGACACCATGCCACAACCAGAAACACCCAAAAGCAGTGGAGTTTTTAATTCAGCGGAGACACATGAAAATTATGTTAAAGCTATGATTGCGCAGATATTAGAGGAACAAAAAGAGAGACAAAAAGAGGAAATGAACAAGGCCCTCAAAGAAATTGAGAAGAATTTAACTGCCCACATAGAGGAACAATTAAAGATATACAGAGAGGAAACAACCAAAATAGGAGACACAGTCAATCAGATGAAATAATTTTAATAGTGAAATACATAAGAACTTTCTCAGACACATAAAAATTGTCTTGCTGGAAGATCTGCTTTGTATTAAATATTACACATATATAATATAAATTCTTCATATATTTCTTTAGAAAGAGTAAATATAACGTAGATCACAAATGTGATGTGTCATAAAGAACGGAAGAACCATTAAAGAACAGATAAATAACAAAGTAGTTTCCTCAGTATTTGTTCATTCAAGTCCACAGATAAGAATATATGTGCCACTATTACGCTGAACAAGAAGAAGGAGTAGGAAGTACGTTGTTATATAAATATATCTTACTAGAAATAACAATAAAGTAGTGGAAGAATGAAATACCTATTGGCACTATAGATTATTACTAGGAAATAACAAAAAAAATGATCTAACCATTTGTAAATATTTGGAGCAATCTCATCAATATATTTAAGTGAAAAACAAATGCTAATATGAATTAGAAACACATTTGTGTGTTTCTGATGTTTGCAAGACATGGTGGGTAAAGCTAATCGGTGAAATCATTATTGGTCATCAGTGACACAGGAAGATTTGATCACCAACAATTAAATTCACGGCATTTGCAAGTATGATTCTGTGAAAGTGTCATGATAGACAAGAGGCATTAAGCATTTACTGAAATGTCTAGGACTATAACACTCCATACATTGATATGAGTTAAGAAAGATGCAGTAATATTTGTTCTGCAATTTTAACAAATATGCTGCATTATGAAAATGATAACAAAACAACTTTATGTACATATGTACAATATTTTCTTTAAACTCAAAACCAAAATTCATAAGCAATAGATTAATAAACATGAGGATATTTTCCCTCTTTCTTCTAGAGCTGAGGAAAAGGGTTCTCCTCAGAGCAGTTCAGGAACTTGTCTTCTGGAAGTTTCCACTAGTCTGCTACTGTAATGAGCTACATAATCATGTTCTCATGATTCTGGGTTGTAGTTTTCCAGCCAAATGACATCTCATATGGAAGCGATGATGGCGTACACTAAGAATCACTACATCTTTCAAGTAATTTCTAAAACAGTCTAGTAGAGAAACAAATTTTTCTAAAAGTGAAAAAATATTAATGTACTATGTACAAATTAGACCAGGCATGATAATATTTTAATAGTTTTATACTTTAAGTAGAATCAAACTTATTCTACTAAAGAAAGAGAATTGCTTCTCTGTGCTACAAATGTATGATCAAATATTAGGGAAATAGTATGGGCAAGTTAGGTAACATCCATTGCTGATTGAAGAAAGGAAAATAATAAAACTATAAGTATTTGCCACTGCAACCTTCAAACAGGTTTTAAATATTTATATAAATATGTGCACATACATATGCAGCCCACACTTCCATGTGGCTAGAAGAGGGTAAGAGTATTACCTGAAGTTGGTAATTTGTCTTATTTCTACATACCATTTATGTCAATATGTAACATTTTATATGATAATAAAAGTCAGTTTTCAAGTTTCTTTAGGCTGTGTATGAATGTATATATGTAGCTAAGAGAAAAATGCCACATCATACATGATAAATGTGCTCACAGGTGTTAGGCAATAGAGTATGTTTGTCCTTGTAAAGAAGATAGTGATTATCCGAGAAAATAATTGTATCGTGTTCTTTTCACAGAAGTATATCAAGTTCTTGATGCTTTAAAATAATTTTTAATGCCCAATCTAAGTATATGAAATTGTGCATCAGTATATTCCATTTGCATTTCAGCAGCCAAGAAAATGCTTTTTTCAATCAGCGAGATAGTCTTATTTTACTGATTTTTATGTTGATGACTTTATTTATTACTTTTTTTTCTAAATGAAAAAAATGTATTACTGTGTCATGAGTGGTTCTCAGGTTGTTCTCTTTTTGTCTTTCCATTATTTTCACTATATTTTGACAAAAGTTGTTCCTGTTAATACATATTTTTAGAAAATGTTATCTCAAGTTCTACAGACAAAATATCTCTCAAAGTGAAAGACAGATAGATAAAGCAGACATTCTTACAATGTCTTGTTGTGTATACAACACTCATTTGTCATTCTCTGGGGCCTAAGATAAAATATATATTTTTTAGCTTTGGAAGTTAGAGATAGTACACTAGAAATTTAACTATACTGATCCAAATATTTCATTTTTGACATTTTATTTTAAAAAGTTCAAGAGGTTATTGTGGTTAATTTAAAATTAGGATCTAATGACATTTATTATTAACCCTACATTTATTACAGTGGTATTATCTAACCCGCTATCATACTCAATAAAGACATAGATACCTGATAGATTTTACAATAGCCTTATTTCTCCTAGGGAAGTTCAGATATTAACCCTCTAAACTACATTTATCTTCTATGCCTCAGTCCAGGCCAATTGTTCTAATAATATCTATCTGGGCTACCTCCCATCCATAATTTTATAAATACTTGCTTATTCTCTCATCTGGGTCACTTTTCTCAATCCATGCTGATAGACCATGAGCTCCTCTCCATGCTAACCCAAGATGGCTTCATCCTGACTCCCTGCTCTTCTGGTACCTGTTTCTCTCTCGTGATCCTTCTGTCCACCACCCCAAAGCCCAAAGACATTAGCCATGCCTACTGTCTTCTGCTCTGTCCAGTTATAGACCTTCTAATCAGTTAATAATTTAACCAGCCAATAATTTCTTAGGCATAGTTAAAAATGTCATTTTGTGGTACATAAGTGTCTGCTCATTTGGGCAGCAACCAGGTCTTGGGGGACAATAATTAGCATCAGATTACATAGTACTAGAACAACCTTCAACAAAAGGTCTTCTGTGTTGGTGTCTAGAAATACAGAAATATAAAACATTTGACTCTATAATTCATACCTTTCTCACACAAAAAGCAAAAATCGTATAAATTTTACATAAAGATATGAAAAACTAGTTCCTTGCTTGTCATGATAGATACCTGTAGTTCTGACATTCTAGTGACTGTGCCCACGCAATGAAATCTCGAAGCCAGCCTAGGTGCCAAGCCGTAAACTGTGACAGCTATAATAATGACCATTCTGCTAAGACATGGAGACTGATATTGAAATGATTAAGGTAAACCATCCTGTGTCAACTTTATTTTGTGCCTGCCTGGTCACTTCTCAGGCTTTTACCACCCAGCAGCGGCATTTGCTTTGACAATGTTTATGAGGCTGTCCATAACCTTGACCGTGGTCTAAATGTATGATATAGAAAATGGTGCTGAGCTTTACTAGGCTGCCGCAAATCCATCACTAATGTAGCCCCCTCCCACATTTGGGCCGTGACATGATTGTGAATATACCTTTAAAAACACTGTACCCCTTCTAGAGCTTCAAAGCCAAACCACTTTTCAGAGGCACCATCTTATTCTTTGTCTGTCCATTTTAAAAATTAATTAATTTTAAAAACCATAAAAACGTTAATTGTCGGCATGGTTGTCAATATATAGTTCTTGCAGACCATTTGAATGTAATAATGTTTTGGGTGCAACCAACAGCTTTCTAATTGGACTGAAAGCCTACTCCGCAAGAAAATCCAGGAAGGTGTGTTACCGCAAAACTTGCCAAGAATCTATGGAAGGGTATTGTGTTGCAATTTTCCTGTTTCCTGGAAGAAAACTCTACTCATCCCTCATAGGGAACCTGTGACAGGCCAAAAAATGGGATGCCATGAAAGTCTAACTTAATTAACTAGTGAGTTTTATTTGGTTTATTTATAGTAACATAAGTAGAAAGTCTTACTGAAAGGCGCATAAATGACTTTGCGAGATACATCACAAAAGCCCACAAGAGTGACCTGTCATGAAAGCTGGAACCCTGGAGCCACTGCACAGCTTGCTGGGAGAACAACAGTGTGTAGACACTCCTCTCCAGCCCCCCTCCCCCCAAGGATGTTTATTTGGATCTAGCTTTTTCCAGGGAGCTCAATTTATCTTACAGTGGCTCACAACATCCTTTTCATTTCTTTGTGCTTGGGAAGGGAGGGAATTTGTAATTTTGCTCACTTTCAGGGTTTTCCTGAAGCAAGTTTGAGTTGTTACTTCCTGTTCTTAGTGAAAGGGTTTACTTCCTCTCAAACATAGAGTTATTTGTATTTTAATTCCTGGCCTTAAGTCTGTTGTTTAACCTACTGTATAATATCTGTGTCCCAATGACCTTTCCTTCCAGATGGAAGGCTTTAATCTCAGTGGAATTTGCTTCATAACAATGGTGATGTCACAGACTTTACTAAAGTTAAGTGACCTTTTAAATACTTTTACCTGTAGACTAAAGGGACTCTTAATCTTCATCAGAGAACTTTCTTTTGGCAATTGATAAAGATAACAGGCAGACTTACAACTAGTCAAAATACAAGAATAAGTGACTGTGGGGTGCCGAATCATAAATGGAATATCTATATCAAAACCCCCATCCACAAGGCTCAAGGACACTAGTGAAAGAAGGGACAGAAAAACTAAGATGCAGAAGTCACAGAGTACATGATAAAACAATGTTTTCTGGACTTAACGCATCTGTGACACTCATGAAATCACAGCAGCGGTGGTTTCCTGCACAGTACCTGTGCTGATCGAAGCAGACAATATGCCAGCATGGAGAGGAAAGGGGCTTATAAAGCCTTCTAGGTGAGAAGCTTTCAGAGTGGGTAGTTGTTATAAGAAAGGAAGTCAGATTTCTTGGACAATGTTGATTCTAGTAGCCTGACCACACTCCAGAATTTGATCTTACATCCATTTTTACACAGGCAGCACTAACTGGATTCTGTGGATTATATACGAATAGAAAAAAAAGCACATTGTTATATTGTGTTTGTTATTCATGATTATTTTAGTTCTTTGTGGGCTTTTATAAGGATTTTTATTGTTGTTTAAATTTCTTTGAAGGGTTGTGATGGACTTTTGAGGAGGTTACACCGGATCTGTAAGTTTCTGTTGGTAAGACAGCTGTTTTAATAATATCAAAACTATAAATATATGAGCATTAGAGGTTTCCTTCTTCTGATGGCTTTCATTTCTTTACTGTTTTAATGTTTACATTGTATAGGTCTCTCAACATGTTGGTTAGAATAATGTCAAGATTCTTTGGACTGCATCATGAATGTAGCTGTTTTCCTGAATTGTACTCACTGTGCTTTTCATTGGAATACAGGAAAGGTACTGATGTTTGTGTGTTAATTTTGTATACTGCCAATTTGCTGAAATTATTTACCAGCTTTAGTAAATTTCTACTGCTATTTTAAGTTATTTTCTGTACAAGTTCATATCATCTCTATGAAAGGATACTTTGACTTCCTCCTTCCCTAATTCTAGTACTTTTAATTTCCTTATCATATCTTACTCATCTTATTTCAGTCAGATAAAAACAAACAAACAAAACAAAACAAAACAGAACAAAACAAATGTAAAAGATGTGGGAAAAGGTGATCCCCCATGGACAGAATAGGGTCACCAGGAAAGCAGTGGATATACTAACATGCTGAGCAATTTATTACATATTAATTTTTAAAGCATATATATATATCAGATATATTTATTTTTCTGAATATTAAAAGCAAAAGGAAATCAAACAAGTTACTGATCCTAATGAAAACTGCTTGTTTATTTTGTGTGCCTTTTTGTTTTTCAATTGTGTAATCTGAGTCTTGGGCCAGCTTTCTCTGTGATTTGTTGCCTTCAAGTCTCACTGCAAACCACAAAGCTTCCACTTCTCAATGACAGACAATAACAGAGTCACTGTTCATGGGCTAATAAGGACAAGATCTCAAAAGCAGGGCAGTAACTTGGAAGCAGGCGCTTATACAGAAGCCGGAGAAAGGCTGCTTACTGGCTTGTTCCTTATGGCTTGGTTATCCTGACTTCTTTCTTTCTTTATTTATTTTTATATCAACCACAGGTTAGGTACGTTGCATCCCAGGCGTAGCCCCCTCCCTCATTCCCTCCCACCCTTCCCATCCCTCCCTCATCTCTTCCCCACCCCCTCCTGACTTCTTACAGGATCCAAGACGACTAGCCCAGTGGTGTCCTCACCCACATGCACTGGAGCTTTCTACCTTAGTAACAAATAATGAAAATGCCCTGAGGCTTGGCTGCACCCTGATCTTAAGAAGACCTTTTCTTAACTCAAGCTCCCTTCTTTCAAATGATTCATTTATGTGTCCACTTCACATAAAACTAGCCAGAACACTTATATAAGGTTTACTTCATAGATATTTAATTTTTGTATTTACATCTGTAAAAATAGCTATATGGGAAAGAACAGTTTCAAAATATGTTATACAAAATATCCTGTATTCAACCTTTGACTTACAGTGCTAATTTACAGCCACTAATGATACAACTAAAATAAATCTGACAAAGGTTTAAAATACTTACAAATCAATGTGGTTTTCATTGCTACACATAGATAAAATAAAAATAATTATCATTTAAGTGATAGCACACATTTATCATTGTCAATCTATAGGAATGGTTTTGTTTGAATGTTTAAAATACTTTCTGCATCGATTATTTGTTTCAGTAGGTATATTCCATAAATATAATAATCCCCAAGTTGTCAGAGTAATGTCTACTGAAACAGACAAAATTGAACAAATATTGCTTCCTAAAGTGACTTTCAGTTATTGAGTTCTGTATTAGAGAAAAAATATACAGAGGATTAACGAATCAACAAAAGCTCTGATGGGTTCAAGCATTTCACTCTTCTTAACAGCCAACCCCTGGAGAACCTGATTTGATCAATGCATAATCATTTCCATTCAGATGAGTCTGCCCAAATTACTAGAATGTTCATTTTGTGCTCCAGTAATTTTGGTAGATTTAATAACACAAGTAGAACAACTATGAATAACTATGTAGCACCCAATTAAATTTATGGTGAAAGATTTTCATAGAGTCAATCTCATTGACTGCATAGTACCAGATACTTTATAAGTTCTGTCACAGAGTCTGGAAGAATTTGTTACAAGAAATATTTGCAGCAAATACCATGAATTATTTGAATACATATTTATACATGAGATCCTACAAATCACTCTCATGTTAACCTAAGTTGTGGATTTTATTATTATGTGATACATTACATTAGAGTTTGAGCTATATTTATATTTGAAGATGAAATCACAGTGGTATAAAGAATATATAAACCCATATTATTAGAGAATATATATAAATAATAATATTGTAAATAATAACCTTGTAAACTACAAAAGAGTTCAGACTCTGGCACAAAATATAAATTGGCATTCTTATGGTTTATAAGAAAGTTAAGAGACATTAATTGTAGACTATTCAATGGTTAAAGAGGCATACAAGACAATATGGCTCTATTTAAGATAAACCTTGCTCCCAAGATATTAAAATATCACTTATTAAATGATTAGAGTATATTAGTGATTGATTTCAATCACTTGCATATTGAGTTTTACAAAGATTTTAAGTGACTCTTAGAGTTAGGGTTGTTTTTATTTTTCATTTTAAGATAATTAATCTCCAAGTGTCATAGCAAATTAATATGTGTATAGCTTAATTTTACATATGTTGAAGTGTTTTGGGCAATATGGTAACAGAACTGCTATTTTGTTTCTTTCAAAGTTATGTTAAAATGGTTTGTGTTGTGCTGTAAGTCTGTAATTCATAAATTTGAGAATTTGCTGTAGAATTGCTACAAATCTGAGAATGTGGTTAATATTGTAAGTTATAAGCAAAAGAAGACTACATAACAAAACACTGTGGCTTTTAGTTTTGAAAATATAAGCATGAAAATTAATAAAATCCAATTTTGCCTAAGAAAATATTATTTTTAAAAGTAAAATACAAGTTTGCTTAATGTTATAGAGTAATAGGTAACATAATTCTGTTAATATAATTATGTTGCATCTACATGTTTTGTTTGTAAATAACAAGTTTATTTTATGCTTAAATTTAAAATGGTTCTATTTATTAGAGTGTGTACTTACAAGGCAATTAATTACAGTGGCTGAAATTGACATTGAGAAACCATTCTGTTGATATTTTATCAAAAATCAAGACAGTTCACAATCTGTAATTCAGCATTTTGACTTTGATCTGGTTAGGAAAGAAAGCAAAAGAAAATAGCTTTGTCTATGTTTTACAGCTTAGAAATCAATATTAATAAATCAATGTCAATAATACTATACTGCAAACTCTATCATATTAGTAAGATGTGTGACCGATACATGAGGGATGTATTTCATCCTTTGTAATAGGAAATGTAAAATTGAGTTTTTCGAGACAATTTTTATTACAGGGCACTGTTTCCAGTCAATCACACTACTTTTCTTTTTCTTTTTACTTTATTGGGGGGGGGGGGAGAGGTGTGTGTGTGTGTGATTTGTTGTTTCTATAGACATCATTTAGGATAACACTTTTATATGTAGACTTAGCCTGAAGGTTGACTTTTTCCCACAGTTATAAACATTTCCAGTTGTTTCTGAGTTATTACAAAGTTAAAAAAAAGTATCTTTTCTATTTATGAACTTCCCAAGATGACAACTCCCACATCTATCTTTCACTTGAAAGGAAATGCCAATCTGTGTAAAGCATGGAACAGAACATATCGGAGCCATGAATTCTGCAGTTTAGGGATAAGAGCCTTCTGAGATCTTGCTTAGTATATAGAAGAATTTCTGATCTCAACATTAGGTGAGTGACAGATATGCCCATTGTCTCATTAAAAGGTGGACAGTAAAAATGACAATGACATGAACAAATGCTTTGCATTAGAATTACTATGACAAGAATATTTTGCTTTTGAAGATTAATAAATTTATTTTGCATCCTAATTGCCCTTTCCCTCCTCTCCTTCCAGTTCCTCCCTCACACCTCACCTCCCTGCCACCCTGCTGTCCTCCCTTTCTCCTCAGAAAAGGCTCAGAAAAAGTGAGGCCTCCCTGGAGATCAATATCATGGAAGTTTTGGTTTCTATAAAAATTCAGTTATACAGGAGCATACCAAAGAGGGCCTCTGAAAGAATCAATATAGCAATGTATCAAAGCAGATATTAAGACTTACAACCGGCTGAGAATAATAATGAAAATACGGGAAGTTAGTAAGACTTCGGAAGCACAAGAGCTCCACAAAGACCAAATTGATCAGGGCACAGGGGTCTTTTACGAGAAAGTTTCTCCAACCAAGGACCATGTATGGATATGGCCTAGAACCCCCGCTCAGATGTGGCCCATGGTAGCTCGGTGACCAACTGAAGACCCTAGTAAGGGAAACAGGGACTGTTTCAGTCATGAACTGGATGGCTGGCTCTTTGACCCTCCCCCATACAGGCCAGGGAGTAACAGCCTGGCTAGATCCCAGGGGAGGACATTGCAGCCAGTCCTGAGGAGACAAGATGAACTGGGGTCAGATGGAAGGGGAGGAGGTCCTCCCCCATTGGTGGACTTGGAGGGGGTGGGAAGGAGATGAGGGAGGATGGGGAGAGTGGGAGGAAATAAGGGAGGGGGCTATGCCTGGCATGCAAAGTACCTAACCTGTGGTTAATATAAAAATAAATAAATTACATTAAAAAATTCAGTTACGTTATGTAAATATGTTTTTGTTTTAATCCCAAGTGTGGGATTTTAGTTTTGGCTTTAGTTTGTCCACAGATGACAATTGCCTCCTACAGGGTGTGGTCTTTGCCAGCTGGCAATGCCTCTTGCAGCTGTGAGAGTGTACTAGGACTTGATGGGTATAAATAACAGAGCCTAGAGAGAGAAAGTGTGGCATATGGAGAGTGGCAGTTTGGAAAGACTAGAGAGGGTATAGTGGCTGGAGACAGACAGATATGTTTCAATGCAGCGGCTTAGAGCAGACCTGGTTGGTGTATTTGCTGTTGACCAAGAATTGGTATAGCCTCCCCCAAAGAACCCATTGACCCTAAATAGCCAGGAGAATTAAAGGAGTCTGTGTCTCCTCTCCCTTTTAATTCTCTCTCTCCTATTTATGGTTGGGGGGTTGGAAAGCGCAAGCTTTAAGGAACACCAAATTAAAAAGAGTTTTAAAAAAGGGCACAACATATCAACCTGCCTTGGTTTATCAAGTTGTAGTAGGACTCTTAAGTGTACCCTCTCCTGTTATGGATAGGCAAAACAGCTGGGTCAGAAGAAAGGGATCCCAAGGCAATCAACAGAGCCAGATACCACCATTGCTCTTGTTAGGAGTGCCACATGAAGATTTTGTTAGGACCATATAAAATGATACACACAGCTTATTTTATATGAAATGGGTTTATTAGATGGAGATGAAGAGAAAGAAGGAGAGGAGACATGACAGAGGGAAGGAAGGGGAACAAGAGAGGAGAGGGCAAGAGCTGAGAGGGAGATTAAGTGGCAGGGTGGTCCTTTTAAAGAGCAATGCAACCACACCTGCCAGGAGTCGCTACCTGGCCAGGGACACATAAAGCATCATAGGTTGCTAGGCAACTCAGAAGCAAGCTGTCTAAATACTGACAGACTTGGCTACAAAACTGCTACGTTTGTGCAGAGGGACTAAGTCCATTCCAAGTATACTCTCTCTTTGTTCCCAGTCTCTGTGAGTCTCTTTAGGTCCAAGTTAGTTGGTTCTATATGTTTTCTTGTGGTGTCCTTGACTGCTCTGGCTCCTTCAATCCTTCATCTCCCCTCTTCCATAGAGTTCCCAAAGCTCCATATAATGTTTGGTTGTGGGTCTCTGCATATGTTTCTGTTATTTGCTGGATAAAGCTTCTCAGCTGACAGTTATGCTAGGCACCTGTTTGGAAGTATAGCAAAATATCATTAGTAGTGTCAGGATGTACTCTTTCTCATGGCATAAGTTTCAAGGTGGCCAGTCATTGGTTTGTTATTCGCCTAGAAAAAGAAACATGTTATGTACTCATTTATAAATGGATGTTAGCCATAGACTACAGGATAACTATGCTATAATCCACAGTCCTAAAGAAGCTAAGCAGGAAGGAGGGCCCAAGGAGGGATGCTTGAATCTTTCTGAGAAAGGGAAATAGAAAAGACATTGTGTGTGGAGGGGTGGTGGACACGAGGAGGAAATTGGTTGGGGAAGGGAGTGGGGAAAGTAGACAGTGGGGAGAGGAGCAGGAGGGATCAAATGGTGGAGTTAGGACAGAGGGAGAGATTACTGGGAGAGACAAATGGAGTGAGAGGCATCTCCATGATGAGCCAGACACCCAGGAAAATGAAAACTCCCTAGAATATAAGAAGGTGTCCCTAGATAAGACTCCTAGGAATGGGGGACATAGAGTCTGAGACAGCCACTTCCTGTAACTAGAACAGACTTCCAATAGAGGGTCTGGGATACCATTCAAACCACTAAACTTTAGACTCATGCTTTCTCCTGCCAATGAGACCTATAGGGGTAAAGACGGAGAAGAAATTATTTTCTATTTCAATGAGACAGTAATGTGGACAATATATCTGTGGGTTTGATAGGATATTTGGGGTCTTATTTCTAATCTTTCTGTCTCACTGAATGAATGATATATATATAGAAAAATAACAGCTGATTTTGAATAGGACTTCTGTTGAAAAATATATAAATATAGAAGTTGAGAATAGGTGAAGATTGTTATAGAGGAAAGTGATAAACTGAGAGCTGGAGAAAAAAAAGAATAAATAACAGATAAAGCCATTAAAAATGATTTCATCATCCACTACCTAGCATGCCAA
The DNA here is from genome assembly GCA_028658305.1 of Pachyuromys duprasi. Classification (NCBI taxonomy): domain Eukaryota; kingdom Metazoa; phylum Chordata; class Mammalia; order Rodentia; family Muridae; genus Pachyuromys; species Pachyuromys duprasi. Next base: position 36,712,988 of record CM053745.1, on the reverse strand, counting down.
CATTATAGTGTCAAGCTTTATTTGTTTATCATTTTTATTCCCTTGTGCCTAGATAATATCCTCAATAATTACTTACTGAGTAAATGAATGAAAAAGAAATGTTATGGGAGGTTCTTCATATCAACAAAAGGCACAACTGAGAAACAAATCTTTAGACAAGTTAGCTATTTTATTAGATTATAACCATCTAAATTAGAAAATCAATTGGGAAAATCCATTTTTAATATCCATTGCAAATAGTCTTAGGGCTTAAATTCTTTTTGAATATCTACTCTACTGATCTAGTTGTTTGTATAATAGTCAGTCAATGGTTGGTGTATAATATTTTACTGTAATCATTTGATGACTTGTCTTTAGACATATTTGAATGTATTTGAAGATCTTTGTCATATTTTCCTTGTTCAAAAATACATAGCAATTATAACCACATCTACAACTATAATATTCATTATTTGATTAGACTGCATTGAAGCATGGCAATGATAGAGGAAAACTCGATAATATAGTCAAAAAAGTCTAATTCTGATAAAGTCTAAAAATGAGAATGAAAAACCTTAGTCTAAAAAACAGGAAATATAACTTGCTGTTCACTTGAGTATGTGACTAATACAAGAGCTCAATTAATTTGATTAAACCATTCATTACATAACTTACGTAGTGATAAACTAAGGAGGAATAATGTTTAATGAAGCCAGGAAATGGATATATAACTAATTTAATTTTATTAGCAAAAATATGAGAAATTGCATTCATTGTGATGTTTGAAGAAATGTGATAATGTTTCAAGGAAAACAAAGATAAAGAGTAATGACATTACCTTTCTATATTCCAAAAATTCCTTAAAAGATAAGGAGCACTATGTGAGTCTAATGAAAAGAAGAACACACATTTCAGCAAAACAAAACAGGGCATTTAATGCCGTATAAGTTAAAATCTAGTTGTATCTCATTGAACAGAACTTTCAGTGGTATAGGAAGAGAGAAGGAAAGAAGAAGCAGTAGACAATTAGCACAGTATTGAAGAAGCTAGATGATATGAATGTCTCATAGCTGTCTAAATTTAATTTTTATTAAAACTGAAAATCTCTGAGTGGGTTCAAGCAGAGAGAGTATCATTTATTTTGTGATTTTAAAGAATTACTGTATTTAATAAGTAAGTACCCATTAAGAGATTGCAAGGAAATGCAAACCAAAGTTCAGGTAATCATACAGGTGAGTACTTTGAAAATTAGAAAAATGAAAACAGATTAGCCACATATATACCACAAACAGAACATGCTGCATCAATTTTATTATCTGCATGTAATGGAATGTTAAAGAGATATTAGAAACTTTGTTAAAAATATTGATGAGGAGATCCAAGATGGTGACCACCAGAGCAGAACTTATCTGAAGAGCACAAGATCCAAATCTCTAAAATTGGAACAAATCTAAGAGTAGAGAAGAAGGGGAAGCCCTGTGTTTTCCAGTTAGTCCTGTGAGCAAGTGAGTGTGTCTTCAAGTGAATACATGCAAAGTCCCAAATCCAGGGTCCCTCAACACTAGCAGCCAGACATTGGGTCGCTCTTGTATACATACCCAATGAGGGCAATATAGAAATTCTTGGGACAGCATTCTCAGCATGGAAGCCCCTGTTCTGTGGGTCTAACAGTGGAGTCCAGACAAACAATTCCTGGACCCCTGACAGATCTGAATACCAGGAAGACAGTATGACAGGCCTGTAGGCAACAGAGGTAGTCAGGGAACCTGTGCGTGTGCATTATGCCCTCTAACAGCACCAGTACCCACACCTCCTCCTGAGCTTAAACCCCACATAACAGGCATTTATATGCTCTAGCACCTTATCCTTCAAGGTACACTTCCACAGACATGTCCTCACTTGCCTGCCCACACTTGTGACCTGCGCTTGTAAACTTCTTCCCTTAGCTACAACTAAAACATCAATGTCCACTCTCAAACTGCTGCAACTCTCTCATCTTCCTGAAGAATACACCAGACACCAGAGAAAGACAGACCCAGTCTGAAATACAGACTCCAGGAACAAACAGCAAAGGTTACCGATGAGCAGATGGCTAGATGTCAGCATAAGAACACATCCAACAAAAATCAGGATATCATGGCTTCACCAGCAACTCAAAAATCAATGGATATTTTAATTCATCAGAAACAAGGAAAATGACTTTAAAGTTATGATTATCCTGTTATTAGAGGTGCATAACGAGGAAACAAAAAAATCTCTCAAAGAAATAGGCACACAAAGAGAGGCAAATAGAGAGGAAACAAACAAAGCTCTCAAAGAAATACAGGCAACTATAGCCAAACAAGTAAAGACACAAGTAGAGGAACAGTTATTAGCATTTAGAGAGGACATGAACATAAAAATAGAAGCCACCATGAAAAGATAAGAATCCACATTCAAACAGATGAAGGAAATACCGCAAGATTTGAAAACAGAATTAGAATCAATAAAGAAAACACAAACAGAGAAAATCCTAGAGATAGAGCACTTAGAGAAAAGATCAGGAACCACAAATAGATATCAGCATCAAGAGAATAGAAGAGGTGAAAGACAGAAACTCAGGTGCTGAAGATACACTTGCAGAAATTGATACATCTTTCAAATAAAAAGTAAAATCAGGAAAGCTCCAAAGACAAAACATCCAAGAAATCAAGGACACAATGAAAATATGAAATCTAAGAATAATAGGAATAGATGAAAAAGAAGATTCCAAGCTCCAAAGTCCAGAAAATATTTCAAGAAAATCATAGAAGAAAATTTTCCCAACTTAAAGAAGTGTCCATAATATACAAGAGGCCTACAGAACACCAAATAGACTGCACCAGAAAAGAAACTCTTCATGTCATATCATAGTGAAAACACTAAATCTACAGAAAAAAGAAAAAAATGTATTAAAAGCAGCAAGGCAAAAAGGCCAAATAACATAAAGGTAGACCTATCAGAATCACACCAGACTTCTCACCAGAAACTGTGAGAACAGAAAGGCCTGGGAAGATGTCATTGAGAATCTAAGGGACCATAGATGCCAACCCAGACTACTATACCCAGCAAAGCTTTCAATCAATGTAGAGGGAGAAAACAAAACATTCCATGACAAAACTAAACTTAAACAATATCTGCACAGCAACCCAGCCACACAGAAGATGCTAGAAGGAAAACTCCAATCCAAAGACAAAAACTACACCCAAGAAAACACAGGATATAAATAACATTGCAACAAAAAAAATTAAAAGAAAAGAAGCATTGAAATACACTAACACTACCAACAGCACAATGAATGGAACTAATGTTCATTGGTTACTACTACCAATCAACATCAATGGACTCAACTCTCCAATAAAAAGACACAGACTAACAAGATGATTGCAGAAACAGGATCCAACATTCTGCTGCAACCAAGAAACACACCTCTGGAGAGATCCAAGATGGCTGCCCCAGGAGGACACTGTGTCTGAAGAGCAGGACAATAGTGTAGGCACAGCGACCAGGAGACTGAGATCTCGGACCTAAAACACCAGCTTTTGCGACTGCCAGGTGAGCAGAATTCCTACGGTGGGGAAATCAAGTGGAAAAGTCCAAGGGACACCCAGATACTCCCAGGAAAAACTCCGGAGGGAGACAGGCTGCACACAGTCGGGCTGGGCACCTAAGCCGCCATCTTGGGCTAGGGCACACGGTACCCCAGACAGACTGAGTTTCACGCAGATACTGCGGGCTGCACTGCGCGGGCCCACATCCCTCTGTGCCAGCGGCTGCCGCTTTGGGCTGGGGCACAGGGTTCCCCGGACAGACTGAGTTTCACCTAGACACCTCAGGCTGCACTGCACGGGCCCACATCCGTCTGTGCCAGCGGCCGCCACTTTGGGCTGGGGCACAGGGCACCTCCCCCCCGGATTGACTGAGTTTCACGCAGATACCGCGGGCTGCACTGCGCGGGCCCAAAACCCCCTGTGCCAGCAGCCTCCGCTTTGGGCTGCGGCACAAGGTACCTCGGACAGACTGAGTTTCACGCAGATACTGCGGGCTGCACTGCGCGGGCCCACAGCCCTCTGTGCCAGCGGCCGCCGCTTTGGGCTGGGGCACACCCAGGACAGACTAAGTTTCACGCAGATACCTCG
>CM053745.1:36684509-36708352 GCA_028658305.1 Pachyuromys duprasi | reverse complement strand
CTCTTCCATCTCTTGTATTCTATTGATGATGCTTACCTTTGTGGTTCCTGATCTTTTCTGTAAGTTCTCCCGTTCCAGGTTCTTCTCCCTTTGTGTCTTCTTCATAGATTCTAATTCCGTTTTCATGCTTTGTACTGTTTCCTTCAACTGATTGACTGTGTCTCGTATTTTGGTTGTTTCCTCTCTGTCTATCTTTGATTTTTCCTCTATGCGGGCGGTTAATTTCTTCTCCATTTCTTTGAGGGCCTTGTTCATTTCCTCTTTTTGTCTCTCCTCTTGTTCCTCCAATATCTGCATAATCAACGCTTTTTAGATAAGTTTCCTGTGTCTGCGCTGAATTAAAATCTCCACTGCTTTTGGGTGTTTCTGGTGGGGCCATGGTGTCCTGATTTTTGTAGGGTGAGTTCTTTAGCTGATTTCTGGGCATTTGTTTATATATAATCAGGGAGCTGTTTGTGCTTAAAGCTGTACTTCAGTATGAAACTGTCAGTCTCTTGTGTCAGGAGTATTCTTCAAGAAGATCAGGGATTTCCGGTGGTTTGTTATTGTTTGTTGTTGTCTCAGTTGAACTCTTTTGTGAGCTCTGTGTGTCCAGCTTCGTGCTCTGTGCTAGAAGCTGTGAGCACTGCAGGCTGGTCACCCCTCTGGTCTGGAGGTCTTGTTTTTAGTCTTTTGAGATGTCATCTGGGGTCTTTGCACTCAGCCCTGGGCTTGTTGCTAAAGGCTCTCCCCTGGAATGGAGATTTGGTTCCCCCTTCTGGGCCAGGGGCTGTGCACCATGGTCTGAGATGATATTTGGGGCACACACAATGGGTTTGGGTTGGTGTCCCTCCGCTGAATGCAGGCCTGTCTGAAATGGTGCCCGAGGCCTTCTCAGTCTGTCCTGTGGACACACACAGGGACTGATGTTTTGTCCCTCAGTGTGCGGTCTGGTCAAGATGGTCCTGGACTTTGTCAGTCTGGGGTGGCTCCTGCGATCTGTGCATGCCCACAGCGCACCCGTGGGTTGAAGCAGAACTCAGGTCCCTGGCAGACTTGCCGGAGGACTAATACAAGGACTGAGGTTTTGCTGACGGAAGCGTGAGGCTCACGCCCGCAGAGTGCAGACTGGTAAAAATGGTCCACTGCCTTTCTCAGATTGGGGTGGTTTAGGCGATGGGTTCGTGCCCGCCGCACACTCATGGGTTGAAGCAGAACCCGGGTGCAGTGTGCGCTCGCAGGGTGCAGTTCGGTGAAAAAGGTACCGGGTTCCTCCTCAGACTGTCCGTGAGACTGTGTGATCCAGTCTATTATGGCAGGTGTGGGCGCCCAGTGTGGCTCGTTCAGGTCAGAGCTGTGCGCCACTGGTCACCGGGAGGTTTTTCGGGGAATAACTGGGTGTCTCTAGGGTTTTCCCACTTGATTTTCTCACCGTGGGAGTTCTGCTCACCTGGCAATCACGGATGCTGGCGTTTTAGGTCCCAGAGTTCAGTCTCCTGGTTGCTGCGTTGTTTCTGCTGTCCTTTATTTTTTTAATGTTCTTTTATATTATTTTATGTTACTTCCATTCCTTGGAAGCCTGTTTTCTAATAAAGTATAGAAAAAGCGGATCTAGATGGGAGGGAGGGTGGGTCTGAACTGGGGGTGTGGGGAGTAGTACCAGGGTGGGGCAGGGAGGCAGTGGCCTGGTCAGGATATATTGTGCAAGAAGGAATATAAAAGGGAGAGAAAAAGAAAAGGCTAAGGAGATGTGGCAGGTGAATGTAGTAGAGTGTTTCACCTTGTAATCTAGACCAGTGCAAGGACATCCATGTAAAAGCTAAAGAAATCAGAATGTTTGCGGCTTACTTAATAGCATGATACCACACTAACATCTTGATTTTATACTAATATTTCAAGTTATGCAAATGTGAGCAATCAGAGAGAGAGGGCTTGGAGATACTAGAAATTGAACTATGTAGTATCATTATAAATTTTCTCTAAATCTAAATTATTCTAAAATAAAATATTTTGCCACAAAGAATATGAGTACTTTCTGAATATAAAGTCTACATCCATACAACCCTGACATACGGTGTTACAGGAAATGATAATGGTTACCCACAGTTGGTGAGAGCAAAGGCATGTAAATGACGTAAAGGGTCCTTTTCATATCTCAGAATTTTATACTGTATTTGTTCTCTGTGCATTGTATGATTTGTGAAACATTCATTGTGTGTGTCGTATTAGAATATTTACTTGAAAATGTTAATAATTTGCATAGCTTGTATTATGCATTATGTGTTATATAATTATATGTCATTTTCAACATAAAAATTTATTTAATTGTTTTTGGCACCATGGTGATCCTGTAATAGAATGTGCCATTTGATAGTAAAGGTATCAGTAACTAGGGCAGAGAGTCTTTAAGTAACCCACCATGATATGAATAACTGGGAAAAGTATGAAAGTAGATATAGTGTGAGCTGGGTAATGAGATGGTTGTGGAAGATGAAGGTGAAAGAATGCATCAAATATGATAAAACAAATGCCTTGAACAATTTAGCTTTGGATGACTGTACTTCTCCTTTCCACAGGGGGCCTGGATCTTGGCTAGGGTCCTGGAGAATGGAGAAATGAGGTGGTGTCCAGTTTCTCTCAGGGACAACTAGAATGAGACCCATGTGATAGGCCAGGATGTGGAAAAGGTTTTCCATAGAGTGTTATAGTTTAGCTCTTTTAGCATGAAATCTCCTGTACCTGGGGGAACTCAGCATCCCAAAGCTCATGGTGAGACCAAAGTGTTAGAACTCTTGCATAAGCTGCTGTTCTAAGCATGGTAGAGGTGAAGGTAGAAGACCATGCCTTGTCGGTGTGCAGCCAACACACAGGCCCTGGGAGGCCCAGAACCAGCAGGTGGGAAGGTAGGCCTGGTCAGAGGCACTGGCTGAGGGTGGGGGGTGGGGATATGAATGGGAATCTCAAGCAGTCATGGTGGAAGGCTGATGGTATCACACAGCCAGTGAGCAGCATGCATGCTTCCCTAGACCCTTTATTTAAAATCAGGCATTTGTAAAACTTTGGACAATGGGAAGGATTTCAAGGGTAAATGTGTTTGATTTGCTGGGTTCAGGGGCATAGGGATACTTGAATTGCATGTACTGGTACAGAACCTCATTCTCCTTGCAGTAACACAAGAAGGAGACTACAGTACTTAATCATCCTAAGTACAATTGTAGGTCACTGATTAAGACTAAGATCCTTAGTAGGATTGGGCATTTATAGGAATAGATAACTAACTGAATTGGTTTTCCTATCAGTAAAGGTCCAGCCTGTGATCTTCCTTGAGGACTATGTGACACTCCTTAAAAAAACCTGGGTTACCAAGATCAGGGAACACTTTTAGAACCCAACTAAGAAAAGGGAATTTTTTGTCATTGACAGCAAATAGATGACTATCCAGAGACCTCAGACTTGAAGTTTATCCAGCAGAGCCCCACAGATCACATTTATTAAGGTAGTCAAATTTGTTAGGAACATGATGTTTTACATAATATTAGAATATTAGATGCAATCAGAAGAAACCAGTAAGTCTGATACCAAAGACAATGGCACTATTTGTCAAGTTCATCAAAAGATACTGTTGATAAATATATTACAAATACATACTTATTTATTAATAACAATAAATATATGTGAAAATTCTGGTATTAAAAACTAAAATATATTCCCTAAATTTAAGAGCATCAATAGATGCAACAATAATCATCAAAAGATATAATACTGAGACATTCTCATACATTCAGTAATCATACCATTCTACTGAATGTAATTCAGGGTGTGAGTGTTAGGACCAATGAAATGATGATGAGTACAACAGATTTTATATGAAGGACGATAATTAGATGGATATGTAGAGAGAGAGAGAAGGAGAGAGCAAGACATGATAGGGGGAAGGGAGGTGGGCACCCTGACAGAGTAAGGGGAAAGAGCAGGAGAGCAAGAGAGTAAGAGTAAGCAGGCAAGAGGACAAGAGAGAGACAAAGTGGCAGATTGATCTTTTTTTTTTTTTTTTTCTTATTAGTTACATTTTATTAACTCTGTATCCCAGGTGAATCTAGCTCAGAGCCACTGAACCAAGCCTGCCAGGTGTGGCTACCTGGCAGGCAACACATAATGACATCATCGGTTGTTAGACAACCCAGAATCAGGCTGCCTAAAATTCTAACAGTGAAAAAAAGGCTCTGCAAAGTACATAGGTTATGCATGAGACTATAAGATAATTCAATGAGTGGAACAAGTGCTAATCACATAGATTTTATGTCTGGAACTTTCCCCAAGTTTTCTGTGTTGTTCTGGACCAAATCTTAGCAAGCACTCATTACATATTTGAAGGAGATCCTTAAATCTTATGGAGTTAACAGTCTGAATGTGAAATTTATTACTATACAAAACTTAGAGGCTCAATGTGAAGTTGGCTTCATTTTTTTTGTTCTAATTCACTGCATGCAAAAAGAAGACATTTGTTTCTTTTCTGTGTATTATTGCTTCTTTGTTCATTCATGTGGATGTTGTTGAATAGCACTCAGTTATTAGTGTTCAATTTGATTAATCCCTGTTTATAATTTTCTAATATTGTTCTGAGCAGATACTCTCACTCTTTAAATTCTATAGCTAATTCTCAGTGTTCATTTAGAGGAATTATCTCCTACATATATGTGACATATATAAGTAATTTTTAAAAGTATCTTAAAGAGAAAAGCATAGATTTAAAAGTTTAAATCTAAAACATTAAACTGTAAGTTTGTGATAGTGATCTTTACCATCCAAAGTAAAAGAATTGGATCAAATTTTTAGTATCCTGATGCTAGCTAGTGTAAATCCAAAGAAAACATTCATTTTCTTTAGTTATAATAAGCTAGTAAGCTAGTTAGATATATGTCTAACACTAATGTCTAAACCTTTGAAATGTTTCATCAAATGTATATTAAATAAAATTTAAAGTAAAACTTTCATCAATATTTAATTATAAAAATTATGTATCATATTTAAGGGGTTTACTAAAAATATATAAGAAAAATAATCACTATAAAGAGGTGTTTCCATTTAAATAAATGGTCCTGATGTAATTGGATATAACCAGACAATAAATGTTTGCTTGAAAAATGACTAATAAATATAGTAGCACATTGAGATTAATGTAATAAGTGTATGGATAGGGAAACCAGAATGAATTAAAATCACTCTCACTTTTCATTGAAAACTGATATAGCAAATAGTTCTTTGCACTAGCCAAAATTGTGTATATAGTGTAAGGTCTAATCAATAATCTTTAACTGGAGGACATAGGTTGGATATGGCTTAGTAAAACTCATAAAATGGAGGCTCTGCAGCTTTAAGACCAGTGAATTAATCAGCCTTCTATATTTACTAATTGGTTTTAGTCATTAAAGTTTGTCATATCTGTAGATTTTTTGAAAATTTTTTATATGTACCTAATGTATCTTAATCACATTCTATTAGCCCTTCCAATTACAGTGGCCCTTCTTTCCATTTATTTCCCTTTTATTGAGCTTCAAGTCCTTTCTTGTGGTATTATTATTATAATGTTAACCACACTGAGTCCAGTCAGCTCTGCCAATATGTAGATGGATGTGGGATTAATCCAGGGACCTACCTAAGCATAACAAGAACATTTTACAGCAAGCCTATAGCCAATCAAATACAATGGAGAAAAATTAAAAACAATTTCACTGAAGTCACACAAAGATAAAGCTGTTCACTCTATATCTAGTCTATATAGTACTTGAAGTTCTAGCTAGAGACATGAGACAACTAAAGAAAATCAGAGGGATAAAAATTGGAGTGGAGGAGGTTAAAGTATTGCTAGTCACAAATGATATACTAATAGTGGCTGAGAAAGAAGTGAAGGAAACAATGCCCTTCACAATAGCTATAAATAATATAAAATATGGTATAGCTCTGACTAAGCAAGTAAAAGACCTGTATGATAACAACTTTAAGACTTTGAAGAAAGAAATTGAAGAAGATCCAAGAAGATGGAAAATCTCTCATGCTCATGGATTAGTAGTTTAACATGTGAAAAATGGCAATCTTATCAAAAGCAATATGCAGATTCAACACAATCCCCATTAAAATTTCAACACATTTTTATAGACTTTGAAAGGACAATATTCAGCATGATATGAAAAAAACAAAAAACAAAAACAGAAAACAAAACAAAAACCAGAAGAGCTCAAACAATCCTTTATAATAAGAGAAGTTCTGAAGGAACCACCACCCTTTATTTTAAGCTTTACTATAGAGGTAGAATAATTAAAAAAGAACGGTATTGGCATAAAGACAGGTTGATCAATGGAATGGAATCAAAGTTCCAGATATAAATACACACACCTATGGAGAGTTGATTTTTGATAAAAAAATCAAGAAATACACAATGGTAAAAATAAAGAATCTTCAACAAATAGCACTGGTCTAAATGGATTTTGGCAAGTAGGAGAGTACAAATAGTTGCATATCTATCACCTTGCACAAAACTCAAGTCTATGTGGACCAAAGACCTCAACATAAAGCCAGATACACTAAACATGATAGCAGAGAAACTTTGAACACTCAGACACAAGAGATAACTTCCTGAACCAAATAGCAATAGCTTAGCCACTAAGAAAGACAATTAATAAATGGGACCTTATGAAACTGAAAAGCTTCTGTAATGTAAAGAACATTGTCAATAAGACAAAATGGCCTCCTACGGGATGGAAAAAGATTTTCACCAACTCCACATCTGACAGAAGACCTCTATAAACCAAATAATTCCATTAAAATATGGAGTATAGATCTAAACATAATTCTTAACAAAGGAATCTCAAATGTCCAAAAAATATTTAAAAAATTAATATCCTTAGTTATTAGGGAAATGGAAATTAAAACTACTTTGCAATTCCATCTTACATCTGTCAGAATGGCTGAAATCCAAAATAGAAGTTAAAGCTCCTGCCGGTGAGGATGTGGAGCAAGGGAAACACACCTCTATGGCTGGTAAGAATGCAAAATTGTATAAACACTTTGGAAATCAATATGGCAATTTCTCAGAAAACTGGAAATCATCTACTTCACGACAAAGCTCTAACCATCCTAGCCATATATTAAAAGAATGTTCTATCATAAAAAGACACTTGCTCAACTATATTAACAGCAGCTTTATTCATAACAGCCAGAAACTGGAAACATTCTAGGCATTCCTCATCTAAAGACTGGATTGAAAAAAAAATTGATGCAATGGAGTGTAACTTAACTGTTAAAAACGTAACATCATGAAATTTGTGGGAGATGGATGGAACTAGAAAAATAAAAATCATCCTGAATGAGTTAACCAAGACTAAGAAAAACAAACATGGCATGTTGTCACTTATAAGAGGAAATCAGCTGCAAACTTAAGGATAATCATGCTATATTCCACAGACCTAGAGAGGCTAAGCAATGAGGAAGGCTCAAGGGGAGACACATGTATCACCCTTGGGAAGGGGAAATAAAATAGCTTTTGGAGTGGCCTGGGTCAAGTAGAAGAGGGAGCAGGCAGGAGAAAGTATTAGGAGAGTCAACTGGAATTGGAGGCTATTTGGCTGGCGAGTTAGAAACCTAGTATGAAGAAAACTCTCTGGAATTTATGAAGGTTACCCTAGAGTAGACACCTAGCAATGCAGGTTATAGATCCCGTATCTGCCACAAGTCTTCCAGCGGAGGGATTGGGACACCAACCCAGCCACAAAACTTTGACCTACAATATGCCCTGCATATTGGAAATGTTGGATAAAAGGTGACATAGAACTTGTGGGAGCAGCTAACCAATGACTGGTCAATCTTGAGACCCATGCCATGAGAAGCCCACCTCTGCCATTACTTGGAGGGCCAGGAACCAAAAGATGGATAGCCCGGAGACCTAGGATAGAACCAAATAAAACTAGCAAACACACACACACACACACATACACACACACACACACACACACAATGAAATGATTATGATTCCTAATGATATTTTAATATATATATATATATTTCATTCTAGACTGGATTATAACATAATCATCATCTGATGGCTTTCCAGGCTTTCCAAGGCTCATACCTTGGACTTCTCTCAGAGAACACAGAAGTAGCTCACTCCCTAGCCTGGCTCCAACTCCCAGTCCTGGGTCTGGGCCTACTCAACTCCTGTTAGAGTCAATTAAGCTTCTCTTTCCCTGCCAGAGAAATGGCTTTTCAGAAATCATGTGACTAGAAGTCTATGGATGTAATTGATATGCGTAGAAAGTCCCTGCTTCTCCTACAGCACTTCCTCCTGCATGATTTAGAATTTGAATTGGGCCATCATTAAAGTTTGCCTGTCTTCAATCAGGACTGCATATGCAAATTAGGTGCATTTCCTCCCTTCTTCCTTTGTAATCCCCCACCCCCATTCCTAAGCTATATGAGCTAGTCCCCTTACTACAATAAGCAAGCTTTCCTCCAATATAGTATGCTGGGTTTTTCAAACCTGCTACCATGCTCATTGTTATGGTTGCTAGCTTGGTGTTCTTGGGAGACTCTTAACCGTGGGAGTGAAAGCTGTCTCTGACTTTTGCCTGATTATGGAACCTTTTCCCTCTCACTGGGTTGTCTTGTCTAGCCTTAATATGAGGGAATGTGCCTAGATTTATTTGAACTTTTTTTTTCCTAACACCAATTCTCTTTAAAGTGTTCCATAAAATAGAAATAGAAGGAAAATTACCGAACTCTTTCTATGAAGCCACAGTCACCTTGATACCTAAACCACACAAAGATCCAACAAAAAAAGAGAACTTCAGACCTATCTCTCTTATGAACGTAGATGCAAAAATACTCAATAAAATACTTGCAAACCGAATCCAAGAGCACATAAAAGATATCACCCACCATGACCAAGTAGGCTTTATCCCAGACATGCAAGGGTGGTTTAATATACGCAAGTCCATCAATGTGATCCACCATATAAAAAAACTGAAGGAGAAAAACCACATGATCATCTCCCTAGATGCCGAAAAAGCATTTGACAAAATCCAACACCCATTCATGTTTAAAGTCTTGGAGAGACTAGGAATACAAGGCACATACCTAAACATAGTAAAGGCATTATTTAAACTTTTAATGCCAGTTTTTTGGCATCCCTGTAAGGTCTGCCCTTTTCTGAAGGGCAACAGAGAAGGAGTCGATTTGGGGTGATGGGAGGTGGTATTTATTTTCTAATTATTTACTCCTAAATTTTCATTGATCCATAGAAATACTTTTATGTTAAACAGGACTTATAGTAATAGAAATACATTGACCTGTGGGACTACAGCACACAGGAATCATTACCCAATTGTCACTCTTTTACATTAATATGGTTTAAAGCCTATGCATGATTGGCCAGAAGGTTGAAGATACACATGAACAAATTAAAAAACTAAAACTAAAGCTAAACAATTTTAAGCAAATGGAGTATAGAAGTATCTTTTAAGACATCATAAATTTTGTTAGTTTTCTTCTCCTAGTGTTTATTAACCACTAATAAACAAAACCAAATATGCACTAAAAGGTTCTATCAATTTAAAAATATTCTGAGCTTTTAGTTTATAGTGTTTGCAATGTATATCAGCGTCTTTGCGACCATTGAAACCTATTCAGCTTTTAATATTTTACTTTCTACATTTTGTTTTTAGAATGTCCATTTATTTTCTTTACTTTAAAGTATGCTGTATCCCTGTATGACTTTCTTTTATATATGAATACATGGAAGTAACAAAGAAGAACATATAGTACCCCTAACAAATAGTGTGGGGAAAACTGAACATTCCCATGCAAAAGATTGAAATCAAACCCTTATTTATCACCATGTACACGTCAAAGGAAAAACAAAACAAAACAAAAAAGATCTATTGGATCAAGTGGATCAACAACCTCAACCTGAAATATGATAACCTAAAACTGCTAGAAAAACTGAGAGGTATCCTAGAAGACATAAGTGTAGGAAGTAACTTTCTGATTCAGACTTCATATGTCTAGGACTTGAGGCCAACAAATAATATGGGGGACCTGATAAAACTAAGAGGCACTGTATAGCTAAGGAAATAATCAAATGAATGAAGAAGAAAGCCATAAAATGGGAGGGAAATTTTGCTGGCTATACATACCTGACAGAGGATTAATATCTACAGTATAGGGAGAACTCAAAAAAAAAAAAGAGTCAAGACAACCTAGCAAATGATCTTAAAAGAGAATTCTCAATAGAAAAACAAATGTGGCTAAGGAACATTACAAAAGGTTTTCATCATCCTTAGCAATTAGGGAAATGCAAGTTAAAACAGCTTTGAGATTTCATTTACATATTTTTCAAATCCTTGAATCTTCATGTCTGTAACCAGCATGACCATGGGTTGGTTCCTTCACACACTTGAGTTTCCATGTTTGCAGTTAGCATGCACAATGATTCATTCCTTCATTACAATTTATTTTCAAGTATGCTGAAATCTAATATTCACTGTTCTTCATTCCCTCCTCTTTCTGTCCTTAATTTTTCCTTTCCTTTCCTCTCATCTCATCTTTTCACTTTCACCTTTTTGTCTCATTCTGATTACCATTCCTAGGACATCTTCAATGCCAGTTGGACCCTTGTCCCTACTGTCATGTGTGCCGTCGAACAGTTGCTGCCTGCCCTCAAGTTATTTTCGTATCTACAATTTTATTTTAAATTTTGAGTGACCAATTTTTAAAGATACCTGGGGCTGTGTTAAGTATGATAGAAATTAAATAGCTTTTAAAAATGGTGTCTGAGGATCCAAATGTAAATCTTAATGTAGAATGTACATTGAATAACAATTTTAGTGTTCTATAGGCAAAAAGCACTCATATATATTCTTTCTATAATAGTTTTTGTCATTTTCCTATTTACAATGGCACCGTGCCTATAAAATACTGAAAAATAGGACATGACTTTATGAGCATGCAGGAATCACCTGTGGAGTCTATATTTTTGACAAGATTGTTTTTAATTTAAATAAATTCACACCACAAACACTTACTAATATGCCTGATGTAAGACAAAAATTCTAAATATTATATATTAAAATATTTTATGAAATGTAACTTGTAAAGATCAGATAATTTTAAAGGAATGGAAAGCTGATAATGCCACAGACAATACTAAGAACAGGGTAATTCTTGTTCAATGCCTGTTAATATACTATTTCTCTTGTGCATACCTTATAGGAATTTTACTCTTCTACCTGTCTACTTTAATATCCTACATTTTATGTCATCTGTTTTGCCTCAGTGATGATAAATTTTATCTCATACTTCACTGAAATAAATTTTCATAAATATTCATATGATCACTCATGTCTGGGACCTGTTCCATTGTGCTTAGGTTATTGAAATCAATTTGAGGTTCAAACCAAGTATATATTTAATAACAACTTACAAAATGGAAGTATAAAGCCAGATATTGTCAAAAGCTCAAATTAAAGAAGTTTTGGAAAGCTTTTAAATCCCTCCTTTTCTTTTTTTTCTTTTATTTAATCAATTTCTAATTACATCATTTTTTTATCTTTCTCCTCTCTCCTACTGTTTCAAGTCCAGATTTCCTTCCATCCCAAATTTAAAACCTCCTGTTGTTATATACAAACAAATGAATCAAGATATAATTACAACCTATCAAGGGTGCCCACTGTTTTATGCATTTATACAAATGTAGGGCTAACCATTTTATATCTGATAACCAATAAGGGCTTGCCCCTGGTGAAGACAAATTCCCTCTCAACACTTATTAATTGACAGCAGTTCTTCATTTAGGTGTGGAGTGCTATGAGGCTTTCTCCAACTACAATGAGATGTCAACTTTCCTTAAAATTGTTAATGTCTTACTAAGAAAGCCATGTCTCTGAGATTTCATGGGTACTTTTTGTTGTTGTTTTTTGCTTTCATTGTATATCTCAATTTTTGAGGCTATGTAACAATATATTTTTAAAATTTTGTTTTAACTTTATTAATTTAGATACTCACTTTACATCCTAATTGTAGTCCCCATCCTCCATCATACTCCCGGTTTCTTCATCCTTCACTCTTCCCTCCTTCCCCACTTCTCAGGAAAACTGTCCCCCTCACAAACCTACCACAGCACTTCAAGTTGCCTTAGGACTGAGCCCATCCTCTTCAACAGTGGCCTGGCAAGGGTGGCCGCACCAGAGGGAAGTGATCAAAAAAGAGGCAACATAAGATTCCCTGCACTCTGGCCAAAGTTTGGTTATGAGTCTCAGCTTCTACTTCAATACCTTGATCAGTAGAGTCTTTCAGAGGCTCCTGTGGTAGGCTCCTGTCCTGTTCCCTGGCTTCTCCTGCTTCTGCTGTCTATCTCATTTGTCCTTCTGAATGAGGATTGAGCAACTTCCCTGGGGTCTTCCTTAGGGACAGGAGCTCCAAAAGGAGACCAACAGAGCCATAAAATCTGATCTCTGGGGGCCCTGAAGAGAATGATACCCCAAGCAAGGGCAATGCATGGAGAGAACCTGAAACTCCAGCTCAGATGTAACCCATAGACTCAGTCTCCAAGTGGGTCCCCAATAAGGGGAGCAGGGACTTTATCTAGTAGGAACTCAATGGCAGGCTCTCTGATCACTTTCCCCTGGGGAGTGCAGCCTTGCCAGTCCACAAAGGAAGACAATGCAACCAGTCCTGATGAGACCTGATAGGCTGGGGTCAAATAAAAGGGAAGTAGGACCTCCCTTATTAGTGGACTAGGAGAGGGGCTTAGGGTGAGAAGAGGGAAGGAAGGTCAGTTTGGAAGGAGACAAGGAAGGGGGCCACAGCCAGGATATAAATTTGATTAAATTGTAATAAATGATAATAATAATAATAAAGGGGGAAAAAGTAGGCAATAGACTCTATGTCAGAAACAGCTGCTGCTACCATTACTAGGGTACCACGAGAAGATCAAGTTGTCCATTGGGTATATATGTGTAAGGGGCCTAATTATGAATTGAGAAAGTCATGGGCAATTTGTTTTATTATTAATAAACAAATTTCCTATTTGAATGAAGTTTGTTTGAATGAAGGACTATTCTACATGTAAACATAATTTTAATTCTCACATTGAAAGAGTCATTAAGAGCCGGATGCAGCGGCAGATGCCTGTATCCCAGCACTCACGGAGAAAGTGACAGGCAGATCTCTGTGAGTTTGAGGCTAGCCTGTTCTACAAAGGAAGTCCAGGACAGCCAAGGGTACACAGAGAAACTTTTTCTCAAAAAAAAAAAAAAAAGGAATTAAGAAAGTACCCAATTCCTATGCCCTGCCTGTGATTTTCAAAGGAAGACCTTGGTTTTACATACACATGTTTGAAGAAACTACGTGATTTTGTAATTCAGAGTGCTAGTTTCAGAAAACCAAGTAAAACATACCAAATCCTTCTATGGACATAAAAATGTCATAGAGAACAATGGTATTTGACAAGTCGAAGAAAACCTGCTGCTGGAAAGCATAGGCCCCAAGCACTGTAGTAAACTGCTGGCTGAGTCAATGTTACTTTGTGTAATGTTGCTGGTTGCAGGTAAAGAGCATTTTTAAAATTACATGTTATCATCAACACCATCAAAATGAACACTGGAAAAAAATACTGTTTGGTATTGAGGTTCATTTCGTAGTGTTTGAGTGTGTGTATACATACTCAAACATACATACAAACTTGGGCACAGAACTACACAAACATACAAATGCAGAAACAGCACAATACACATTGTTGGGCTAGACAACAAAGTTTTTCTTATGATAGGTACTAGTCAAGAGGTTTCACCTTCATTCTTATAGAGGAACTGACCCTTTTTGCATGTGTACTGTGCCTCCTATAAAATGAGACCAAGCCGTGATAGTTTCCTGTCTAATGATATGTATTGCTCTGTATATTGGGAAAAGTGTGATAAAAAGGAGCAAACATACAGAAGAGCTGTAACTGTCCTGCTGGACATACTGAATCCCTGTTAGTGTTCTTCAGCACCTCCTTTCAAGTTCCCTAATCCATCTCAGGAAGATTGGCAGCATTCCATCATTGCGGTGTTGCTCACAAACCATTTTGCTTCTCTAATCTTTGATTGATACTTTCATACACTTGAAAAAAGAGGTCCTCTTCAGACCCTGCTCCATCTAGATAAGTAATGTCCTCAGTGATGGCATTCATTTCTTGTGTGCTGTAGGTACATGGGCCACACATGGCCATCAAAGTACCCTGGAGAGTCTGGAGGCTCATATGCTCTTGTACTCCTCCTCCTCTTACATTCTTCATATGCAATGGTTAGGAAGTAACTTCTGCTCCATATGGCCTTCCGTGGTTTATAATTAGAGAGAAGGAAATCTTCAATAATTAAAATGTCAACCCCTAGAGCACTTTTCCAAAGCTGCTGGTCCTACAGGATGTCCTGG
Organism: Pachyuromys duprasi; assembly: GCA_028658305.1. Classification (NCBI taxonomy): domain Eukaryota; kingdom Metazoa; phylum Chordata; class Mammalia; order Rodentia; family Muridae; genus Pachyuromys; species Pachyuromys duprasi. The sequence continues at coordinate 36,693,910 of CM053745.1, read as the reverse complement.
GTTTTCCATCCAACGGGAAATGGCTGACATCATCTTTTCCACGTTAAGTGCTTCAAGCACAGCATATTGCACAAACCCGTTTTCGTCCGTGTCTATCTCAGACTCTGGCTTGAAGAGATCATTCCGAGATATTATGCTGCAATTGGGAAGTTGTTTCTGCAAGTTCTTTTTCAATATTGTCACCATTTGTCACACTACCAATTCCAGTGACAAATGCTTCCATAATTGGCTTTGGAAATCATGTCTTCCTAATATTTCTTATGTTGTTCATCAGGTCCACTTCTTTCCATGCGGAACTTCAGAGTTTCTCCTCCTAGCCCACATGCCTTTTCTTATCCATGGTGGTCCTGCTCCTCCATTTTAAATTTTTTAAATTATGTCTTTATTTTAAATCCTAATCATAGTTTCTCCTCCCTCATCTCCTCCCAGGCCTTTCCTCCAACTTCCCACATACACTCATCTTCCCTAGCTATCACTTCAGAAAAAGGGAAGTCTCCAGTGGATAGCAACCAGCCTTGGCATATCAATTATAATGAGAGTAGGCACATCTTATTTTATTGAATGAAGATGAAGCAGCCCAGTAGAAGGAAAGGGCCCCAAAGCCAGGCAACAGAGTCATAGTCAGATCTTCTACCACTGTTAGGAGTCCCACATGAAGCTGAAGTTACACAACTGTTACATATGTGCAGATAGCCTAGTTCAGTCCCTTGCATGCTTACTGGTTGATAGTTCAGTTGCTGTCAATGGTAAGCAGTCTAGAAAACAATTACCCCAGGCTAATACAACCTAAAATTATATTGAAAAAAGAACTAAGATGAAAAAGTAATGACACTTTTACATCCTTTACAAAGTTATTCAAAAGTAATCAAAATAAATCAAATATAATAGAAGAATAGGAGCAATGGAGAAGAACAAAGTAAAGAAACTATTTGGACAGTGTTATTATCTGGGCAATAATATATTTCTGTAGAAACACTAGAATGTAAATTTAAATGAATTTCTCAAATAGTTAAAAAGTTGGCAAGATATTTGAAATAGAATACAACATACAATAGGGAATACAGTCCAATGTTTATGTCTTTATTTAAAGTTAAAAGTTTAAAGTTATGAAAAGAAACTGTGAAGTTGGAAAATGGTAAATCAATATAGAAACAACAGTCCTGTAGAAAATGTGTGATTTAAAGTTATAAAACCTGCATCATACAAATCAGAATGAAGGAAGATGAAAACAATATTTATACTTCAGTTCAATTATTATTTTGGACAGAGGACTAAAACAAATGAACAAAGAATTTAGAGTGTTAGTGAAATCTATTTCAAATCAATTATCGATGAGAAATCATATAGACCACTGAAGGCAACCAAATATTTCAACCCAGACATCAATAAGGTGACTAAACAAAGATTTAAAACACCATATTATGCATGATTGAACTAAAAAATGTCAAACCATTTTCTGAGGAAATTTTCTCATATGTGTAAAATTGCTGGAAAGAAATCAAGAAAAGGTCAGGCTGGCAATCCTTTATCGAAGACAGGGAAAAAGTTATTCAATTTACACAGATGTAATATCAGTTAAAGCTTAAAATGTCTTAACGTTTGGGATGTGCCTGATAGTATAGGTATATTAAGTGGACAGTAAAGCAATTAGTAGTTAAATAGTTGTTTTATTATTTATGTGTCTAAAATATAAAATTCCATCAAGTGTTATAGTCATAAATGAGTTAATCGGATTTTGATGATAGCTACTTCTGTCTGATGAAAAGGACAAGGAAATTTTTACTTTATAAAACCTTGACCAGTATTTTAAAATACTTTAGATATTTTATACTATCTAGTTAATTTTAATTTCAACTCTTAGAAATATCTTTAGATAAAATAAATTAAAACTTGACATTAAAACTTGACAAAACAGACAAACAATAGATAAAAAAGTTTGATTTACAGTTTTAATGTGGATGGAAAAAGGTCATTAATGTGATTCTTTGATTCATAGAACCAAAATATAGTGAAAAGACAACAGTCTTCCCAATAGGGAACAATAATAAAATAAGTCTTGTTAGCATTCACTTGAAGGAACTAAAGACATTTGCTATAAAACATTAGAAGTCAATGAAGGAAAAAACCATAAAGAACGTATTTTTTAAAATTATTTTCCGTATCTGCAGAAATATTGGCAAAGTATTGTCTATAACCATATACATTAAAACATACAATCTAAAGTGTTTAAAGATATTGTCATAAACATTAAAGAATCTTAAAATATTTGCTTCTTGGAAATATGGGACTATGGATAAGCATGGGATGGGTGGTAGGTTTTAATAAAGTTTAAAACATTGTGTTGTTTTAAAATTTCAGACATCTTAGACTGGACTTAGCAGTTAAGAGCACTTGCTGGTTACCTCAGTAATCATATCATGGGCCTTACCATCACCTGTACCTACATTTCCGTGGATTCAAAGCCACTGTCTGTCCTCTATGAGCACATGCATGCATACACATGAGGTACTCAGCACGCACAAATATTCACATACAATAAATAAATAAATTTGTAAAAGAAATAACCTTTTCTCCAAGTAACTGAATACCAGAACAAAGCAATCATTGACTTTGGAGAGACAGAAAAATCTAAATCTTAAAGATTTTTCTTAAAAAAAAATCCCTTAATTGTGAAGTACATTTGAAAACCACAACTAAAAATTGTTAATGATTATGGGGATAAAGTAGATGATGTAAGGTGAAAGACTCACATTCATATCAAACAAACCTAGCAAAAGAGAATATGCAAATACAAAAACTAATTTTAGAGCCAAATTTTTAAGTTAAATTGTTTTAAATTAGAAGCCATGCATTTCATTTAAAAAATTTTATTAATTACAGGTTATTCACTTTGTATCCCCCCATAATCCCCTCCTTCCTCCCCTCCCAATCCTACCTACCCTTCCCCTTCTCCACACATGCCCTCCCTAAGTCCACTAATAGGGGAGGTCTTCCTTTCCTTCCTTTTGATCCTAGTCTATCATCTCTCATCAGGAGTGGTTGCATTGTCTTCCTCTGTGGCCTGGTAAGGCTGCTTCCCCCTCAGAAGGAGGTGATCAAAGAGTAGGCCAGTCAGTTCATGTCAGAGGCAGTCCCTGTTCCCATTACTATGGAACCCACTTGGATACTGAACTGCCATGGGCTACATCTGTGCAGGAGTTTTAGGTTTTCTCCATGCTTGGTACTTGATTGGAGTATTAATCTCAGGAAAGACCCCTGTGCTCAGATTTTTTGGTTCTGTTGCTCTCCTTGTGGAGCTCCTGTCCTCTCCCTATCTTACTATTTCCCACATCTTTCGTAAGATTCCATGCACTCTGCCGGACAGTTGGCCATAAGTCTCAACATCTGCTTTGATATTGTGCAGGGCAGATCCTTTCAGGGGCCCTCTGTGACAGGCTCCTAGCTTGTTTCCTGTTTTCTTCTTCTGATGTCAATCTGCTTTGCCTTTCTGGCTGGGGATTGAGCATTTTAACCAGAGTGCTCCCTCTTGATTAATTTCTTTAGGTGTACAGATTTTAGTAGGTTTATCTTATTTTATATGTCTATATGAGTGAGTACATACCATGTGTGTCTTTCTGCTTCTGGGGCATTTCATTTTTTCTTCACAATTTATTAATTATATATCCCAGTTGTAGCTCCCTCCCTCAATTCACCCCAGTCCCACCCTCCCTCCTCCTCCCATCCCCTTCCCCTAGTCCACTGTAATGGGGAACTCTCCACTATTTCCATCTGCCCCTAGCTTGTCCAGTCTCATCAGTACTGTCTGGATCCTCTTTCTCTTTGGCCTGGAAGAGCTGCATCATCAGGGGTGAGTGATTAAAGAGCAGTCAACTGAGTTCATGATAGGGCAGCCCTTGCTCTCTTCACTCAGATATCCACATGGAGACTGAGCTGCCCATCAGCCACATTTGACCAAGGGATCTAGGTCCTCTCTATGCATGGTCCTCCGTTGATGCATCAGTCTCTGTAGGACCCCCTGGGCTCAGATCTTTTAGCTCTTTAGTCTCTTGTGGGGCTCCTGTCTCCCCCATGCTCCTCTATCCCCATCCCTCTCTTCCTCCATAAGACTCCCTGCGCTCTGCCCAAAATTTGGCCTTGAGTCTTGCATCTGCTTGGCATCTGCCCTGTTGAGTGGATACTTTTAGAGGACCTTCTTATTTTCAATATATTGCTAATTCATTTAAATGGATACATATATGCCATTTTGATATTGAGAAGTCGCAAACATTGTAATACAATGTTAATTTTAGGTACTTAAAGCAACTTTTTATGAATTTTCAAAAAATCTTGGACATGTTTTATCTTGGACAGTGTACTTGAAGTACACTGTAAAATAATTTTTGAAGATGCCATTGATATATAAAAGCCATTTTAACATAAACATAGAAATATAACTTTGATTTTGTGTTAAATACAATGCAAGTAATAATTCTACGTGCTCAAATTTACATTTAATAGAAATATATTTGAATAAACTCCAGTTGTCAAATACTAAATTTTTAAAAAAATGTATCAAAATCATATTTTTGAGAAATAAGTTATAATTTAAAAAATATCTGTTCTATTTATAAAAGTGACATACTTAAAACTAAATCTCGAAGAGGCCACTAGATTATTTTATTGCAATTTTGGATAACTAGTTAAGATAGAAATGTTGATATTACAAATATGTTGCCATAATTTTGTTGTGTTTCATTTTACAACTCTTCTCCTGTTTCAGAATCACTAGATAAATTCTTATTAACACTGTAAAATCAATGGTCATTAAATTGAAGAGTACAATTTTCAGAAAAAGAAAGAACTTAAAATAATTATTTTATATTTCCAGAAAAGTGAATAACTTGAAAATAATTACGTTTGGTATATAATTTTTTTATTGTATATTCAAAGAATATGTTATATACAATTCTTATTGAAAGGTAAGATAATTTAGGTTTCCCTTACACACCTATTCTTTTAAGCCATATAATCATACAGTGTAATTAGATACTTCTTTCAAACATAAGCTATTCAACTATTATCAACAAAGTTCTTCCTATTCAAAATGAAAATATTGTAGGAAACATACTTTATTTTGTTCTTACTAGTAGTGCTATACACAGCACAATCATCGCTTTTGAAGAAGTTTAAAAGCACATGCAATTTACGGTAAATTGCCAGGCATAAAAAACAACTCATAAAGTTATAAAGTCTCTATACAAAATTATAAAACGGTGACAATCTGCTATTTATTTATCTATTTATCTATTTATTTCCTTGTTTATTTATTCATTTATTCATTTATTTATTTATTATTTTGGCTTGAACTGTGAATGGACTCTTTAATTTTAAAGCCAATTCTATTTCTGGACAACTTCATCAATTAAGACATTTCAACTGTGGGCCACATGATCTCCATTCTTAAAGAAAGAATCTGAGATTTACATGTTTTACCAGCTGTTGATTGGACAAACAGTTGTTGATGCTCCTTGGGATTTCATGCTGAGTAGCACTGGTTTCATGCAGAACAGGAAATGTTACCAATTGTGTGTTCTTAGAGCCACCATCTGTTTCTTCCTCTCCCAAATGTCATCTCTTGTTCTGCCAACAAGAAACACTTTCATCCTCCTAAGAGACAATTCTACCAAGAAGTCAACATTTGATCCCCTATGACATTTATTCCATTAGCATCTGAACACTTAAAATTTTAGCCTGGTACTGCAAGTGGTAAATTAGGAAAGGATACCATGTCCCTGATTACTAAAAAGTGGGGAAAAGAAAAGTAGATAGTAGAGAAATTTTGATGCTAAAGTGGTGTAATTATTTTAGGGGGACTCATTGTACACAAATATTAAATAGGAATGATAAAAGAAAAGTTGGAACTAAAAGATTTAATGATTAAATGTATGATACCTTACAGATACATAGAAGCAAGTTGTGTGCAGCCTGTAATCCTACCACAGAAGATGAGGCACACTGGTGACTAATCTCGACTACAGAGGAAGACACTGGCAAAAAACAAAGAAAGAAACAAACAAACAAACAAAAAACTAGATAAAATAAAATTAAACCAGAAAGTAAGTGAAAAATGAAAACAGCTTCAGAGACAAGATTTCCTAGTAACAGAGATACCCAAAATTTGTCATGAGTAACAAATACTTAGTGCCACAAAATATTAGAGTATTAAATGAAATAATGACAACTAATTGACATAAAATAAAATGGTTTTGGACAACCCTAGTTATCACCTTGAGGATCCATAGATACTTTGGAAAATTAAAAAATAAGTCTTATACAATCTTGGAAATCATGAAAGTATAAATAAAATTTATTATAATGTGGGTTTTTTATTTCACAATTACTAGAACATTGTGAAATCTTGTATCCAAAGGCTGTTCATGATAATGTTTATAAAATTTCCAACAAAACCCAAACCAAAACAACAGCAACAAGAGCAAAAACTAAACAAAACAACCACAAAAAACAGGTACAAAAGGCCATGGCTGAACATTTCTGGTTTAAGGAATCAAAATATATTATAATATGATTTTTGTCAGAACAAGAGTATTAAAAGTTGAATATAATTTCCCATTAAAGAAGCAGGAAACATAAAGCGGGTAAAGGTAGCTCTGTCAGTGTAGCTCTCGCTTTACGTTCAACACAAAATAAAGATCACTTACTTACTCTTTTAAGTTCTACTGAAGGCACACCTGTCAAATTTCAGAAGATATAACATCCCCACAAGACTGTAAGCGTAGAGGTATAAAAGTGATGTTCAAGTTAAGATCCTCTCTCTCATCTGTAATGGTATATTCCCTCTGTTTACCTAACAAGCTCGAGCTGAAAGACAGCCTTTGAACAACAGCACTGCATTTGAATTACATACATAGTTACATCAATTTTAAGAAAATTCTAACCTTTCATTTTCAAGAATAGCAACAAAAATATGTTTCCTTTTTAATACCCTAGTTTTTCACAAACATTGAAATAAAACATTGCACTCTGTGTCACCTTAATGCATTTTCCACATGAGAAGCACCAGAGACAGCCTGTTTATGCTTTTATGTTATAAAAGGGAGTCACTAAGTATTAGCGAAGTCCAACAAAACTGTCTAGAATATACAATTTGGCAGATGGATTTCCTGGCACTGAACAATTACACTGAAAAATCACAATGAATAAATACTATTGATTTTAAAGTCAAAGTTCATGTTAGAATGTAAATGTGCTGTACACAGAAAAAGTTACCAGCATCTCTGATATTAACACACTCACAAACACAGTCTCTCGCACAGGTATATGTCCATGCCTTCATTATCCTAGCTCACACTAGGAAGAAGATCTCTCAAAATGAATAGTCATAGCATCCAGAGCAGGAAGCTGAGATAGCACAATTAAAAATCAGGAAATGAACTAGTGTGACGCTCTTAATCCCAAAGATCACCACTGATGAACTTAATATTCAAACCACCATTATTGCATTATATTTAATAATGCAATATATTAAATAGTTAATACTATTTTAAACAATTTAAAATGCTCTGAGGGTTCCTTCATAAGCATTAGTTCCCATATGACATTTTTACTGCTGCTTTGCAAATTATTCACAACTTCTATTTTGAAGTTGACCTAATGTAATAGTGTTACCGGGTTCTCATGAGGCCTATTTTCTTGACTATTACTGTTTGTGTTTGGGAGCTTATATCTTGTCATCTGGGGCTGGGATGATTAGGGTGAATCTTGGTGTTGTTAATTGGTCTTGTGTCTTTTGGTTTTTGTTTCATTACTTGTACTCTGTTGCTCTCTCTATACCATAGGCCAGTGTGGTGGCTAAATGGTTGCCTGGTACAGAGTCCTTCTGCTGGTGGTTAGTTGGAAGAGAGGTGGGTTAGGAGAAAAAGCTGACAGCGGCTTTAGGAAAGAACAAGTGGAAGAGAAGGGGACTCAGGAGAGCTGGAGGGCTGATTGGAAGAAAGGTCCTGCAAGTAGATTGAAGTCAAGCAAACGATAATCTGGAAAGACTGGGAGGAAACATCAGTGATACATGTGTATTTTTTAATTTTTCTATGATCTCCATTATGCTGCAGCAGTATAATTGTTCATCATCAAACAAGATTTTGTTGTTAACTGTCACTTTAGAACATGCATTAAATTTGTTAAAATAGGGCCTCTTGTTTGTTGTTGCTGCATTTTATGATTCTCTCTCTTTTTATTGTTTTTGTTTGTTTGTTTGTTTTTGTTTTTGTTTTTGACACAAGGTCTCCTTGTGTAGCCCTGGATGTACTGGAACTTGCACTATAAACCAGGCTAGTCATAGAAGTCCTCCTGCTTCTACCTCCCAAGTGGTTAGATTAAAGGTGCACCACCACCGCCCAGCACAGCGACTATAACTCTAATTTAATATAATCTTTGTATTCTTTCTAAAACTGTGAAATTAAAAATATGGGCTCTCTTGCTCTCGAAAATGACCCAGAGACCGGTTGTATCATTTATTAAGAAGCTTTAAGCACCAGAGCTGGAAAAATACTCAGAATGATATTCTTTCCCACGTATGCTTGTCTGGACTATACCCAGTGAGTGGAAATACCCAGCCACGTATCCCATCAACTGCCATCTAATCTCATGCTGGTGGCTACTGTTTCAGCCTTGTCCTCATGGCAAATGTCCCATGACAGCCTTTTCCCTCTCTCTCCTCAACCTGTGAGTCCCCCCTTAGTGAAATATGAAACCCTGCCTAAACACTTTTGCCAAGTTGTTGGCTGTTAAGGTCTTTATTATCCAATCAGAGATGATGGTGAACAATTTTTACACAACATTGAGATAAGAGATGCTTCAAAAATAATGACAATGCCTACTTCCAGACTGCAACCAGATCTCTGGGTACATAAATCAGCATTTGAATACACAGTGCATAAAACCATCCCCCAAGAAAAAACCATACAAACAATATTTTCACTACCAACCTAGCTTTAGTAATTATTACTGTATATATATATATATATATATATATACATATACATATATAATCCAAAAGAACACAACTGTGTCTGCAACAAACTTTAGCACCTTGCTGTTAATGAACCATTATCCAAGTTTTAATTTTTCCCTGTTTATTGTCTTTAGCATAGTTTGTATGCAATTAGTTCATACTTTTTAAAAACATTCATATTTATTAAATTAATGAAATTTTTATATTGACATTTAATGCAAAAGATTGTTTCTCTCCCTTAATAACAATAGCATAAATGGTGGTGGTGGTGCATGACTCAAATCCCAGCACTAAGAAGTCAGAGGCAGGCAGATCTCTGAGACCTTCCTGGTCTACAGTTTCAGGACAGCTAAACAAAGCCCTGTCTCAAAAAATAAAATAAAATAAAATAAAA